>BSBM01000209.1:7777500-8377500 GCA_027924585.1 Larix kaempferi
ATGATGATGATGATGATGATGACAAGGATGATGACGATGATGATGCTGATGATGATGAGGATGATGATGATGATGCTGATGATGACGAAGATGATTATGATGATGAGGAGGAGGAGGAGAAGGAGGCTCCTTGTAGAGGGATAGTGTCATGGATTCTATGTGTTATTGATGACGCGTGAGGTCTAGAATTTTCAATTAAGGCCCAGCTGGAATTCAATTGAGCTCAATATGTTTCAATAAGATCTCGAGGAACTGATTTTCATTCTTTGATGATGTTCAATGCTTTTCAACATATCCATGATCTTGCATGGTAGGTTGAGGATGCATTCATGGAATTCGATCTTTACAAAAGATGTGTTTTGTCAAAATGAAATTCAATTTGCCTCTTTGATGAATCCTCCTCTACAAGACTTCATTTATTGCATGAATGTCACAGACTCACAGAAAATCTAAACAACACTCAATGGCATGCAACTATAACCACAAACCAAGCAGAGGTTGATTTTATGCATTGATATAGAGAGGTGGTAGTAGGCAGAGAATATGGAGAAACAATGAGTTAGAAAAAACATTTGGACCAAAGTACCACAATGCTTATGAATAAAATTTAAAAAAACAATTTTTGGCTCAAGAATTGTGGTTTATCACCACGTTTCTCTTCGACACTCGCCATCAAAATACGTATAAAAATAACACGTCTTTACATCCTCTTCCTTTTAAATCCTCATCGCATAGTAATAAATAAGGATTATTATGCATGCACATCCTCACCTTACAATGTCAATTGGGTCTAGGCGCAAAGACAACCATAAATTATCAAATGTGTCAAAGAGTAAGCCTTTCCAATAAAAATTAAAACCCAACCTTCAAACTTTATCACCGAGTCCAATTTATGCAAATATTTTCAAAGTGGGGGGAAGGTTTGGCATTAAATGGTGTAAACGTTGGGGAATAAATGGTTTATATGTTGTACAAGGGCGCGTGCGCAGGTTTGGGCGTGTGCGCGCTCGTCACGTGTACGCACGAAAAACACGCGTGCGTGTGTTTTAACACACGTGCGCGGCCCTGTTACTAGTTAAAGAAAACAGAGCTCTCTGTTTCCCGGGAATTCTACCAAAATCATGGGTTTCACTTCTTCCGCGGCTTTCAAGCTCTCACAAGTTGCTCATTGGCTCACACTCATTGATATTTTTGACACTCTTTGATCTATTGGACACAAAATCACCCTTGGAATCTATCAAACATCTTCAATGTTCTTGGAATCTAGTGGATTCATTCAAGCTACCAGTTTCCATTACAAGTGGAGATCATTTCTATAGAGGTATGGTGAATTGTAAATGAGTCTTTTCATTCACAAGATTTGAGATGAGCCCATGCCTTTTTGTTTTTGTCATATTCCCACAAAAATATCCATGTAGACAACAATGAATTTGACAAGAATATTTCCCAAGTTCACATCTAAAAAAACTCAGATGAACACTAGACAAGATGAAGTATGCAACCTCCTCATTGTGTAATTAGTTCCCAAGTTAATTTTGTTCTTTTCACCTCATATTATGCTAGCAAAAAAAACCACACACTCACTAAACATAACTAAAAATATCACTTCAACTCATCCACAAAACCTCAACTCTCTCATCTCTTATTCAATACCATTGTATGGAATGAGGATATCTGTAAGTATATGCACCTTTCCTTTTTCTATGAATCCAAATATGATAATTTTCATCCATATTTACCATCCTTACAATATCCTCTCACCTCTAACAATGATTTTTTTTCCAAAAACCAAGACTTCCCCACTTCATGCTCTATTCAATATGATGATTGTTGGTATAGTCCCTAGTTTCCCACTCTCCAACACCTCCCCACCCTAGATATTGCACATTGAAAGGTCAAATTATATTTTTCCTAATCACCCTTCCCAAGACCATGATCTTTGTTAGAAACCTTTGCATCCTCCTAAATGTTTTGCACAAAACAAGGTATGCATTCATTCTATTGTGATGCATTGTTGAATTCAACCATGGGTATTTCAAACTCAAAACCACATTCTATCATCTCAAGGTTTATATATCTAAGGAAATAGTTTGTTGTTGTTTCTTCAACTACTTAATGTGTTATATAACCTAGTAATTTACGATGGTAAGGAACATTGCCTCAAATGGAAGGATACACCATTCCACTAGGAAGACAAATCAATCAAACTAGGTGCAAAGTCCTAGAATTGATAACATTAAGGGAGAAAGCAAAAAATGCAATTAATTAAAGTTACCTTATTTGATGTAAAAAAACTATCAAACTATTCCCAAGGCATATCTAGCCATCTCTGTTGTAGGGTGTTACTACCATAATTTTTATGAATTCATGGCTAGGTAAGACACTAGTTTCTCCTATCTGTTGATGTATATGTAACTTCAGAATGTATTTCATCTATGTATTTCATATATATTTATTGTACCCTTATAAGAGATGTGCTATTCCTCTATAAGGAAGTGTCGTCATGTGGATTGACAAGTGTCGCAAGTGTGTGTACTTGCCGATGGGTTATTAGATCACCATGTGTGGGGTCGGCCCTAAAACATATATTATATTGTGGATGTATCTAGATAGACAAGTCAGCCCCATAAGGTCACTGGGCAAATAGGTTAAGTATAAATAGAGATTGGGAGATCTCTATTTGGATCATTCAGAAAGTCATATCTCTCTCACTGAAAAAGTGGCGCACTAGTGAGGAGGAGGATCATCTACTACTAGGAGACTATCTCAAGTGTATTTTGGTTGTACCTTGGTTGAGCCATTGCTCTCTCTATCTCCGAGGAAGTTGTGGGGTTTTTCACCTTAGGGTTTTCCTCACGGAAACTCTGTGTCTCTTGTCTCTCATGATTTTGATTCTTGTGATGCTTGTCATGCTTATTGTGATTGTTATGAATTGATATATTGTATATGTTATTCTCTCAGTAAAGATCCAAGAGTATTATGAATTAATGCTCAAAATTTAACATGGTATCAGAGCTAACCTGAGAAGAAGACATTTTGCAGTGATGGAAACTTGAGTTTCTTATTTATTGGGTTTCTCTCCATAGTTTTTGGAAAAGCAGTATAGTAGATTGACTCTACTCATCAAGGAGAATCTATCTGTCCAATCAGAATTCAATTCTGAGCTTTTTCAGATTTGGCCCTAAAAATTAGGGTTTCCACAAAAATAGGAATTTCTGAAATCTGAAGCCATAGTTGGAAGCGCCTTGCAAAAATCGAAGTTTAGAGCTTTGGATCGAGATTTTTGGCTGGGTAGATCTCCGGGAAACTCAAACCCTAATTCAGGGCTCTCCCTAGTGAACCCAGGAGGACAAAAAGACAAATCTGAAGGGTAAATCTTTGCTGATCTCAAATTCTAAATACACCAAGCTGATCAACTCATCAAGGCGCATCTTTCTATCCTTTCAGAAAGTTGAAATTCACATTTTGAATTTTTAGGGTTTTTTCGACAAACCCTAATCCGGGACGAGATCCAGTTTTCAGCATTTCAAGTGGTAAGACCTAAATATTTTCTATTTCCATTTGAAGTACTCTTTAAGATGTCTCAGCACACCAAGCTTGAGGATAAGCTTGAAGGGGATGATAACTTCCGAGCTTGGATGTATAGGATTGGGTTAATCCTGGAAGAGAATGAGTTGGACTCATATATGAAAGAAGACATCCCTATCCCAGAGGATGAAGAGGTGAAGGTATTTCATAAGAATAACTTGGTCAAGGAAAAGAGAATCATTGTCGATTCTATCAAAGACCATCTCATACCCCGTGTATCTTCTGTAAAGACACCCAAGGCTATGTTTGACTCTTTGACCAAGCTATTTGAAGGAAAGAACATAAATCGGAAGATGACCCTACAGAATCAATTGAAAGGGGTCAAGATGTTGAATGGAGAAACCATTCAATCCTATTTCTCCAAGGTCTCTTAGATAAAGGAACAACTTGAAGCTGTAGATGAAATGGTGGAGAATGGTGAAATTGTTATGACTACTTTGAATGGCCTACCTAGGTCATGGGACTCTTTTATCCAGGGGATCTGTGCAAGAAAGAAGTTAATCTCTTTCTGCAGATTATGGGAGGAATGTTCTCAAGAAGAAGCAAGGCTTGTGTCAAGAGAAGAGAAGATGGGAAATGAATATCAAGCTCTCACAGCTCACACTAAGAAGGGCAAGTTCAAGAGGGAGCCATCCCATCACAAGAAGAAATCTTCTCATCATTTTCACAAAGACAAGAAAGATCTAAGGTGTTTCACTTGTAATGAGAAGGATCACTTTGCTTCAGAATGTCCCAAGAACAAAAGGGACAAACACAACAACAACAACTCCAACAAGAAGAAGAAGGGTAACAAAATAAGGTACCATGCTCATGCTGCCGAAGATGATGAACCTCCAAAGAGGAAGGCTAGGGTAGAAAGTGATGATAGTAATGATGACTCATCAAGTGAAGAAGTGTATGTTCTAATCTCTGCTCTAACAGGTACTATCTCCCATGGTTGTAATGATTGGTTAATTGATAGTGGGGCTTCCAAACACATGACTCGGTTTAAGGAATCTTTTATGAATCTATCTGAACATGAATCACCCCATAAGGTGAAACTTGGGGATGATTATCAATACCCAATCAAAGGAAGTGGTGAAGCCTCCTACAACCTAGATTCTGGAAAATCTTTGAAGATGAAAGAAGTCCTTTATGTACCTGGGCTGAAGAAGAACTTACTCTCCATCTCTGCATTGGATGCAAAAGGTATGAGGGTTGCATTTGTGGATGGCCAAGTCCTAATGTGGCTAAAGGGAAAGACCATAGATGATGCAGTAGTGATTGGAGAGCAAGATGGAGGTTTGTATAAATTAAAATGACAACCTGAACATGCCATGGTGCATGAATCCATGGAGCCAAGTGAACTTTGGCATAGAAGACTTGCTCATATGCACTATAGGGCACTTCCAATTGCAAGCAAGGCTGTAGAGGGTCTTCCTGAAATCAAGACCAAACATGAAGGTGTTTGCAAAGGATGTGCAAAAGGTAAGAATATTAAGAAGGATTTCCCAAGCAGTGAAAGCAAGGCAAAAGATATCCTGGAAATCATCCACTCAGATGTATGTGGTCTTATGTCATCCAGTTCTCTAAGTGGGTATGTTTACTATGTCTCATTTATTGATGACTTCTCCAGGAAGACTTGGGTATACTTCTTGAAGAAAAAATATGAGGTGTTTGATAAGTTCAAGGAATTCAAAACCTTGATGGAGAATCAAACTGACAAGAAGATCAAAACATTCAGATCCGACAATGGTGGAGAATTCACGTCAGGTGACTTCAAGAAGCTTTGTAGTGATTCAGGGATTAAGAGGGAGTTGACTGCTCCTTACAATCCTCAACAGAATGGAGTTGCAGAAAGGAAGAACAGAACAATCATGGAAGCAGCAAGGGCAATGCTGCATGACCAGGATCTACCTATGCATCTATGGGCAGAAGCAACTAGATTAGCTATATATGTGCAGAACAGAACACCCCACAAGATATTGGACAACAAGACACCAGAAGAGGTCTTTTCTAGTAAGAAACCTAAAGTTAGCCATCTCAGAATATTTGGTTGTCCAGTATACACTCATGTCCCAAAGGAAAAGAGGACTAAACTAGATCCTTCAGGCAAGAAGGGTATCTTTGTGGGTTACAGTGAAAGCTCGAAGGCTTACAGAATATACTTTCCAGGGTTCAAGAAGATTGATGTCAGCAAGGATGAATATAAGTTCAAGGACAGGTAATCCAGGAAGCAAAGATCAAGAGGGAGCACACTTCAGCAGCTCCTGCCAAGAAGCAAAGACTTAGAGGGAGTCCACCCAACAAACAAACAAAGATAAGTATTTCAATTATCATTTCTTGCCTATTTTGTTTGTTTAAATAATATTATGCTTATGTTCCTAGACTTAGGAGATGTATTGTGCATATTAGAATGATTTCATTAATGAATAGTATACTACTAATATGCATGTGATGGGTAAGTAGCCTATTGCACTGTACAACATTCCAGTGCTACTTATCTAGAATGAAACCTCTTTGCTGACATGTTGGGAGTAGTGCAAACTCTTAACAATGTTCTGGTAGAGACTGGAAGGCATTTAGAAAGTTGTGGAACATGGATAAATGTTGTATTGAAGCATTGGCTAAGATAACTGCATGACTGCATGACATATTTCTTTATGTGTAAAGAATTTGTTCTGAAAATTATGAGATGTTTCTAATCATGCAATTTAACTTGTTTTGTAGGAAAGACCGTATATCTTCACCTACAAAAGGACTGCAACATTTGTTCCAGCAACAAAGACATCTATTGAAGATATTGAAGATATTGAAGTTCCCAGGATCTGGGATGAAGAAATGGAATGCCATGATCCGCCGATCATGAAGAATATGTTTGGGATGCAGTCCCAAGACCTAACAGGGAGTCACATCTGTGCAGATTGAAGAAAGCCTTGTATGGCTTGAAGCAAGCTCCCGGAACTTAATATGGTAGGATGGATAGTTTCCTATCTAGCTTGGGATTTACCAAGAGTAAAGCGGATTCCAACCTCTACTACAAGGTTGAGGAAGGGAATCCTGTGATTCTACTCTTGTATGTGGATGACTTATTTGTAACAGGAGATGACAGACGGATTGCAGATACTAAGAGGAAGCTTGCTACTGAGTTCGATATGAAAGATTTGGGAATGATGCATTATTTCCTAGGTATGGAGGTGTGGCAGAATTCAGGTGGGATCTTCCTTGGTCAAGGGAAGTACACAGTAGATATTCTGAAGAGATTTGGGATGATGGATTGCAAGGCCATGGCCACACCCATGGCATCGAATCTAAAGCTTCTATGTGATGCTTCATTTGAGCCGGTTAATGTCTCTATGTATCGTCAGATGATAGGGTCCTTGATGTACTTGACGAACACGATACCAGATATTTGCTTTGCTGAGAACACATTGAGCCAGTTCCTGACGGATCCGAGGAGTGTTCACCTGGTTGATGTAAAGCATGTTCTGAGGTACCTGAAGGGTACAATGGATTATGGGCTCAAGTATGAATCGAATCAAAATTTTAACTTGTAGGGTTATGTTGATTCAGATTGGGCTAGCAGTGTCGCAGATAGGAAGAGCACATCTGGGTGTTGCTTCAGTATGGGATCAGGTGTGATCTCTTGGTTTAGCAGGAAGCAGTCCTGTGTAGCACTGAGTACAGCTAAGGCAGAGTATGTTGCAGCCTGCTCAGCTAGTTGTGAGGCAGTATGGCTACGAAAGCTACTGTCTGAGTTATTTGATCTCCCGTTGGATACTACTGGTATCTTTTGTGATAACCAGAGTTTTGTGAAGCTGTCCGAGAACCTAGTGTTTCATGGCAGGTCGAAACACATAGAGATCAAATATCACTATATCAGGGATATGGTGCAGAGAGGAGCTGTGAAGCTCTTGTATGTTGTGACGAACGAGCAGATTGTAGATGTGCTAATGAAGCCACTAGCCAGAGTGAAGTTCGAGTACTTCATGGAGAGGCTTGGTGTTCTTCAGATCAACAACACTTCGAGGAAGAAGTGGTGGACACATTTGTTGAAGCCATTCCAAGCATGTTGGAAGGAGGATCCTTCACATGGCTGTGGATGTAAGTGCTGGATGATGAGCATAAGGACAATGCTCCAGTTAATGCTCTGTATATGCATCATGATTGATGATGGATATGATCAGTTGGATCATTTATATTTGTATGTATATAGGCATCGTGTTGATACTGGATATGATCAGTTGGATCATTTATATTTGTATGTATGTACGCATCGTGTTGATGCTGGATATGATCAATTGGATAATTTATGTATGTATGCATCATGTTGGATGCTGGATATGATTAGTTGGATCATTTGTATGTATTTTGTATATGCATCATGTTGGATGCTTGGACCATGTATCTGTATATGTATCAGGTGGATACATTGTATGATCAGGTAGATCATGTATGTTGATATGTATCAGGTATGATCAGGTGGATCATGTATTTGTATTTGTATCAGGTGGATACACTGTATGATCAGGTGGATCATGTATGATGATATGTATCAGGTAGATACTTGGTATGCATGAGGTGGATGCATTGTATGATCAGGATGACCATGATGATGAGCTTCAGGATGTTTCTCCAGATGATATGTACCAGGATGGTACAATGATGATGATCAATATGATCATGGGCATCAGGATGATGCCTCATGCGATGATGATCCGTTGGATCATGAGTATCAGGTTGATACTTGGAGGTCAGAGATGATATGTGGCAGGTTGTGCAAATAGCATGTAATCAGTCCTGGGAGATCTTGCCGATCATGCTGTGGCACATAAATGTTCCTGGGGTACTCTTTCCGGTATTTCTATGTAGTATGTAATCAGTCCTCAGATATCCGATAGGTTGAGCTATGTGCTCGTAATCAATCCTAGGATGAGGTATTACTACGGAGACATGTAATCAGTCCTGGAGATCCGAGAGGTTGAGCTGTGTGCTCGTAATTAGTCCTGGGATGCTCTTTAGAGATCTTGCCGGTCATGCTGTGGCACATAAATGTTCCTGGGATGCTCTTTAAAGGTTTTGTCTATCCACATGTAATCAGTCCTAGAGATCCGAGAGGTTGAGCTGTGTGCTCGTAATAAGTCCCGGGATGCTCTTTAGAGATCGTGTCGGTCATGCTACGGCACATAAATGTTCCTGGGATGCTCTTTAAAGGTATTCTAGAGGAGATGCATGTAATTAGTCTTGGGAGATCTTTCCGGTCATGCTTAGGCACATAAATGTTCTTGGGATACTCTTTCCGGTATTTCATCCGCACATAAAATTAGTCCTGAGAGGCCACCTCTATCAGACCGTTCGCACAGATGATGAAGACCTGCAGGTGGCGGGCCTACATCCAATATGAAAAAGTACTGGCTCTGTAGAACTTCCTATGACGAGTAGAGTCAGATATTGGTTGAGATAGTAGTAGCAGTGACGATGATGATGACAATGATCCCGAGAAGAAGACTTGTCTAACAGAACTGTGTCGAGAAATACCTTCCTAGTTAAGAGGGAGTGTTGATGTATATGTAACTTCAAAATGTATTTCATCTACGTATTTCATATATATTTATTGTACCCTTATAAGAGATGTGTTATTCCTCTATAAGGAAGTGTCGTCATGTGGATTGACAAGTGTTGCAAGTGTGTGTACTTTCCGATGGGTTATTAGACCACCATGTGTGGGGTCGGCCCTAAAATATATATTATATTGTGGATGTATCTAGATAGACAAGTCGGCCCCATAAGGTCACTGGGCAAACAGGTTAAGTATAAATAGAGATCGGGAGATCTCTATTTGGATCATTCGGAAAGTCATATCTCTCTCACTCGGAAAGTGGTGCACTAGTGAGGAGGAGGATCATCTGCTTCTAGGAGACTATCTCAAGTGTATTTTGGTTGTACTTTGGTTGAGCCATTGCTCTCTCTATCTCTGAGGAAGTTGTGGGGTTTTTCACGTTAGGGTTTTCCCCACGGAAACTCTGTGTCTCTTGTCTCTCATGCTTTTGATTCTTGTGATGCTTGTGATGCTTATTGTGATTGTTATGCATTGATATACTGTATATGTTATTCTCTCAGTAAAGATCCAAGAGTATTGTGAATTAATGCTCAAAATTTAATAGTCTCTACACTTGACCAAACATCATCTATATTGATTGTAATTGTAAGGGATAATGATGTTTATTCGAACACAAATAAACCAACATAGTCTGTAGTTGTATATGTTAATTTGTAAAGTGGTAAGCTATGTTGGAATGTGTCAGGTTCATTGTATAATGGCACTAATATCTTATTTGTTGTTTCTTTTGTAGGGGTAGGCCTGATAGTTGTGTTAAAGAGACTTTTGGAGATGGGAAACTCACGAAACGCAAAAAAAAAAAATAGGAGGAATCTTCCCATTGATAAGGTCAATGACTTAAGAGAAAAGGCCAGGTTGGGAATGGAAAGATTGAGACATGGTCCTATCATTGCCCCAGATCCTGCCACTGATCCTAACACGGTTGTTGACATGAAAACCTCTTGTTCAGAACCATGGGTAAAGCAGTCGCGTCCAACGGACCCAACTCAAATTCCAACATCAACACAATATCCAACCAACAATCCATCAACGATTCATTCTGAAGTTCCTCACGACACAAGAATTTTGGGAGATGTTGCATGTGCAGAGATGGACATACAAGCCTTGCTTAATTTTCAATCTCCCGAAGAAGACCACAACCCTGTCGACCACACTCCCATTATGGCCCAATCTATGAATAAAGCACCACAACAAACAAGCTCCGGTATTCATGTATGATGTCCACCCTCCCTACCTCGATTGTCCAGTGCAAGAAGAAGAACTCCTAGATGTATTCATGTGGATGAGAGTGCTATGTCAGGGCTTGAAAGCAAGTTGCCAAAACGCACTATTGAATGGAAATGCAACAAAATTGTCAAAGAATATTTTGAATCCAAAGGTGATGCAGGTAAATGTCAATTATTGCTATGTTTGTTAAAGTCATGTTCTTTAGCTGTTGTTAGGAGAATTTTGGGAATAAAGATGGTTAAAAGTTCAAAGGCGAACATTCATATTGTTAGAAATCTCCAATCTTCATTTGATGCGATTGGGAAGAAGTCTCATACAAAATATCTTTGTGCGGCTCATCGTGTTTTAACGGAATCAGTTGTAAGCAAGTCCACAAGGCAACGTCACCTACTATCACACACTTCTCACATACTCAAATTAAATAGAAAAACTATTAAAAAGTACTCTGTTATAAGAGAAAATATTGACACTCTAGGTGGAAATGATTGTTGGGATTTTGTTGGTAGGTTTCCTCGTGCAGATAGGAAGCTAATTGATGCTGTTAAGGAGTTAGTTCAAAAGTTTTGGCATGATCATACTAGACCTTCATCAAACCAAAGAGATGTGCTAAAAATGAGAAAAGGTTCTACTGAACATGAGCCCCATGTTAAACACTTCCTTGACACCACACAGACTGAACTCTATGAGAGATTCAGGAACGAGCACACACAATTGAACCTTGGCCAAAGGTCCTTTGAGAAATGCAAACCATGGTACGTTCGTATATGCATTGATCGGAACACTTGTTGTTGTAGATACCACGTAGAATATGAATATTATTATGACACATATAAACATATATTTTGTGATTTGAATACTAACATTGTGTAGGGCGACAATGAATCCATACTACCACCGAATGCATCAAGAGACTTTATCCACAACATCATGTGTCCAAGGCCCGAAGGACAAAAGTATTATAAAAAATCATGTCTATATGGGACATGTTCTATGTGCAGTGGGTTTTCTCTTTTGAATCGTTGCATTCATGAAAGAAAGGACACAGAATTTGGCATGATGGGTGTGGAGATGCAGAGCTTCAAGTACGTGACCTATCGATTAGACAGTGTCAGAGAATGTAAAAAGATTGCATTGGTAAAGTCACATGTACAAATGAGTATTGCATATTTTTCATATTACACGTTCAATTTATGGCATATACATTTTTCCAAAGGCCACATTGTAATATTTCCCTTGTTTCCATGGTAACAGGTACCGATATGTGACTTCTTGATTAAATTCTATGAGAAAACTGAGCAGTATGTTCAACATGTGCATGTAGCGCGATGGCAAGATGAGCAGTACAGAAAATGCAGGGACACATTTCCCATTGGAACCATAGTGTCAATTGTGGATTTTGCAGAAAATTACACCCTTCAGCCACAAAATGAAATCCAGAGTCAATACTACCATTCAGACCAAGTCAGCATCATGGTACATATTATGTATAGGCATGGGATAGAGAGCAGCAATGACAAGAGGATAATACTGAAGGAGATAAACTTTTACATAAGTGATGATAGAACCCATGGTCAACATTATGTGCAACATTGTTTTCGAATTTTCTATGATCAGTTGAAGGAGAGAGATATACAGATGGATCAGCATTGGATATGGTCAGATGGTTGTGCGGGCTACTTCAAAAATGCCTGAGTATTCCAATGGATGAGTACTTTGCATAAGACTTGTAATGTGCCGCATATCTAGAACTATTTTGAGACCGGGCACGGAAAAGGAGAGCATGATGGGGCCAGTGCAAGCATCAAGACCGCACTATGAAGGGAAGAGATGAGGTTTGACAGGGAACCTCATATCCGAGATGCAGAATCCATAGTTCAATGGTGCTCCGCAACAATGTCAGAACGAGCAAGAGATCAACAAACATCATCGGTGGCGGGATGTGTGGTGAGAAATTTTTGGCTAGTGGTTGACATAGATCGATCGGGTTCCTATAGTTGTGGCACAGTACAAGGAACACGTGGATTTCATTTAGTTCGAACCTCAAACAAACACATATTTGAAATATGGACACGAAAGCTTGCATGCTTTTGCAACCCTTGCAGCAGTGGCGAATGGGATGAATGCGAATGCATGGACTGGGCTGATGAATGGGATTGTGTGTCACTTGCAGTAGACCAATGTGCAGTTGTTGAAACAAACCAGTTAGAGGAGGTCCAGTTAGCGATTTCTACAGACTATGAGCATATCTCAGATCTTGTACAACCAGGACACATATATGCAGTTGTTGTACCTGTTAAATTTTGAGCATTAATTCACAATACTCTTAGATCTTTACTGAGAGAATAACATATACAGTATATCAATGCATAACAATCACAATAAGCATCACAAGCATCACAAGAATCAAAAGCATGAGAGACAAGAGACACATAGTTTCCGTGGGGAAAACCCTAAGGTGAAAACCCCCACAACTTCCTCAGAGATAGAGAGAGCAATGGCTCAACCAAAGTACAACAAAAATACACTTAAGATAGTCTCCTAGTAGCAAATGATCCTCCTCCTCACTAGTGTGCCACATTTTGAGTGAGAGAAGTGTGACTTTTCGAATGATCAAAATAGAGATCTCCTGATCTCTATTTATACTAACTTGTTTTCCCAGTGACCTTATGGGGCCAACTTGTCTAGCTAGGTACATCCACAATATAGTATATATACTTCAGGGCCGACCCCACACATGGTGGTCTAATAACCCATCGGCAAGTACACACACTTGCGAAACTTGTGAATCCACATGACGACACTTCCTTATAGAGGAATAACACATCTCTAATAAGGGTACAATAAAAGTGTATGAAATACATAGATGAAATACATTCCGAAGTTACATATACATCAACACTCCCTCTTAACTAGGAAGGTATTTCTCGACACAGATCTGCTAGACAAGTCTTCTTCTCAGGATCATCGTCATTGATGCATCATCATCATCATCATCACTGCTACTTCTATCTCAAGCAATATCTGACTCTACTCGTCATAGGAATTTCTACAGAGCCATTCCTTTTTCATACTGATGTAGGCCCACCACCTACAGGTCTTCGTCATCACTGGCCATACCATGGAATCCTCAGGACTTATTACGTGCACCACAAAACCTCGAAAGAGCATCCAAGGCTGTTACGAGCACATGGCTCTACCTATAGGATCTCCCAGAGCCATATTATATGTGACCTCACCACAAAACCTCGCAAGAGCATCCCAGGCTGTTACGAGCACACAGCTCTACCTATAGGATCTCCCAGGGACAGATTATATGTGGTCACCACAAAACCTTGCAAGAGCATCCCAAGATGTTACGAGCACACAGCTCTACCTATAGGATCTCCTGGGGATAGATTATATATGGTCATGGCAAAACCTCGCAAGAGCATCCCAGGACTTATTACAAGCACACAGCTTAACCTATCGGATCTCCCAAGAAAATATTATATGCCATAGGACAAAACCTCGAAAGAGCATTTTCCAGATATCCCAGGGCCAAATTATATGCCATAGGAAAAACCTCGAAAGACTATCTGCAGATCTCCCAGGGCCAAATTATATGTCCTCCAGTGCAAAACCTCGAAAGAGCATTTTCCAGATATCCCAGGGCTGAATTATATGCCATAGACAAAACCTTGAAAGACTATCTGCAAATATCCCTGGGCCAAATTATATGCTCATTTGCACAACCTGATCCACGGCCATAGAGTATCAACCTGATACTCACCATACATCATCTTGATGTACACATGATCATCCTGATCATCATCACTGCAACATCCTGCTGCATGTCATCTGGAGCAACATCTCGAAGCTCGTCATCCATGATCATCCTGATCATACAATGCATCTACCTGATGCATACCAAGTATCTACCTGATACATATCATCATACATGATCCACATGATCATATAGTGTATCCACCTGATACAAATACAAATACATGATACATATCACCATACATGATCCACTAGATCATACAATGTATCCACCTGATACATATACATATACATGGTCCAAGCATCCAACATGATGCATATACAAAATACATACAAATGATCCTACTGATCATATCTAACATCCAACATGATGCGTACATACATATAAATGATCCAACTAATCATATCTAGCATCCAACATGATGCATACATACATATAAATGATCCAACTGATCATACAAAGCAGAAACCAGAACATCATCCTGATGCTCATCATCCAGCGCTTACATCCACAGCCATGTGAAGGATCCTCCTTCCAACATGCTTGGAATGGATTCAGCAAATGTGTCCATCACTTCTTCTTCGAAGTGTCATCAATCTGAAGAATGCCAATCCTTTCCCTGAAGTACTCGAACTTCACCCTGGCTAGTGGCTTCGTCAGCACATCTGTAATCTGCTCATCCGTCACAACGTACAGGAGCTTCATAGCTCCTCTCTGCACCATATCCCTGATATAGTGATATTTGATCTCTATGTGTTTCAACCTGTCATGAAACACTGGGTTCTCGGACAGCTTCACACAACTCTGGTTATCACAGAAGATACTAGTAGCATCCAAAGGGAGATCAAATAACTCAGACAATATCCTCCGTAGCCATACTGCCTCACAACTAGCTAAACAAGCCGCAACATACTCTGCCTCAGCTGTACTCAGTGCTACACATGAATGCTTCCTGCTAAACCAAGAGATCACACCTGATCCCATACTGAAGAAACACCCAGATGTGCTCTTCCTATCTGCAGCACTGCCATCCCAATCTGAATCAACATAACCCTGCAGGTTAAACTTTTGATTCGCTTCATACTTGAGCCCATAATCCACTGTACCCTTTAGGTACCTCAGAACATGCTTTACAGCAACTAGGTGAACACTCCTTCGATCCGTCAGGAACTGGCTCAATGTGTTCATAGCAAAGAAAATATCTGGTCTCGTGTTCGTTAGGTACATCAAGGACCCAATCATCTGATGATACATAGAGACATCAACCGGCTCAGATGAAGCATCACATAGAAGCTTCAGATTCGATGCCATAGGTGTGACCATGGCCTTGCAATCCATCATCCCAAATCTCTTCAGGATATCTACTGTGTACTTTCCTTGACCAAGGAAGATCCCACCTGCACTTTGCCACACCTCCATACCTAGGAAATAATGCATCATTCCCAAATCTTTCATATCGAACTCGGCAGCAAGCTTTGTCTTAGTATCTGCAATCAATCTATCATCTCCTGTTACAAATAAGTCATCTACATACAGGAGTAGAATCACAGGATTCCCTTCCTCAACCTTGTAGTAAAGGTTGGAATCCGCTTTACTCTTGGTAAATCCCAAACTAGATAGGAAACAGTCCATCCTACCATACCAGGTTCTGGGAGCTTGTTTCAAGCCATACAAGGCTTTCTTCAATCTGCACACATATGACTCCCTGTCATGTATTTCAAAACCAAGTGGCTGCTCCACATATACTTCCTCTTCAACTACACTATTCAAGAAAGCAGTCTTGACATCCATCTAGTGTATTTTCCATTTCATTGCTGCAGCTAGGGCAAGTACTGTTCTGATGGAAGTATACCTGGCTACAGGTGCAAAAGTTTCTTCATAATCTATTCCCTCTTTCTGAGAGAAGCCACGAGCTATGAATCTTGCCTTGTATTTCTCTACACTGCCATCTGCAGCATGCTTGATTTTGTAGATCCATTTGGAAGTCACAACAGACTTCTCTTTAGGTCTTGGGACAACATTCCAAACATCATTCTTCATTATTAATTGGTATTCCTCAACCATGGCATCCTTCCATTCTTTCTTTTCCATTGCTTCTTCATAATTGGAAGGATCTTTGTTCATAATGTCACAAAGTAAAGCAACATAGCTGGTATGTGATCTAGTTCTCTTCTTTGCTCTGTGTTCTTCTTCTGGAATGCAAAATCTTTCTGCATCTTGAATGAGCTCTCTAGCCCATGCAGGTTTCCTCTTGTGAGAGTTATCCTCATGGGGTGGATCTATAGGTTCTTGCGGATCTTCAAACTCATGAACAACTTTTGGAACTGCTTCAGTCATGGTAGTGTCTTGAAATCTAGTTTCCTTAGGTTCTTCATAAACTTTGATAGGTGCCTTCCTTGATTTGATGAATGCTGAGTTTTCATCAAATGTTACATCCCTGTTGACATCAATCTTCTTGAACCCTAGAAATTATATTCTATAAGCCTTCGAGCTTTCACTGTAACCCAAAAAGATACCCTTCTTGCCTGAAGGATCTAGTTTAGTTCTCTTTTCCTTTGGGACATGAGTGTATACTGGACAACCAAATATTCTGAGATGGCTAACTTCAGGTTTTTTACCAGAAAAGACCTCTTTTGGTGTCTTGTTGACCAATATCTTGTGGGGTGTTCTGTTCTCCACATATACAGCTGTTCTAGCTGCTTCTGCCCATAGATGCATAGGTAGATCCTGGTCATGCAACATTGCCCTTGCTGCTTCCATGATAGTTCTGTTCTTCCTTTCTGCAACTCCTTTCTGTTGAGGATTATAAGGAGCAGTCAACTCCCTCTTAATCCCTGAATCACTACAAAGCTTCTTGAAGTCACCTGAGGTGAATTCTCCACCATTATCGGATCTGAATGTTTTGATCTTCTTGTCAGTTTGATTCTCCATCAAGGTTTTGAATTCCTTGAACTTATAAAACACCTCATCTTTGTTCTTCAAGAAGTATACCCAATATTTCCTGGAGAAGTCATCAATAAATGACACATAGTAAACATACCCACTCAGAGAACTGGATGACATAGGACCACATACATCTGAGTGGATGATTTCCAGGATATCTTTTGCCTTGCTTTCACTGCTTGGGAAAGCCTTCTTAATGTTCTTACCTTTTGCACATCCTTTGCAAACACCTTCATGTTTGGTCTTGATTTCAGGAAGACCTTCTACAACCTTGCTTGCAATTGGAAGTGCCCTATAGTGCATATGAGCAAGTCTTCTATGCCAAAGTTCACTTGGCTCCATGGATTCATGCACCATGGCATGTTCAGGTTGTCCCTTCAATTTATACAAACCTCCCTCTTGCTCTCCAATCACTACTGCATCATCTAAGGTCTTTCCCTTTGGCCACATTAGGACTTGGCCATCTACAAATGCAACCCTCATACCTTTTGCATCCAATGCAGAGATGGAAACTATGTTCTTCTTGAGCCCAGGTACATAAAGGACTTCTTTAATCTTCAAATATTTTCCAGAATCTAGGTTGTATGAGGCTTCACCACTTCCTTTTATTGGGTATTGATAATTATCCCCAAGTTTCACTTTATGGGGTGATTCATGTTCAGACAGATTTACAAAAGATTCTTTAAACCTAGTCTTGTGTTTGGAAGCCCCACTGTCAATCAACCAATCATTACAACCATCCGAGATAGTACCTGTGAGAGCAGATATTAGAACATACTCTTCTTCACTTGATGAGTCATCATCACTATCATCACTTTCTACCGTAGCCTTCTTCTTTGGAGGTTCATCATCCTCGGCAGCATGAGCATGGAACTTTCTTTTGCTTCCCTTCTTCTTCTTGTTGGAGTTGTTGTTATTATCCATTTTGATCTTGGGACAATCTGAAGCAAAGTGACCCTTCTCATTGCATGTGAAGCATCTTAGATCCTTCTTATTCTTTTGATAGGATCTCTTGTAGCGAGAGTGCTCCTTCTTGGGCTTGCTTCTTTTGTTGTGAGCTGCAAGAGCTTGATCTTCACCTCCCATCTTTTCCTCACGAGCTACAAGTCTAGCTTCTTCTTGAGAGCATTCTTCCCGTAATCTATTGAAGGATACCAACTTCTTTCTTGCACAGATTCCTTGAATAAAGGATTCCCATGACCTAGGTAGGCCATTCAGAGTGGTCATGAAAACTTCACCATTCTCCATCATTTCATCTACTGCTTCGAGTTGTTCCTTAATCGAGGAGACCCTAGAAAAATAAGATTGAATGGTTTCTCCATTCTGAAACTTTACTCCTTTCAATTGGTTCCGCAGGTCTTCCGTTCAAATAGCTTGGTCAAAGAGTCAAACATCTCCTTGGGTGTCTTTAGAGAAGACACATGGGGTATGAGATGGTCTTTTATAGAATCAGCAATGATTCTCTTTGCCTTGACCAAGTTCTTCTTATGCAATACCTTGGCCTCTTCATCCTCTGGGATAGGGATGTCTTCTTTTATATATGAGTCCAACTCATTCTCTTCCAGGACTAACCCAATCCTATACTTCCAAGCTCGGAAGTTATCAGCCCCTTCAAGCTTATCCTCAAGCTTGGTGTGGTGAGACATTTTAAAGAGTACTTCAAATGGAAATAGAAAATATTTAGGTCTTACCACTTGAAATGTTGAAAACTGGATCTCGTCCCGGATTAGGGTTTGTCAAAAAAACCCTAAAAATTCAGAATGTGAATTTCAACTTTCCGAAACGATAGAAAGATGTGCCCTGATGAGATGATCAGCCTGGTGCATTCAGAATTTGAGATCAACAAAGTTTTACCCTTCAGATTTGTCTTTTTGTCCTCCCGGGTTCACTAGGGAGAGCCCTGAATTAGGGTTTGAGTTTCCCGGAGATCGGCCTAGCCAAAAATCTCGACCCAAATCTCTAAACTTCAAGTTTTTGCAAGGAGCTTCCATCTATGTCTTCAGATTCCAGAAATTCCTATTTTTGTGGAAACCCTAATTTTTAGGGCCAAATTTGAAAATGCTCAGAATTGAATTCTGATTGGACAGATAGATTCTCCTTGATGAGTAGAGTCAATCTACTATACTTATTTTCCAAAATCTGTGGAGAGAAACCTAATAAACAAGAAACTCAAGTTTCTATCACTACAAAATGTCTTCTTCTCAGGTTAGCTCTGATACCATGTTAAATTTTGAGCATTAATTCACAATAATCTTCGATCTTTACTGAGAGAATAACATATACAGTATATCAATGCATAAAAATCACAATAAGCATGACAAGCATCACAAGAATCAAAAGCATGAGAGACAAGAGACACAGAGTTTCCGTGGGGAAAACCCTAAGGTGAAAAACCCGACAACTTCCTCAGAGATAGAGAGAGCAATGGCTCAATGAAAGTACAACCAAAATACACTTGAGATAGTCTCTTAGTAGCAGATGATCCTCCTCCTCACTAGTGCACCACTTTCTGAGTGAGAGAAGTGTGACTTTTCGAATGATCAAAATAGAGATCTCCCGATCTCTATTTATACTAACCTGTTTGCCCAGTGATCTTATGGGGCCGACTTGTCTAGGTAGGTACATCCACAATATAGTATATATAGTTCAGGGCCGACCCCACACATGGTGGTCTAATAACCCATCAGCAAGTACACACACTTGCGACACTTGTCAATCCACATGACCACACTTCCTTATAGAGGAATAACACATCTCTAATAAGGATACAATAAATATATATGAAATACATAGATGAAATACATTCTGAAGTTACATATACATCAACAGCACCGAAAGATAATGAATGGGGCGTGGATTATTGGTTGGCACGGTGCATCCAAGGTAAGCAAACCCTCTACGGATCATTAATCAACGATGAAGGAATTGAATTTCCTACTGGATCGATGGTGGTTAAGGGGGAATATCTTATACTAGATGGGAAGTCAAGAAAGACTAGTGGGCATGTATTCATTGATTACAGACTAGTTTTAGTGGTGTATCACTTCACAAACTTGATCATTGGCACAAACATCCATCTTCAGACAATGTCAAGCGAGAGCTCAACCAAGGTATGCTACTACCTGCCTCATTCAGAGCAAGAGAGATTGATGGAGACAATTAGCAACAGAGAGGATCCAGATGGATTTATTGAATGAGGCCAGTAGAGAAAGAATTGCATCAAAGAATGTTATGTTCTACATCGAGGTATGTGTAGTTTTATGTTATTTCGTTGGTACATGCATTTTTTGTTGATACATACATACATACATGTCTTTGCCTATGCTTTTTATTTTTCCTATATGTGTTAAACTGTTCCATGCTTCTCTTTTATGTTGAATAAAATGGTGATGTGATTTGGATCAAATTTGAGTAAATTGAGTTAGTATTTTCTTAAATATATCTATTTATGTTTGTAGCATTTGAAGATAGTGGTTTTGATAGGTTCTCAAGATTAGAATTACCTAGGTTTTAGGAAATTTTTTGAAGTACATAGTCTATTACAATGGTCTTGAAAATTTAACTTGGTAGATGAAACCTTCTAGGAATCCATGTATGGATAGAAGGGTCTTCCACTTGAGGTAGGGTGTTAGGAACCCATGTCTTTACTTTGTTAGTATATTTTTGTTGGACGCATATGCTTTGTAAGTCGTCCCGTATTTGTTGATCCATAGTTTATATTAGCCCATAGTATTGACCCATAGTATTGGACGCATATGCTTTGTAAGTCGTCCCATAGTATTATATGTCCCATGGTTTTGACTCATAGTATTGGCGCCTAGACTTAGCCCATGGTTTGTATTGACACATAGTATTGACCCATTGTATTGGTGCCTAGACTTAGTATATAAGTGTGTGTTGAGGCCTATGAAGGCACCGTGAAGTTAATTGTATTGAGCTTGCTCAAACGAGGTTGCCCCCTCAAAGTGGCCCGTGATCAATATAAAAGTGATTCTGAGTTCTATTATTTCTGATATCTCGTGTATTTGCATTAATTAATTATTGCAGGTTCATCACATCTGGTATCAGAGCACTTTCTTGGGCTCGTTGGGTGGAATTTCTGCCAATTTTTTTTTTTTTCGCATTTGTTGCAGCTTTGGATTTCGGAATAATCCCTATCCGCTTAACTATGGGAAGTACTTGGGCATAAGCCCTAAAACTCATTATGAGGAGTACCATAGAAACCCCAAAGTAGCTGGCCCATTGAGAGGACCTGCCAGTGAAAAGGGCAACGACCCATACCTGATTGACTAGTTCCCACCCGTGAGGTAAACCAAGAGCTGTCGTTTGTAGCAAAGCGGTTATCATTTTTACCTGAGCCGTGGAGTGAGGGGTACTGCCTCAATACGAAAGCCGTCAGACAGCATTGGTGGCCGAGTGAAACACCTGAACTGTTAGGAAGCCGTACATACCTGGGGTCCATATCTATTTTCAGTTGAACTATTTCCGATCACTTCCGCTTCAGATCCAGCCATTTTTTATCCCTTCCATGTCATTGCAGATCCATCTGTTGCAGATCCCTTCCGCGCCACTGTTGCCAATCCATTTCTGGAAAAAAAAAAAAAAAACCAATTTTTCGGCCATATCTCCCTTGTTTCAACTCTGTTTTTCCTTAAACTTCACTGACATCCCTGTAATCCCATTCTGCATATTTCATTCCCGAAGACCCTATCCCAAATTCCACTTCCCAAGACCAAAAATCCCACATTTGTCTATTTTTAGGGTTTGCCATAACTTCTTCAATTTTCACCCGATTGCCTTCAAATTTTACCATAGAGTTTCCACTTCTGAAATCCCCATTTTTTGCTTCCTTGTCCCTCAGAAAGTGTCGAAAACCTAGTCAAACCCCAATTACCCCTCTGAGTTTTTCCCAAATCCAAATTTCCCCTTACTAAATAAGCTTGTGTTTGTGTTTTTCTATCCATTCCCCCCCCCCCCACAAAAAAAAAAAAAATTATTGGTTATGGTTGTCACTCGCACAGGAGCAAACACCATGGAGGAAGCACTTGCAGCCATCCAAACCAAACTCCAAGATCTGGATGAAAAATTTCTCAGCCTCCATCTTCAGCATTCAGTCATGAACAATAATCGACAGCCAGAATCTTTTGCAGCCACCGAGTTCTCTTCTTCCAGCAATTTTTGTGGGTCAAAGCTTGATTTTCCTCACTTCAATGGCACTTATCCGATTGGATGGATATACCGAGCAGAACAATATTTCAGTCTGCATAGTACTTTTGATGTCCAGAAAGTTCCACTTGCATCCTTTCATTTGGAATAGGAAGCCCTTCAATGGTACCATTGGTACATCAAAGCTCATCCCGAGCCAAACTGGATAGATTTTTGCCAACTCCTTTTGCCACGATTTGGTCCTAGTGCTTTTGACGACTTCATAGGAGAACTCACTAAACTTCACCAAACTGGCACAATGAGAGAGTATCAGATGGAATTTGAGAAACTAGCCAATCACACAGAAGGATTGTCTGATGAATTCTACAGGAGTTGTTTTATCAGTGGTCTCAACGATGAAATCCACTCAGTGGTCAAAATGTTTTGTCCCAACACAATGATGGAAGTCCTAGGGTTGGCTAAGCTGGCCGAGGACAATATCGTAGCTCAACAACGCTCCAAACCCACCTTTGTTCCCTTCAAAAATATGGGTTCCCAATGACCTCCCATCACGCGTGCTCCTCAATCAACTCCTATCAAGCAATTGTCTGAAACAGAGATGCAGGCACGCTGAGAAAAAGGGCTTTGTTATAATTGTGATGAGAAATTCACTCGGGGACATAGATGTGTTCAACAAAAGCTCTATCTCTTGGATGTGGATTCTCCGCTTGCCTCAGAACTTGATGAAGAAGCTCCAGATATAGTAGATGATCAAGTCGACATTCAACACCTACCTGTTGACACCCCATCTCAGGACGACCCACCCAAGATCTCTCTCCATGTTGTAATCGGCATCACCACCCCACAAACAATGCGAGTCAAGGGATACTTCAAGAAGCTCCTTCTTACCATACTCATTGATTTTGGTAGCACTCATAACTTCATTGATCCTCGGATTGCCAAACAGGATGATTGTTTTGTCCATCCTTGCTCCAACTTTGAAGTCATGGTTGCCAATGGGGGCACCTTACCTTGCAAGGGGAAGTGGCACAATGTGCGTATCTCTATGGAAGATTATAACCTGTGCTCTCACATGTTTGCCTTGTCCTTAGGCGGATGTGATGTGGTTTTGGGCGTTCAATGATTACACACACTTGGCCCCATCTTATGGGATTTTGCTGAACTTTGGATGCAATTTTCAGTCAATGGGGCACAACACAAATTTATGGGCTTACAACCAGGGTTTCTCTGCATCATCAGTTCACATCGCCTGGAAAAAATACTTAAGAAGAATTCACATGGTGTCATCGATCAGCTCCATTCCATTCAGATGCAACCATCAACAGGCTCCACTACTTCCTTGGATAGATATGCAGGTGTCTTTGCTGAACCAATGAGCTTGTTGCCTTCAAGAGACCTTTCCGGTAAGAATTTAGCTGCATCTACCTCTCAGCAGTAAATGATGACTATTTTTCATACAGTACAGAAGTAGCAGCCATCCCTATTGGGGAATTATTTCTACATCAAGACTGATCTCCAGAGTCTGGAAACTTTCCTGGAACAACGGGTCTCCTCCCCAACACACCTAAAATGGGTTATCCAACACATGGGTTATGACTATGCGACCACTTACCAGAAGGGTAAGGACAATATGTTGGAAGATGCTCCTCCTCGCACATTTGATGACCCAGTTTCTCTTACAGCTATTTCTCTGCTTGTTCCAAATTGGTTGCAATCTGTTCAACGGGGCTATCTCTTCTATGAACTCCATGCTTCTTCATCAGTAGGGAACTCTGGGTTCCTCAAAACGTATGACTAGGAACAATGTAACTTCTTTTGGCAGGGACTCAAAAGGATAATTCAACGGATGGTGGTTGAATGTGATGCTTTCTAGGTCAACAAAGGTGAAACGACCCTCCTTTCGGGACTACTCGAATCCTTTCCCATCCCTCCACAGATTTGGACAACTATTTCTATGGATTTCCTAGAAGCGCTCCAGTGGTATAGTACCACATCTCAAAGGACACCATATGAAGCAGTCTCTGGATAGGCACCACTAGTTCTTCTTCCATACACCTTCAGCAGCTCCCCAGTTCAGGCAATTGAATCAATTCTTCAAAACTGTGATCAGCTTCTTCTCATTCTGCAGGACAATTTTCACATGGCAAGAATTTGACTGAAACAACAATCTGATCAGCACCATTCTGAGCGCACTTTTCACATCGTTGATATGGTTCTTCTTTGTCTACAGCCTTCCATGCAATCCTACCTGAAACTCCAAAGGCACCAGTGGCTCGGAATGTAACCCGAGAATGCTACAGGGGACCCACTCCTTCATATTCTGCATCAATTTCCACATCTAAATCTTTGAGGACAAAGCTTTTTCTAAGCGAGAGGGGATGTTAGGAACCCATGTCTTTACTTTGTTAGTATATTGTTGTTGGACGCATATGCTTTGTAAGTCATCCTGTAGTATTTGTTGATCCATAGTTTATATTAGCCCATAGTATTGACCCATAGTATTGGACGCATATGCTTTGTAAGTCGTCCCATAGTATTATATGTCCCATGGTTTTGACTCAGAGTATTAGCGCCTAGACTTAGCCCATGGTTTGTATTGACACATAGTATTGACCCATGGTATTGGTGCCTAGACTTAGTATATAAGTGTCTGTTGAGGCCTATGAAGGCACCATGAAGTTAATTGTATTGAGCTTGCGCAAAGGAGGTTGCCCCCTCGAAGTGGCCCGTGATCAATATAAAAGTGATTCTGAGTTCTATTATTTCCTATATCTCGTGTATTTGCATTAATTAATTATTGCAGGTTCATCACATAGGGAGTTATCATAAGGTTTCAAGGGTGGTATTTTTGAGATCTATACATGAGAGGGACTTGTCATCATCATAGATTACCACTTAGAGGGACTTGTCATCATCATCACCAACATCATCTCTAGGCTCCTCATCAACATCTCCATCATTATCATCTTCTTCATCATCACCATCACCATCACCACCATCATCAACGTCTTCATCATCGCCACCATCGTCAATGTCTTCATCATCGCCACCATCTTCATCATCATCATTAACTCTAACTCTAACCCTAATTAAATTTCTTTCTATAAATCTAGCCCCAACCCTAACCCAAACCCTAGCACTAATCCATCTTCTTCATCATCGCCATCACCATCACCATTGCAGAGTTGACCCCGGTGTGCAAAAATTGCACACTTGCTCCCTGAGCAAAACCCTAGTTTCCAAGATGGACGTTCAAGATGGCACTGAGGCCATGGGACTAGAGGAGAGGGGTGCCCCTAGCACTATCCCGACGTCCTGAATCCAACAAAGTCAACGGTTCGTCGATCAGAGCCATGGTCATCATTCTATGGCTCATTTCGTCTCGTATCCAAAAGGCCTTCAGGGACACCTGTTGGATACTTGTCGGGGGCCTAGAAGTCAAACCGTGCAGCAAAACTAGGCTTCGGGGAGTCCTACAGGTGTGTCTAGGCAGGTTCCATCCGGTAACGCTGGCCGTATGTGCCCGGTGGATGATTTTGTAGAGTTGTCCCCCGTGTGCAAAAATTGCACACTCCCTCACTGAGCAAAACCCTAGTTTCCAAGATGGACGTTCAAGATGGCACCAGGGCCATGGGACCGGAGGAGAGGGGTGCCCCTGGCACCATCCTGGCGTCCTGAATCCAACAGAGTCGACAGTTCGTCGATCGGATCCACGATCGTCATTCTAGGGATCGTTCTGTCTCGCATCCAAAAGGCCTTCATGGACACCTACTGGATACCTGCCGGGGGCATAGAAGTCCAACCATGCAGCAAAACCGGGTTCCAGGGAGTCATGTAGGTGTGTCTAGGTAGGTTTCGGTTGGGAAGGGTAGCTATAAGTGCCCGCTGGACGATTTTCCAAAGTTGACCCAAATGTGAGGGCCATCCAAATTTGCTCAAGGGGGCCATTTCTCGTCCAGATGCCCCTAGGCATGCGTGGCCACCGTGGACAGGTCCAAAATGGCCACGTGGACCTGTGGGGGGTGACGAAATCCAAGTCTTCTCACCGGGTTGGGTTCCGTGGCCCTGGGGTAAATCCTCCAGGTGTCCCTGAACGGCCCTGGGGTGCCTGACTAGAATGCCCGTGGCACCCGAACCGTGTCTCAGTTCGCAAATCCATCAACTCCAGTGGGTTTCAACTAGTGGACCACCCACAACATCCCCAGAAAACCTAGAAGCAGTGCCAACGAGCCATCTCTGGAGCTAGGGTTTTTCTAGGTGAGGGCCATCCAAACTTGCTCAAGGGGGCCATTTCTAGTCCAGAGGCCGCCGGGCGTGTGTGGCCACAGTGGACAGGTCCACTATGGCCACGTGGACCTGTGGGGGATGACGAAATCCAAGTCTGCTTGTCGGTTTGGGTTCCGTGGTTGGGAGCAAATGCCCAAAGTGTCCCTGAACGACCTCGGGGTGCCCCACTGGAATGCCCGTAGCACCAGGACCATGCCTCAGTTCATGAATCCATCGGATTTGGTGGATCCAGGACAGCGGGTTTAAGCTAGGGGACCCCCCACAACGTCCCACAAAGACCCGAAAGCAGTGCCAACGAGCCATCTCCGTAGCTAGGGTTTTGCTCAGTGATGGCCATGCCAAATTTGCTCAATGGGGCCATTTCTCATCTGTATGCCCCCGAGCGTGCATGGCCACCGTGGACAGGTCCACAATGGCCACATGGACCTATGGGAGGTGATGGAATCCAAGTGCTCTTGCCATGTTGGGTTCCGTGGCCCCGGGGCAAATCCTCTAGGTGTCCCTAAACGACCCCGTGGTGCCCGACTAGAATGCCTATGTCACTCAAACCGTGGCTTGGTTCATGAATCCATTGACTCCAACGGGTCTGGGATGATGGGTTTCAGCTAGGGGACCCCCCACAGTGTCCCCCAAAGACCCGAAAGCGGTGTCAACTAGCCATCTCCGAAGCTAGGGTTTTGCTCAGTGAGGGCCATCCAAATTTTCTCAAGGGGGTCATTTCTCATCCGAAGGGACCTGGGAATGCGTGGCCACCATGGACAGGTCTACTATGGCCACGTGGACCTGTGGGGTTTGACGAAATCCAAGTCCGCTCACCGGTTTGGGTTCCACCGCCGCAGAGCAAATGCCCAATTTGTCTCTGAACGACCCCAGGGTGCCCAACCAGAATGCCCGTAGCACCCGAACCGTGGCTCGGTTCGTGAATCTGTCGACTCCAGCTGGTCCGGGATAGCGGGTTTCAGCTAGGGGACCCCCCACAGCGTGCCTCGAAGACCCAGAAGCGGTGCTAATGGGCCATCCCCGGAGCTAGGGTTTTGCTCAGTGAAGGCCATTCCAGATTCGCTCAAGGGGGCCATTTCTCGTCCGGAGGCAAAAGAAGATCAATTTTTGACAAAACAATGTAGTTAGCAGAAGAAGATCAATTTTTGACAAAACAATGTAGTTATTACATGTGGAGGTAGCGGTTTCCCATGGAAAACGAGTGTAGGGTTGAGTAGGGGAAAGATGTTGGGAAATGGGCTATTACATTAGCTTTTCCGATGGGAAAGTGGTTTACAAAAGGAAATATGGCGGATATAGGTATCTATGCTTTTCTTCCGATGGAAATAGGATTTCCCTCGGAAGAAAAGCATAGATACCTACAACCGCCAAAGCATAGATACTTACAGCCGCCCATCGGAAAAGGTAATGTAATAGCCCATTTCCCAACATATTTCCTCTGCTCAACCCTACACTCGTTTTCCACGGGAAACCACTGCCTCCACATGTAATAAATACACTGTTTTGTCGAAAATTGATCTTCTTCTACTAACTACATTGTTTTGTTGAAAATTGATCTTCTTCTACCTCTGGATGCGAAATGGCCCCCTTGAGCGAATTTGGAATGGCCTTCAGGTGCTATGCACATTCTAGTTGGGCACCCTGGGGCCGTTCAAGGAAACTTTGGGCATTTTCTCTGCGGTCCCGCACCTTCCGGAGTAAATGGATTCGCAAATTGAGCCACGATCCGGGTGCCATGGGCATTCTAGTCGGGCACGCCGGGGCCGTTCAGGGACACCTGGAGGATTTGCCCCGGGGCCACGAAACCCAAACTGGCGAGCGAACTTGGATTTTGTTGGCCCCCACAGGTCCACGTGGCCATTGTGGACTTGTCCATGGTGGCCACGCACGCCTGGGGGAATCCATACGAGAAATGGCCCACTTGAGAGAATATGGAATGGCCATCACTGAGCAAAACCCTAGCTCCGGAAATGGCTTGTTGGAACATCTTTCGGGTCTTCGAGAGACATTGTGGGGGGTCCCCTAGCTAAAATGCGCCATCCTGGACCATCCAGAGTCGACAGATTGGCGAATCGAGCCACGGTCTGGGAGCCACAGGCATTCTAGTCGGGCACCCCGAGGCCATTCAGGGACACCTAGAGGATTTTCCCTGGCACCACGGAACCCAAACCGGCGAGTGGAATTGGATTCCGTCGGCCCCCATAGGTCCACGTGGCCATTGTGGACCTGTCAATGGTGGCCACGCCCACCCGGGGGCATCCGGATGAGAAATGCCCCCCTTGAGCGAATCTGGAATGGTCGTCACTGAGCAGAACCCTAACTCCGGAGATGGCTCCTTAGCACCACTTTGGGGTCTTCGGGGGATGCTGTTGGGGGCCCCCTAGCTGAAACCCGCTGTCCCGGACCCGTTGGATTTAATGGATTCGCGAATCGAGCCACTGTACGGGTGCCACAGGAATTCTAGTCGGGCACCCCGGGGCCATCCAGGGACACCTGGAGGATTTGCCCCGGGGCCACGGAACCCAACCCAGTGAGAGGACTTGGATTTTGTCACCTCGCATAGGTCCACATGGCCATTATGGACCTGTCCATGGTGGCCACACATGCCAGGGGGCATCCGGACGAGAAATGGCCCCCTTGAGCAAATTTGGAATGGCCATCACTGAGCAAAACCGTAGCTTTGGAGATGGCTCATTGGAACCACTTTCGGGTCTTCGGGGGACGCTGTGGGGGGTACCCTAGCTGAAACCCGCCATCCCGGACCCGCCGGAGTTGACGGATTCACGAACCGAGCCACGGTCTGGGTGCCACGGGAATTCTAGTCGGGCACCCCGAGGTCATTCATGGACACTTGGAGAATTTTCCCCGGGGCCACGAAACCCAAACCGACGAGCAGACTTGGATTCCGTCGGCCCTCGCAAGTCCACATGGCCATAGTGGACCCATCCACAGTGGCCAAACATGTCCGAGGGCCTCCAGACAAGAAATGACCCCCTTGAGCAAATTTGGATGGCCCTCACATTGGGGTCAACTTTTGAAAATTGTCCAGCGGGCATTTATGGCAAGTGTTCCCAACCGGAACCTGCCTAGACACACCTACACGACTCCCCGAAACCTGATTTTGCTGCACGGTTGGACTTCTATGCCCCCGGGAGGTATCCAGTAGGTGTCCCTCAAGGCCTTTTGGATGCAACACAGAACAAGCCATAGAATGTCGACCATGGATCTGATCGATGAACCTTCAACTCCATTGGATTGAGGATGCTGGGATAGTGCCAGGGGTGCCCCTCTCCTCCGCTCCCATGGCCTCAGTGCCATCTTGTACGTCCATCTTGGAAACTAGGGTTTTGCTCAATGAGGGAGTGTGCAATTTTTGCACATGGGGGTCAATTCTGCAAAATCGTCCGCTGGGCACTTACAACCAGCATTCCCAATTGGAACCTGCCTAGACACACCTGCAGGACTCCCCGGAGATCAGTTTTGTTGCAAGGTTGGACTTTTATGTCCCCGGTAGGTATCCAGCAGGTAGCCCTGAGGGCCTTTTGGATACGAGATGGAACAAGCCATAGAATGACGACCGTGGATCTGATCATTGAACCATTGACTCTGTTGGATTCAGGACGCTGGGATAGTGCCAGGGGCACCCCTCTGTTCTGGTCCTGTGGCCCCGGTGCCATCTTGAAGGCCCATCTTGGAAACTAGGGTTTTGCTCAGTGAGGGAGTGAGCAATTTTTGCACACGGGGGCCAACTTTGCAAAATCATCCGCCAGGAACTTACGGCTAGCATTCCTGGCCGGAACCTACCTAGACACACCTGTAGGACTCCCCGAAGCCCGGTTTTGCTACACAGTTGGACTTCTATGCCCCTGGCAGGTATCTAGCAGGTGTCCCTGAAGGCCTTTTGGATGCGAAATAGAACGAACCATAGAATGACGACCGTGGATCTGATCGACGAACCATCGACTCCATTGGATTCAAGACGCCGGGGTAGTTCCAGGCGTGCTCCTCTCCTCTGGTCCCGCGGTCCTAGTGCCATCTTGTACGTCCATATTGGAAACTAGGGTTTTGCTCAGTGAGGGAGTGTGCAATTTTTGCACACTGGGGTCAACTCTGCAAAATCGTCTACCGGGAACTTATGGACAACGTTCCCAACCAGAACCTGCCTAGACACACCTACAGGACTCCTTCGAGCCCGATTTTTCTGCACGGTTGGACATCTATGCCCCCGACAGGTATCTAGCAGGTGTCCCTAAAGGCCTTTTGGATGCGAGACAGAACGAGCCATTGAATGACGACCGTGGCTCCGATCGATGAACAGTCAACTCCGTTGGATTCAAGACACTGGGATAGTGCCAAGGGTGCCCCTCTCCTCCGGTCCCGTGGCCTCGGTGCCATCTTGAAGGTCTATCTTGGAAACTAGGGTTTTGCTCAGTGATGTAGTGTGCAACATTTGCACATGGGGGCCAACTCTGCAAAATCGTCTGCCGGGAACTTACGACCAGTGTTCCCAGCCAGAATCTACCTAGACACAACTACAGGACTCCCCAAAGCCCAGTTTTGCTGCACGGTTGGACTTCTATGCCCCCAGTAGGTATCCAACAAGTGTCCCCGAAATCCTTTTGGATACGAGACAGAACGAGCCATGGAATGACGACCATGGCTCCGATCGATGAACCATTGACTCTGTTGGACTCAGGACATCAAGATAGTGCCATGGGTGCCCCTCTCCTCTGATCTCATGGCCGCAGTGCCATCTTGAACGTCCATATTGGAAACTAGGGTTTTGCTCAGTGAGGGAGTGTGCGATTTTTGCACATGAGGGACAACTCTGCAAAATCATCAGCCGGGCACTTACGGCCAACGTTAGTGGCTGGAACCTACCTAGACACACCTATAGGACTCCGCGGAGCCCAATTTTGCTGCACAGTTGGACTTCTATGCCCCCGACGGGTATTCAACAGGTGTCCTTGAAGGCCTTTTGGATGTGAGACGGAATGAGCCATAGAATGACGACCATGGCTCTGATCGGCGAACCATCGACTCTGTTGGATTCAGGATGTCGGGATAGTGCTAGGGGCGCCCCTCTCCTCTGGTCCCGTGGCCTCGGTGCCATCTTGAACGTCCATCTTGGAAACTAGGGTTTTGCTCAGTGAGCGAGTGTGCAATTTTTGCACATCGGGGTCAACTCTGCAATGGTGATGGTGAAGGTGATGGCGATGATGAAAAAGATGGATTAGTGCTAGGGTTTGGGTGAGGGTTGGGGCTAGAGTTATAGAATAAAATTGAATTAGGGTTAGAGTTAGAGTTAATGATGATGATGAAGATGGTGGCGATGATGAAGACGTTGACGATGGTGGCGATGATGAAGACGTTGATGATGGTGGTGATGTTGATGGTGATGATGAAGAAGATGATGATGATGGAGATGTTGATGAGGAGCCTAGAGATAATTTTGGTGATGATGATGACAAGTCCCTCTAAGTGGTTATCTATGATGATGACAAGTCCCTCTCATGTATAGATCTCAAAAATACCACCCTTGAAACCTTATGATAACTCCCTACCCCAAGTGGAAGACCCTTCTATCCATACATGGATTCCTAGAAGGTTTCATCTACCAAGTTAAATTTTCAAGACCATTGTAATAGACTATGTACTTCAAAAAATTTCCTAAAACCTAGGTAATTCTAATCTTGAGAACCTATCAAAACCACTATCTTCAAATGCTACAAACATAAATAGATATATTTAAGAAAATACTAACTCAACTCAAATTTGATCCAAATCACATCACCATTTTATTCAACATAAAAGAGAAGCATGGAACAGTTTAATACATATAGGAAAAATAAAAAACATAGGCAAAGACATGTATGTATGTATGTATCAACAAAAAATGCATGTACCAACGAAATAACATAAAACTACACATACCTCGATGTAGAACATAACATTCTTTGATGCAATTCTTTCTCTACTGGCCTCATTCAATAAATCCATCGGGATCCTCTCTGTTGTTAATTGTCTCCATCAATCTCTCTTGCTCTGAATGAGGCAGGTAGTAGCGTACCTTGGTTGAGTTGTTGCTTAACATTGTATGAAGATGGATGTTTTTGCCAACGATCAAGTTTGTGAAGTGATACACCATTGAACCTAGTCTGTAATCAATGAATACATGCCCGCTAGTCTTTCTTGACTTCCCATCTAGTGTAAGATATTCCCCCTTAAACACCATCGATCCAGTAGGAAATTCAATTCCTTCATCGTCGATTAATGATCCGTAGAGGGTTGCTTACCTTGGATGCACCGTGCCAACAAATAATCCATGCCCCATTCATTGTCTTTCGGTGCAAAATTGTCTACTGGGCACTTATGGCCAGCGTTCCCAACCGGAACCTGCCTAGACACACCTGCAGGACTCCTCGGAGCCTGGTTTTGCTGCACGGTTGGACTTCTATGCCCCCGGCAGGTATCCAGTAGGTGTCCCTAAAGGCCTTTTGGATGCGAGACGGAACGAGCCATAGAATGACGACCGTGGCTCTGATCGATGAACCATCAACTCCATTGGATTCAGGACAATGGGATAGGGCCAGGGGTGCCCCTCTCCTCCAGTCCCGTGGCCTCGGTACCATCTTGAATGTCTATCTTGGAAACTAGGGTTTTGCTCAGTGAGGTAGTGTACAATATTTGCACATGGGGGCCAACTCTGCAAAATCATCCGCCGAGCACTTACGGCCAGTGTTCCCAGCCAGAACCTACCTAGACACAACTGCAGGACTCCCCGAAGCCCAATTTTGCTACACGGTTGGACTTCTATGCCCCGAGCAGGTATCCAGCAGGTGTCCCTGAAGGCCTTTTGGATGCGAGATAGAATGATCCATAGAATGACGACCGTGGCTCCGATCGACGAATTGTCGATTCTGTTCGACTCAGGATGCCGGGATAGTGCCAGGGGTGCCCCTCTGCTCCTGTCCCATGGCCCCAGTGCCATCTTGAATTTCCATCTTTGAAACTAGGGTTTTGCTCAATGAGGGAATGTGCAATTTTTGCACACGGGGGTCAAATCTGCAAAATCGTCCATCAGGCACTTATGATATGATGATGGTGATAATGATGGCGATGGTGACACTGATGGTCATGGTGATGGTGATGGTGATGAAGATGATGACGATGGAGAAGATGATGATGATGGACATGTTGATGAGGAACCTAGAGTTAGAGTTAGAGTTAGAGTTAGAGTTAGGGTTACAGTTAGAGTTAATGATGATGATGGATATGGTGGTGATGATGAAGACGTTGATGATGATGGTGATGGTGACGGTGACAATGATGGTGATGGTGATGGTGAGGATGAAGAAGATGGCTTAGTGCTAGGGTTTGGGTGGGGGTTAGGGCTAGAGTTATAGAAGGAAATTGAATTAGGGTTAGAGTTAGAGTTAATGATGATGATGAAGATGGTGGTGATGATGAAGACATTGACAGTGGTGGTGATGGTGATGGTGAGGATGAAGAAGATGGCTTAGTGCTAGGGTTTGGGTGAGGGTTAGGGTTAGAGTTATAGAAGGAAATTGAATTAGGGTTAGAGTTAGAGTTAATGATTATGATGAAGATGGTGGTGATGATGAAGATGTTGACAGTGGTGGTGATGATGATGGTGAGGATGAAGAAGATGGTTTAGTGCTAGGGTTTGGGTGAGGGTTAGGGCTAGAGTTAGAGTTAATGATGATGATGAAGACATGATGATGATGGTGATGGTGACGGTGATGGTGATGGTGATGGTGAGGATGAAGAAGATGGCTTAGTGCTAGTGTTTGGGTGAGGGTTAGGGCTAGAATCATAGAAGGAAATTGAATTAGGGTTACAGTTAGAGTTAATGATGATGATGAAGACATGATGTTGATGGTGATGGTGACAGTGATAGTGATGGTGATGGTGAGGATGAAGAAGATGGCTTAGTGCTAGGGTTTGGGTGAGGGTTAGGGCTAGAGTTATAGAAGGAAATTGAATTAGGGTTAGAGTTAGAGTTAATGATGATAATGAAGATGGTGGTGATGATGAAGACATTGACGGTAATGGTGATGGTGATGGTGAGGATGAAGAAGATGGTTTAGTGCTAGGGTTTGGCTGAGGGTATGTGCTAGGGTTTGGGAAGATGGTTTGGAAATAGTTCTTCATTGGATCTCATAATTTTCCTATAAATCAAAGCCATGGGGTAGACTTGAAGAAGAGAATAATTGTAAGGTCATGTGGGAAGAAAGAGCTTGGAGATCAAACACCTCATTCTCTCATCTTTACCATTCATTGTATTCATTCTTACTTGAGTTATTTCATTAAGGAAGTAAGTGTTATTCAGTCACTATAGCTAGAGAGAGATTTTAATAAGGAAAATGACCCATCCCAAGGAGAGTGTTGGAGCTAAATTGCCTCAAATAATTTTTTCTCAAATGATGTTACACATTTGTATGCTTTTCCATTTGAAGAATATATGAGTTTTGTTTTTTCCATCCATTTATTGTATTTGAATTACATTCTTCTATTTAATATTATGATATGATTGCTTGCATGCTTCTTAGTTATTTATTTTATATTATAGTACTCTCATGCTTGTCAAATAAATAACCATTGAATATTGTCTCCCTCACAACTTGGATATATTAACAAATTTTGCTCATCATTGCAACAAAATCCCTAAAATAGATTGACTACTCCATTTTTGGTTTAGAATCTAGATCAGTTAATCTACTTACTAGGTTGTTTTTAGTTGTTTTCTAACCTCTAGTGGCATGCAAAGTCATTAACTAGCATGCAAACTCACTTAGCAACCCTTGTAAGGAATCAAGGTTTCTGGAATTTTATTTTGCACGATCTTGGTGACTTGCACATTTTTTCTCTTTTTCTCAGAAGAGTTCAATGGTAGAATCCCTAATTTTCATTAGTGTTCCATACTGACCAATGTAATATGCATGCAAATTCATTTCATAGGAAGTGTAACTATTTACTTGTGTAACTTGCATAGTTATCTTTGTAACAAGTCGTGAATTTTTAGTTAGATTTAATTGTATGTTTTGTCACTTGCTTAGCTTGAGGGAAACTTTAAATTTTCCAAGAATTGTATGTTGATGTTCTTGTAATTTTACATCTCATCAACCATGATTATTAATTAAATCACTTAAGGGATAGAAGGTGGACTCATAATTCCTAAGTGTCTAATCACATAAATGGATTATCATTTGTCATTTGCACATGGATTCATAACTAAGGGCACTATATACTACCTTTTGAATTGTTATTTTTTTATATTAATTAAACTCATCTCAAAAGAATAGTTAAGAAGTTAATCAATTACCACTTGCAGTCATTTCCATTATGTCACGTCCCCTCCCATCGTCACCAAGCAAGGCAGAGAACATGACACTAAAACCACTTGCGCAAGTTTGGTAACTTCTAGAATGTAAATGATTATATGATTGTAAACATTCATTCAATAAAACATAAACATTGAGGATATGTTGTGTGTAATTGCTTAAGACAAATTTGTGAAATAATAACCATTCAAATAACATGCAATTAACACTATGATCCACAGATGAGAGTTCTGAATCGAAGACAAAATCATGTATGCAAAAATGATCCAATCATGTACATTTTTTGGAAAAATGGAACATCGTTCCCAGCGTCTATGTAATGGCAACTCGTTCCTCGTACAAAAAAAGGCAACTAGTTCCCTATACAAAATATGGCCCATGGTGCCCTGTACAAAATATGGCAACTTGTGCCGAAAATGCCACATCGTGGCTACTGTACATAGGAGGGTCTCTCAATCCTCCTGCCCACCCTCAAAGCTCCTAGGTGCATCTCCAAAATCAATCTTCCTCTTCTTCGTGCTAGACGAAGCTGGGTCCTTCCGGTGTCTTTGAGCACGTCCCCATGAGCCCTGAAACAACAACAATAATATGTCAACTTTTCCTGGCAATTATACAAGTATAAAACATAATTTCAAACTAAAAATAGTTTTCAAATATTGGATAACTCACCGCATGCGAGACTGTAAGTTGTGAGGGGGTCTCCCTCCTCCGTGATCCAAGTCTCTCAGAAATGCCACCCTACAACATTTATAACAATCAGATCAATGCTGAAACTAGATGCATATAGTAATTTCCGTTAAAATTGAATGAGAGTTAAATGATAAACTAGTCAATCTCACCGTGAACAAAATCAGCTAGTCTTCGGGGCTGGCGGATGGAGCAGTCGGCTGGACAGCCTGCTCCGATGCTAGGGTGGATCGTAAAGGGGAGGATGTAGCGACATCAACGGTGGCTACACCACTGGGGCTAACAGTGGAAGAAGGGGGCGTGGCAATAGGAGGCATGGACTGGGGTGGGGGAAGTGGAGATGTACGTCTAGGGCTATAAACCCCAACTGACTGTAGTATGGATGGACGCACCCTGGAAGAGGAAGGGAGTGTGGTGGGGGAATGTGGGGGGGGGGGCGAGGTTTGTGTTGCGGTAGAGGGATGGGTGACTGTGGATGGGTGGTGTGCCGTGGTTCGATGGGGGAGGGTGGGAACATGGGAAACTGATACGGAGGTGGAGCTAGATATGATGCATAAGGGGGAGCTAGATGGAATTGTGGTGCTATATAGGAGGGGGGGATGGATGGAAGGGGTTGGGGAATGGGGCATGTATGCCAGGGGATACAACTGGCATATACGGTGGCCGAAAGGTCCGGGAGGGAGGAATAACGGCACTGGTAGGATGAGGTGCTCGCACTTGCATACACATTTATAACCTCATAGTTTAATATACAAAAATATAAATATACACAGACAAGTCATCGTATTTGAAATTAAATTTATGCTTTAATACACACAATACCTGCGCACGGGGAGAACTGCTGGTTCCCGGTGGCAGTGGTTGGTCGCTGGAGCCCGCGGACACCTGTGCGAACACTAAACTTTTAGACTGAATTTATAAAAACAATATTGACAATATTAAACACAATGAAAATGAGAATGACAACGATGGTACTTAGAAAACATGACTGCAATAAATTTATATTTAAGTTAGATGATATCCAATATTATGAAAGGATAGAAGGTGGCATGGCATGAAATTAAAATTAAATAAGGTGAGAGGGTATAGAAAGTGACATGGTGAGCTTTTCCTTTTCTAGAGTCATCTCCATGAGTAGGTGAGCTTTTCCTTTTCTAGAGTCATCCCCATGAGTAGGTGAGCTTTTCCTTTGGCCCTAGAGAGATGTGCAGTGTCTCATAAGCAAATGAAATTCATGTCCATTTACAAATTTGAATTGGAAAGCTATGCAATGTGTTTGGGTTCTTGGTGAAGAGTTCCTAGGTTTTGATGTCTTCTTATAGATTTGTAGTTTCCTAGAAGCTTGATTCACCCAGTGGAAAAGTATTTGCATCCCTAGAGTGAGGATCTTGAGTCCCTTTATTTCCATAATATTTACATCATCAAATAAAATGGCATCTCATTGTTGAAATTTGCAAAGAGGTACTAAATAGTAGTTAAGTTAGTGTGCATGTTATTTAATACACTTTAGAGTGTTGATCGTTAGAAAAAGGAAGAAAGAGAAATATTTTTCATGGTTAACTTACTTAGAAGCTTGAATGTGCCATGTTCTGCATTGAATGAGTAATTACGTGTTCTTGATTGAATAGCTATGTTGTCAGAATGATATCACTTGATTGAAATCAAAGAAATCTTGAGTGAAATGAGTTAAATGAGTATTCTTGATGCGAAATCTTTTACCGAGTTGAATTTGAATCAAGATAATAGCAAGGCCCCATAGACCATATTTGTAAGATTATAGCTCTTCCTTATGGGCCTTACATCATTTTCAAAAACTTTAGTGACAATATATGTGATAAGTTGTTTTACATTGTTTATATGTCTTTCCTAATAGCATGTTCTAGGAGTAGTAGTATGATTACTTCCAGTCTCAAGTATTAGAATAAATTGGAAATCCCGTGATAATAAACTAGGGTAATAAGGACATGAGAAACATCAGGTTCTTGAATTGCTAGAAGCTTGGCCACTATGATTCTCTTTTGGCCACTATGAAGGCATTGACGGTGATGGTGATGGTGGTGACAACATTAATGACAAAGGCTTGAGGAATGGCAAAGAAGATGATGATGTGGATGGCTTGAAGAACACACATGGCATGAAGAACCATGGAGGTGGGCATTGGAGCCATTGGAACACCTAATGATCCAAATGACCCATTCTGTGGTCATTTGTGGTTTTATGGGGCAATGGAACCCTTGGTGATGGTCCATGCTACCATTTGATGATGGGCTTGATGTCCATGGAAAGCATGTTTATTAAATACTAAAGGATTGACTCTTGATGGTGGAACCCACATTCCAACCCACATACAAAATGAATCAACCCTTATCTAATGGCACTTACGATGGATGTTGAAGCCCTTGAACCTTGAAGATGTCCATATGTGGAATCCTTGATGTATGGTGATGAAGACATAATGTATTGTTTCCTTGGGGTTCTTGGAATTGTTTGTGGTCTATTGTTGTGGGTGTGATGGAGCCCTTGCCCTTATAATTGCTTGACGAAACCTTTGATGCTGAAGTATTTAAACATGATGATGTAGAATCCCACAAAAAAAATGAGGAAGCCCTAAGTTTCTAACATGGCCTTTGATGTGGTTGTGTGAAGTCAAACCAAAAAAAGCATGCAAATAAAACATTGTATGTGAACTATTATGTGTCCATTCAAAGGACAAAGTCAGCTCAGCAATTAAAAATAAAAATAAAATGAAAATTACATAGAGAGGTCGATTTAATATCCTTTGATATGATGTGCATGTACAACAGAAAGACATGACGATGTAGACAGTATGAAAAGACTAATGGTATTTTGGGCAGCAGTTTGGTGAAAGGAGAGAATGATGTATTTTTCTATATGCTGGTTAAAACTATGACAGAGTGATGATGAGCAGAAAGTGATATAAATGTGGATATGTTTGATATCTTGACAACAGAATGATAATTTTTCTACGGTTAATGATAATTTGATGACAAGTTAAGGATGTGCATGTAGATAGAATATCGATATGTTTGAGAAGATGTTGGACATGATGTAACAGGGACAGAATGATGATTGAAGACAAGGTGATGGCAACGGATTGATGAATGAGATGATGTGAATAATGACATGAATGTGATATGTATGATATGTGACAAATATGTAATAGTAAATACAAGCAGGGTCTTGTATCCATTTTCTTAGTAGGATCTAAGAAAAACTAGGATGGGTCCTAGATGATGAGTTGGTGCTCATTGTATCAGTTGGTGCTGAATTGCCTCACGGTTGTAGCTGTTGAACCAAATACAAAAGATTACAAAAACTATATCTAGTCTCGTATTATGTGTTGACGTGTTTCATTAGTTGATAGTTAGTTCATTGATGAATATGATGTGAATGTGAAATGATGATATAAGAGTTCGTGATTGAAGTTGAAATTAAATAAAGTATAGGCTCACTAATTCACCCCCCCCTCTCACTGAGCATTGTGTCTAACACAAATGTTTATAGTTTTGTTACGTTTTCATGTTTTATAAGGTTTCATTTTTTTTTTGGGTGGGATTATACGAATTTATAGCTATCAAATAAATTAGACAATATTATAAACACAACTGTAAAATACAATGATAATATGGTAATTACTCAGTGCTAATTAATTTGTAATTACTGAACATAAATTACTCGTAACTGGATCTAATTATTCAAAGTAAAGAAGTTACCTATGTGTATGGTTCCGCAATCTCCTCTGCTGCTGCCATGGCTCCATCGAGGTCAAAGGCACCGATGTCCTCCCACTTGGGGGATGTAGACCTGGCACCCAATAACTAAACATTAAAACAAATAAAGTCAACAATGTGTAATTCAAAGTTAAATATATTAAACAATACGATATCAAATAAAATACAACAAATACTTGAACATTAAATAAAACAATAGCAAACCTGATCCATGAAGCTCCCTGTGGCATGCTGCTACGTATCACCATGGCAAGAATGACCACAGTGAGTACAATGATGTGCCGTTGTTCCAACAGAACTAGAAGGCTCCGCCCGGGTTCCACCTGTACCCGGCATGTCTCGGCCACCACCCATAGACTGTGTAGGTGTCTGTGTCTCATTGATGTCCTCTCGTCTCTGGGAAGACATGGCCACAAATCTGGTATGCCTAAGCAAGTCATGTGTGGCACGTCTGATGGAGTCATGAATCTCATCTAGACCGCTACCAAAATCGGGTGGATGAGGAGGGGGTTTTGGCTCTCTCCTCGGTGCAGGAGGTCCTCTAAGTGGGTTGTGGTGCACCTGAGGTCGATCTTGGGTAGAGCCAAGACCGACACCCTGAAACTCAGTGATGTCAAAATAGTTGACATGGTACCCTAGCTCAAACTCAGCCCATAATTTCCAAAGGAAATACTGTGGGACCTCCAAATTGTTCCACGGGGGCCTGTCAAACAACATGAACCACCTCTGCCTCCATTTATCTCTCCATGGTTGGTAAATGCACTAGTCCACGCAAACCCGAGCCCTCATCATAGCTGGAGGCTGTCCAGTCGAGGGAACTATGAACTTTCTATACAACTGGGCTTTGGTGATATTGAGGTCTTTTATTTGCTCTTTAGACAACCTAGTGGAGTAGTGTTCCCTCAATCGAGCCCTAAATTGGCTCAAGTTTGTTATCTCACTGTGTGCAATATTGATTGATTCAATAATTTTTTGAAGTGATGAAGCCAAGGAAACCCAAGAGGGTTCCCTAGTAATGTTCAATTCATTACTTAGTGCCCTCAATTGATTTAAGTCTTGGTGTAATTGATCTTCAGGGTTTTCATTGGGTTCATTGGGTTCATTGTCGGTTCCCATATTTTCTTCTGGAGGTCGGGTTTCATCAGATGGTGGTGGTGTGTTTGACATCTTGTTAGGTGTGTAGATGGCCTGCAATTAAATTTCCTTGGTTTTTTAATGGATTGTGATTTTTTTTTTTAAATTAAAATTCAAATGGAAAACAAACAAAAAAAACAAAAATAAAGACAAATTTGTGCTTTGAGGAGCACTTACCTAGAGAAACGAATGGCACCGTGGTGTAGGGGCGACTGCTTGGTGTTCACGACGACTGGGGTGCATGAGGATGCATTCGCGGGGTTGAAGGTGCGCTCTTGGGTTGGAAATTTGGCTCACGGGTTATTCAAAAATGACAAAACCCATGAGCTCTGTTTTTTTTATAAAAAAACAAAGGCGCGCACGCGCCACTAACGCGTGCACGCCAATTTGTGCGTACGCGTCAAGGACGCGTGCACGCCCCTTTTGTCCATGTGGGATGAACCACATGGACGTTCGGCATTGCCGAAGCAGAGACGCGTGCGCGCCTTTGGAGGCGCATGCGCGTCCTTTTATTTTTTCCGCTCATGTGCCCTTGTTACGGTTATTTTGGGTACCAGCTTCATGTGGGTACCCAATAGTATTATTATTCGTACACTCCAAAGAAGCGTGCTTGATTAGATTAGGCAAAGTCACTTGAAAATCTTCACTTATCATAGCTATATTTTATTTGTATAGTTGTTGTATATTCTTTTGACAATTTTCATGAAATGCTATATCAAAAGATATTTTGCCTTCGTAGAAATTATAGAATGAGATCGGGCAAAAATGCTTGTTTAAGAAGTTATAGATAAGTGTTGATAGGTTCCTTCCTCAAATGAAAGTTGGTCCTCAAGTGTCAATAATAGAATGTGCATCCTTGTACTGAGGTTTTGATAGTATGTTTATTGCAAAAATATATGTTGTCTTTCTTTCATTTTCTGCGTGGATCCAATTGTATGGAGACCAAAGTCCAAATAATTATCATTGAGTATTGATAGTCAGGATGAACTTGACAAACTAGGTTACAAGATATGTTTTAAGATGCGAACGAATTCATGTGATGAGATGACTAATGTGTTGAAATATTAGTTTTGAAGAATCGTCATTTTGTTAAAATATTGATTATTTTTAACATAAATCATATTCTCATTTTTAGAACTTCTTATCATATTAGAATTGTAAAGTATAAGCTTAAAGATGTATTATTGTATGGAATTGCAATATGATTCTTAGATAGGGTTGTTTTATCTTCTAAACAAAGATTGATGTGTATCAAGAAAAGAGATTCTGTTAAAAGTACAAGTTTGACTAAAAGAACCCTAAAATCTTGTCATGGTTGATTGATCATAAGATATTTTGAAAGAGTATCGAAAAGATTATCTTTAGATGATGAGTCTCAAATTGAATCTATATGTAACTAAATTATGATACTAATAGGTCTGTTTGTTAGCAGATTTGACTTCAGATTGATAATAAGAATAATTGAAGAGTTTACCTTCATATATCACGGTAAATTGAAAAGTGATTGAAAATGATGCATAAGTTATTGAAGGAGCATGTGAGTAATGCTATGGAAGTAATGTGTTCAATTGTTGAGCAATTGCAGCAAAGAATTTTTTTTTTTATACTAACATTTCAGGAAGTGATCTTAACTATGATTGATGACATGATCGAAGAGGAATGCTGATTAGAAAACTTATATAGGAAAGTTGAGCTAGAGTAAGTAATGAACTGCTTTACATCTTATTTGGATTACAGGATGTTATAAATCACGATTGGTGATAAAACTTATGATTAATGATGTGTAATCATCAAAATGTAGAGAATGTGATAAGCAATAAGTGTATATATATTTGTAGTTATTATGATGCATGTGGCATATAGAATGGTTTTTATTACGTAAATTTCCTAAACTCAAACAATAAGGTTTAAATTATGTACTCAAACATAGCAGAATGGAGGTTCCTACATTCATTTTCTAGCAGTTGCAGGAGGCAACTACCCTAAAAAACTATATGTGGTCATGTTCCCCACGGAAGTGGAACAAAGTAGGTGGTTCATTGAATGTTATACTGACCCATAAGACCTAAGCAATCTTTATATCCGTCGAATTGAGCAGGTGGCTCATTATGTTTTCTTCCTTGTAGCAATTTCTAAAACAAGAAAGTGGAGGAATGCACAAGAGATTCGATGAGGGGAATGGCTATGGAATGAATGGTAGAAGTAGTATGACACATCTGAACTAGTGTAGCCACATTGCTAAGTTCAATATTGCTAAAAGAAGAAGTATTACTATTGAGTACAATAGGTAATTACTGTTGAGTTGCAGAAGTCATACTACTGTTACAGAAAATATCACTACTGAGTTTACACACAATTTTTCTAAGTTCTGTAAGTTTTAATTGCAGGTTTTATTTACAAGTTTTAACTCGAGGACGAGTTGTGTGTACAACATAGGATTGCTGAAATTCCAAATTCAGGAGAGAGTTTGATGATCAACAAGGTGTTGTTGAAATATTGTGTTATGACATAACCAATATTGAATGATTTGTATTGTAGATTAATGAATGTCTTATGTGTAAATGTTATGAATGCTATAGTAAGCAAATATTCCCTCAAGGATGAGAAGGAATGATAAATGATTAACATTACTATTTTAAAATTTTACATACTTATGTATGCTGAAAAATGTTGGAAGATCTGGTATGATCTGTACAGATGTACAAGTTGTGAAAGAAGTACAAACCACAAAGACATGTGAAAGTCGTATGAGTTCGAATATGATAAAAAAAACAAAGGGAGATGAAAAGTGAGCTAAAGAATGATGACCAAGAAGGGTAGGCGAATTGCTGAAAAATGTGAACACCGAGGACGATGTTATTCTTAAGGGGAGGAGTATGTAACATCCCTCATTTTTTACCTAATGAATTGTATAAATGTAAATAATTTTTGTAATCATCATAGTGAGGATCTCAAGGCCAAGGCCACACTAGCGAACATTGTATCTAATTGTATTTATTTCTTAAAGGTTGTAGACCTAGTGGCGCAAATAAGCGATGCGCATCAAAGTCACTAAGGAAAAAGGTGAAGGGCATACTAGCTTTCCAAAAATCACTTGAGGAGAGTAAGTTTACACGTAAAGACCTCAGAGGTTTAAGTGTCATCGTAGTTGAGAAGATGGTCACTCTTCGCCACCTTCTAAAAAGTATAAAAGTCTATCTTGTAGGAAGAAATAGCTACGACTAATTAATCCTAAGAATGATCATTAAATAGCCTTAAGATCAGATGATATCTTAACAAAAACAATAATCATGATAAATACCAAGATTATGATAAATACCAAGAGGATGCCTAAAACTTAGCCTAAGAACATAAACTAAAGGAGACTATGTTACAACCACTTTGAAGAAGGTAAAGAGAACATGGTATGTGTTATTCTAAGGTATATTACTATTTATATAGGCGAAAGAATTGAAGTATCAAAAGAGTGTATATTGTAAATATACCAAAGAATTGTGTAAAGTATTGATTATACAAACGAAAGTAAATCAAATCATTTTTATATATACTTGGTTATATTAAGAGTTATATATATATATATATATATTACATCATGGACCTATTATCCATATGAGCATGGAAGAAAATTGTGTTTTTATACATTAAAAACATGTTATATATATATATATATAGGAAAGGGTGACACAAAACTATGGAATAAAATACTAAGGGCGCCTTCTCTAATCAATTGATTAATTATAAATATTCAATTTCCTTCCATAAGGTTTAATGGACGTTGGAAGAGGTCGTCTACTTGTAGGACACTGGGATCCAATACTAAACCTAGTTGTTTTCTTCGTGGAGCTTAAACGCTCAAGACATCTTGGCAATTACTCCGAGGCAGAATGTTGAAGAAACATATACTTCGATCAAATTGGGGTGATCTCCTTTCATTTATTAGGACTTGAGTTTATGTAGTAGTGGTGACGGTTACAACGCTTGAGTGGAGGGCAGCATCCGTGGAACTTCGGGGATTTTTGTCTCCCACTAATGGAGCTCCTCTTTAAGCCGATTTGATGCGCGGGAGATGGGATGCGCTAGAGTTTTTAGGTTATAAGATGGATAGATAGGCGTTGGGGGAAGGAGGGGAGCGGACATGCATTGGGATGATCGGACGGGGGAAAAGCAGAAGCGATCTCTGCCATGAGGAAACTGGATGATGGGGTGTCGAACCTGAGACGAAATCAAGTAAGATCTGCATCATTACCTCGCCAGGTTCTATTACAACCATCATGTTGGAAATAACCCTTGTTGTTTTCTTAGCTTTAAAGATGTCTGCGTTGAATTGAGCCATGAAAACAATCTCTATCTTTTAAAAAAAAAATCGGTATGGTATTTATATATATATATATATATATACTCTATCTTTAATTTGCGGTAGGAAGGGCATCCGGTTTCCAAGAAGTTACAAACCCTGGCCATTTCGTAAAGTTTCTGACCGAAATTAAGAAACGGACAGCAATATAAGATCAAGCCCTGTTAGACTTGGATAATATATATATTCCAGTATGGTGAAGAGAAAGCTTGGTAACTTGATCCAAGTTATTAACACCTGCTATGTATTATTTAATTATCACTACAATGCCTTTAGTTATCTCTACGGTTTGGAGTCTCATCGATTTTGGTCTCAGCGTGTTGACTTCACATCCTTCTCTGCATACTAAATTTTATGCTATCTACGTATCTAAGTACCTTTTATCCATGCATTTAAATTATTTTCCGAATTTTCTTATTTGAAAGAAAAACCCTGTGTGTTTCTGATTTATATATGTAAGTAATTCTTGTCCATAGTATCCACGACTTTATTTTTTCTGTTTTTAATCGTCTCTGCAAAAATGCATATAAAAACTATTAGATTTATTTATATGGAGATAGGGAAGGATCCTAGCGGGACCGAACTCCTGTTTCAAGTCATTTATGCGGAACACTGAGTGTGGTGTGTACTTCCTGCATCGTAACAAATGCCTCTTGAAATGGAATCCTTATTACAGTAGTAATTTAGTAGTGTGATATCTGCGTTTATCTTTGCTCATCTTTTCCTTTATTTTCCACAACCTTTGATTGATATAGCTCAGCAAGGTTGCTTCCCACAGACACGTTTTTGATCAAGCTAAGCAAACACCTTGTATTATAGGCTGAGATAACTTCTTTTACACTGCAACTTTGCGACAAAGTAATGTGATTTATGTGCCATTACTTGCTGGGGTTTGATTTTCTTGCAAAGACGCTTACTTGTGGACACTTGTAACCCTGCTCATCTTCACCGGTTTGATTGTGTATTTTTTTTAATTGTCTTATGGGTTACAACGGAATAGAGGAAGACACACTGCCCAGGCCGTTAACGGTAAGAGGTATGTAGTTTTGCGTCCTGACCTTATAGGTCTTTTAGTAGTTGATAGAAGCCTCAGTGATCCCGGTGGCGATATTGGGTTGTAATTTTTCAACCTCCCTTGACCACCGAAATTATTGATGCCTTGTTAAAATTATACTTACAACGGGTAGGAAGAAAAAACGTAGATCGCTGGACGGTCTGTCCAATTGTGTTCCCGGATCTCTGTTCTCCAGGATATTTGCTTAATTAAAATCATAATTTCATCATGTCTGAATTCGCATCTTTACTTTAGATGGTTCCTGCACTTAATGACGATAGCCTGGCCAAGAATCATATCCTTTGATTTTCCTTATCAGCCTGGCTGGAAAACATGTCTTGCCTTATATTTAGACTTGTTTAGAGTTGTTAGCTTGCTTTGTAAACGTTGGATATATAAAATAGATATATTTAATTATATATGAATGTACGAGTATTATTGATAAGGCCGGAGGACAATCACTATAATCTTGGGTTAAAAGAATCCCCTTTAATTGAAGAAGTCTTAGTGCCTATATTGATTTAGGTTTAGAATTTACATGTTCTAAACCCATAAAGACGTAGTCTTTGGTTATAGAAATTTATAATTTAAATGTTATCATGAGAATTTAAAAAGATATTTATATTGGTAGGGAAACAAAGTGGCATGCGTGTCATTTTAGCTCTTAGCTTTTGATAAAGTCTTCACTAAATAAAGTAATGGATGCTACCCTTGATTATGTAACTAAAGATATAAGCAGTTATGCTAGAACTTAACAACTACCTTTGAAAGGGATGATACTTTATTAGATCATTAAATAAAAATAAATGATATGTTAAGGTATTTAGCATAACCAAAGAGATGTTATCCTTTGTTAAAATATTATAACATTTTATTTATGGAAAACTTCTTAGGCTAAGTATAATAATATTTAGCTTTTTTTTTTGAATTGGAAAATTCAACACAAGGGTGAAAAGGAAGTGAAAGAATTGTGATAATTATCATAATTATAAGACGTAAATTGATGGAGGACCTATGGCAACAAATAGATTGCATAATGTAATCTTGATTATGAGGAATAATATGATACAAATTTTTGTGGACGTAGTCCAAGAAGTGGGTGAACCACTTTAAAAAGACTTCTCTTTGATATGTCTTTTATATGTGGTTTTGGTAATCTTGTATGCATTTTAAATGATCTTGTTATTAATTTAGATGTATTGTATTGGTGGTATGTTTGATGTAACTTGTCATGGGTAACTTGAAGATGTCTCTCTCTCATTTGTTAAGGATTATGATAGTTTTCAATGTTCATGTTTATGTGCATGTTGATGTCAAATGATTCTTGAGGAAATTATGTTTCTTGATTAATTATGTTATTCATGAGATAAATTACATAGATATACTTAAGGTTTTCCCCATCTTTAGATTTAAATTAAATATGATAATGGTAAGGGTTAATCATGTGTACATATACTTAGATGACCTGTCATCATTTATACTTATCCATTTGGTAAGGCAATTTACTAGCATACAAAGGCAATGTTTTTCTTTGCACATAAATGCCTCCAGAAATTTCCATGTATTGACAGGAGCACCTTTAAGATGTTTGTTTTAAAATGACTTGTATAAATGTCGGAAGCATGAAGAAAGTAAATAATATGCATGTTGATTATTTCTTTTTAACAAGGAAAATACAATGGACGCTGGTGCTCTTCATACTTAACTTCCATTAAAAGATCTTAAATGTTATGGAAAGTTTTCAAAAATTCACAAAATTACCAACCTTGAAACTTGGGTTCATGACAACTCATCATCCTGAGTTGGAACATTATTTTCTTGGTGCATTTAAGACCTAGAACTAAGTACACATCATCAATATGTTTCTTATCTCCATTTTTGGCTAAACATAATCACCCATTAAGGTCCAACAAACACAATTTTTGAGTAATACATATAAAATTGAATTCACCATGAACCAATAACATTCACCATTAACCAAGTAAAATTCATGACATATAACATCAAATCCACCCATGTAAGTAAGAATCCATAAACAGATTTTTGTATACACCAAATGAAAGCTGTATATTTGTAATGGAAATTTGTTCAAAATTGAATTTTTATACAAAATGGAGCATTGTTCCCAATAGTGGATACTCATGCCCAAAAATGGGATAATGGTGGCTCACGGCCTATACAAACCATATCCTACCGAAAATTCCACATCATGGCTAATGTACATAGAGGGTGTCTCAATCACCCTGGCCACCATCAGTTTTATCTTAAAATATCAATGTAGGATTTTCTTCCCCGTGCAATAAGTTGAATAAAAATCCTTTCATCCAAAATACTTGATAAGTTGTTAATGTTGTACCCACATATTCTTCTTCAGGTGACCAAATTGTAACTATGGGATGCTTCTTTGGTTCCTGTGAAAAAGTACCCGTACCAAAATTAAAATCATATGACCTCATGTGATTTTCCTATTGTCAACAGTGCATGTAAAATCACTATCTATGAAACCATTCAATTATGAAATACAAAATTCAATGATATGATGTACTTGAAATGTATCTTAAAATTATTTTACCAACTTGGAAATGAGTACTCGGAGACTCCATAAAATCCATAAACCTTGATATTAAACTCACAACAAACATATATGGACTAATTTTTATTAGATACACCAAACTTCCAACTAATTTCTTGAATTGTGTTGGATCTTCAAAAGATACATCATCCTCTTTGCTTAGTTTAGTAACTACTGCTATAGGTGTTGACATTGGCTTGGAATTCAACATTCTAAATCTCCTTAACTGATGTAAGGCACCTTATCGCTAAGGTTATTTCCTAACAATTACACACAACACACACGTTCACATAGAAAAGATGCAAACAACATGCCAGAAGCTCGATTATATTACTTCTCCTAATCGGTTACAATGCAAACTGCAAGGAATGAAATAACTAACTATCTGTCGGCCTTAGCCGTTACAATACAAAGTAACTGTGTGTTATCTCAGTGTGTTGACCGTCACCCTCTCTTGGTTCACTGTGGAACTCTAATCTATGGCTCGATCTTCTCGGCTCTGTAGATGTGTGAATTTCCTATCCAATATACCATACTTCTCTTGTGCTCTACTCTATCAAGATCCTCCGGCTGATCCAAAAATACCTGGCCTTATACTCTACTACTGCTGTTCCTGTGATCACTCCGACCCCCGAGACACGCATCCCCTGTCTGTCGATCTCCTTCGATCCTGTAGACCTGTAACTATCAATTCTCCAACCATGCTACCCAACCTCTTCCTATGTTGACATCTGTCACGATCCCAACTACCTTCAATAACTGCTATTAACTTCCTCACCAACCCCAAACTGTTACCAAGTACTCTCCTTGACTTCTACGCATCCTTTTAACAGGCCACAGTAATCCGTCATGTCGGCCATACTATCTATCAGCTTTGACTCACCCATCGGCTTTTCCTCTACACTCTTCAAGATTCGTCAGTCCGCCTCTTCCTCCTCGCTTGGCTCATGCCCAAACCTGTCGCTGTCGTGGTTCGAGGCATGTTGACCATCGACGCCTTTTTCTCTCTAACTCTATGATTTGTCGACTTCAAACATGTTGACTCTCAACTCCCACTACATCTGTCAATCGCATAGTGACTGCTCCTGCTCGACTTATTGACTTAGACAAGCCAGTCTACTCTTCTGCACTAGTGGTCCTCAACACTACCTTTGGCCGACCTTCTTTATGTTGACTAACCTTGATTGATCTTCCTAGGCTCTGATGCTCCTGCATCAGACCCCCCAGGTGAAAAAGAAATCGACTGCTACATCAGTCTCCTAAACTCTTCTTTGGAAATCCATGTCGCCTCCTGCAACTACTCATTCTCCCATCGCACTAAGTATTCCTTCTTTCATGAACTGTGTGTATGCCTGGCTTTGCATTCCTCTATTACTTCTGTGATTTCTTCTTTCTCTTGATCTGGAATCTACTCTATCCAGTTGATCTTCCACACTTCCATGCTTCCACTGCTTGAACCTTTTTAAAATTTGTACAGATCTGAGACATTGAATGTTGGTGAAATGATCAAGTCATTCGATAGGTCAAACACATAAGCGTTGTCTGAAATCTTCCTCAAAATCTTACATGTTCCAATCTTCTTCAACTTCAGCTTGTTATATCTCCCTGTAGGAAATCTCTCCTTCCACAAATGTGCATAGAACAAGTCTCTTGCGTTGAACGAATGTAGTCTCTTCTTCCTATCGTCTCTTAACTTGTATGCCACATTGCTCATTTCTATGTGCTTTCGCACATCTTCATGCACTTCTTTCATATGCTCTGCAAACGATTCTGCATCTACTCTTTTCCTGGTTTTTGTCGGTAACTCGACCAAATCCACCATTCCATGTGGGCTTCTTCCTTGAACAATATGGAATGGGCTCAAACTTGTCGACCGATTCACATAATTGTTGTATGCAAACTCTGCTTGCACCAACACATTCTCCCACTGCTTGGGTCTGTCGACTGTCAGACATCTCAGAAGGTTTCCCAAACTTCTATTTACCACCTCGGTCTTTCCGTCTATCTGCAGATGATATGCCGAGCTAAACTGCAACCTCGTGTCTAGTTTCTTCCATAGGGTTCTCCAGAAATGTCCCATAAACTTGGTATCTATGTCTGATGTGATACTCTTCGGAAACCCATGCAATTTGACTACTTCCTTGAAGAATAGTACAGCAATTCCTGTGGCGTTACTTGTCTTCTGACACAGAATAAAGTGTGCCATTTTTGGAAATCTGTCGACCAAGACAAAGATTAAGTCGCTCCCTTGCTGTGTTTTCGGCAATCCTACCACAAAATCCATGCTCAGGTGCTCCCATGGGGTATCCAGTATAGGTAATGGTGTATACAACCCCATGTGCTAACTTCTCCCCTTTGCCAACTGGAAAACTCGACATTGTCGAACCCACTTTCTGACATCTACTATCATTCCTGGCCAATAATACTTTTCTTCGACCAATGCCCTAGTCTTGTCGATTCTGAAATGACCTGCTAATCCGCACTATGCAACTCTCAGATTAGGTTCTCCCTTACTAATCCTCTTGGAACACACAACTATTTTCCTTTGAACAAGTACCCCTCTTGGATAAAATAATCCAAGCATGGAGTCCGGTCGACACTCCAAGGTTCACAAAAATCCTCCCATCCTTTCGCAAAATCCTCCTCGGTCTCATACTCTATCTTCATCGACTCTATTCTCGTTGCCTGAACTATCACCGTGTTTAGCAATGCAACTCTTCGACTCAGCGCATCAACAACCTTGTTCGACTTGCCCTACTTATGTCACAACATGAATGTATATCCCTGTAGGAATTCGACCCATTTCATGTGCCGCTGATTCAATTTCGACTGAGTATTTAGATACCTCAGTGCTTGGTGATCTGTGTACAACAAAAATTCCTTGGGAAACAAATAATGCCTCCACTTCTTCCATGCTTGGACAATAGCAGAAAAATCCTGGTCATAGACCGAATATTTTTGCTTCGCATCATCCAACTTTTCACTGAAGAATGCAATTGGTCAGCCCTCCTGGCTCAAGACTGCTCCAATTGCTATTCCACTTGCGTCGCAATCGACCTGGAAAACTTTGTCAAAATATGGGAGCGCTAACATTGGGCTCTCAGTGACCTTTTCCTTCAACTTGTCGAAAGCTCGCTGGGTTGCTTCCATCCACTTGAACTCACCCTTTTTCATGAACTATATCAAAGCTGCAAAAATCCAGCTGAATCCCTGAATGAACTTCCTATAGACACTGGAAAGTCCATTGAAACTCCTCACTCCAGTCGTACTTGTCAGTTCTGGCCAATCCAGTATTGCCTCCACCTTTTCTGGGTCCATCACCAACCCTTTACCCGAGATTACAAATCCCAAGTACATCAGTTCTTCCTTCATGAAGACACACTTTTGCAAGTTCATCATCAGCTTTTCTTCCTGCAACTTCTGCAATACCTGTCGAATATATCCCAAGTGCTCTATCTTGGTTCGACTGAAAATTAGAATATTTTCTAGATAGTTGATATAGATTGAAATGACACCTCTCCGTCCGTGATGACACTTGCTTCCCTTGGTCGCATGACAACACTTCTTGAGATCAAGTTCAGTCACACAATAGGACATTTGTGGATGGAGGAGTCATTTGGGACACTAAAAATGGTTGAAATTACCTCATCCTTGACCCATTTGATGTATATGACCCTCAGGAACATTTTTCCAAACCAAACCATCTCCTGAAAATGAGCAGAAAAGCTTGTTTTTGGCCATTTTTCAACATGAGCGCTGGTACACAGGCATAATAGTAGCGTGTATACTCTACTGAGCGTGAATCCACTATTGAAATAGTAGTTCTCAACTCCATATGTACGTGACTTTGTCTATTGTAGAGTAGCGTACACCCATGTTTTGGTCAAAATCTCGAAATTCGAGTAAGTTAAGTTGGTTGGGAAACTTCTTGAGCGGTTATAACTTCTTTTCCTCTTCCTCACTGACTATATAAGGAGGGTAGAAGGGCCATGTGAGAGGACCAAGCCCAATTACAAATTTATGCTGGAGGAATGGAGACCCTCATCCCCCTCTCTTATGCTTCAGTTTTGGTAAACCCTAGCACAGTTGATTAGAGGCTGGAGTCCTTGGAGAACATAAGCAGGAGACCTTGAATCTAGGTTTCGTGAAGTGCCAAGCTTGAAGGAAGGTATAACGTTATGTACTTGCTTTCATTCATCAATAAAGATCAGACGTTCTTATCTTTCCAAATATGACCTATTCTTTTGTGTCTTAGATTTGATTACAGTTTGTTTATAATCTGATGTCTTCTTCTATTATGAATATTAGTCTTATATATGTAGTCAAATGTGTTTGATAAAGGTATCAAGTTGTTTTGCAGGTCTGGGAATTGTGACACTGGATAAGCATTGAAGAGCGAGGGAAGCAAAGGTAGGATCAACCTTTTGAATGAGGTGCCTAAATCTCTAAACCCTAATATCTTCATTTACTTGTTGTACTTGTAGAATGCTTGTAAGTCTATCTTTATCACCGTAAGTTGGTAGTTTCTCCCCTGAACTATAGGTGCATTTTCCCTACCTCAACAGAATGGCGACTCCGCTGGGGAAAGCATAACTACTTAGGGGTATCCAAGGTCATTTCTTCAGTCTTGTTTGATGGTCTTTGTTCATTTTATTGATTAGGATTAGTTAGTAGGCTCTATTTGACCCTCCTTGGCTCTTGCAGACCCTTCCCAGCCCTTACAAACCCTTATGGACCCAGGTGTGGGGGTTTTAACCCTATTTTTCCAACTTTTTCCACCTATACGCTACTATTTGTACAACACAGTAGCGCCCATATGCTACTTTTCCTCTGCACAGTAGCGCCCATGCCTGATATGGTTGCTGGTATGGCTCAAAATATGGGTTTGAAATTTTTGAGTTTTTGGGTTGTGGACCCAAATCTAAGGGCTATGGCTATATTTTTTGGGGTCCCCGGTGACCCTAGGTCTGAGTTAAACCATTGTAAGTGGTCTTCCATCTTTGTACTGATCCTACATTCATGATTTGAACCTCTTTTGATCGATTTGGGCTTGTTTGGAAAGTTTTGGGGCTTGTTGACCCAAGTTGGGGGGTTGTGGACCCGTTTGGTGTTTTGTACCCTAATTTGAGTCTGACTGAACCTGCTTGCCCCATTTCCACTGGATTTGAAACCTCTTGAGTCTTCTTGACCTTGTTTGTATCTATTTGAGTGAAATTTCTCTTTTAGATTGGTTTTTTATCCTCCCTTATGCTTTTAAGTTTTCTTTTGTAGTGAAAGCTCAAGTGTTTTGGCTATTGTTCAAGACCTTGTTTGCATTGTTTAAATGTAGACCTGACTTTACCAAACCATACTTCTTCGTAGTTCATTCGCTTCGTTTGGGTCTAAAAGTAGTTTTCGTACTCTTTTCCCAATGTTTGGCATGCTTACATCAATAAGAATTTGAAAGTCATATTTGATAGATTTTACTGTTTCATAAAGAGAACCTGAAAGTTTCTTTGCTTTGCTTTGATAATAGGTTAGTTTCAGTTTTGTTTCTTACCTTTGAAAGCATAACAAATTTTGATTCATTTTCTGAATAGAGTACCTTGCAAGTGGCTTAAAAGATTTTAGAGTGCTTTGCATAAAAAAGAACAAGTTTTCTTTTGCATACCTAGTTGCTTGAGTAGCTGCATTCTTAGGTTTTGAGTTTAATTTTGTACATTTAGAATTTATTTTTACCTTTTTTGCATTCGAAAGATTAAAAATTGCATTTGCACATGCATTCTAGATCAGAATTTTAAGACTTGCATTGAAAAGAAAAAGATTTGTTTGGTGGTAAATATTTCATTTTCAGTACTCTATCTCTAGTATAACCACTCTCACACACCCACTACCTTTTTGAGTAAGCAAGTAACCTTCAAAATGAACCCTAATAAAATGTACTAGTAACATTTTCTTTTCTAGGTTACACTACACCAACTAGTCTTGGTTAGGATCTTGGGTTTAAAACACCTTAAACCACCCAAGATCACACATTACGCAAAAATCGTAGTTCGACTATCACAGGTAAACCCACTTCATTCAAAGCTTGCCTAGGATCTATGCAGTAGGTCTTGTGAGATCAGATTGTTGGGAATACTACTCCTACTTTCTGTTTCGAGCATATACCAGGATTGGATCGCGTTTGGGGACTCTTTTGAGTTTCAGGCTCAGTTACCTTGCCCACGCCTTCTGATTCGACCAGTGACTGTTCCCCCAGGAGTTGTCGATGTTGTGGTATCCTTAGTATCTGACCATAGGTTCATACACAGGTGACAGCGGAGGGTATATCTGTTGTACCTAGGACAAATGTGGGATGAAATCCCTTGCAGGTCTTTGGGAGGGCGGTTGGGTGATTCCAGCGCTTGCACCCTTAGTCATTGTATTGTGGACCCCGGGTAACTGTTCTTCATCCTTCGTTGATTTGTTCAGGGCCCTCATCATCCCAGACTCTTCTCCGAAAGGCATCTGTTTTCCTGGTTTGATTTACCTAGGACATTTTTTAGTGGTGTGCTCTTTGTGCTACTCGTTTTAGTTTGCCTTAGAGAACTTCTTCTTCATTTGAACAGGAAACTATGTCTAGCATTCCGGCGAGTGCCAATCAAGGTACCCATGTTCCGGGGGATCCTTGTGTTGTTCCATTAATTGGAAACATTGGTGCTCCCTTAATGGCTACTCTGAATCTTCCTGGATTCACTATTGGGCTGCTGGTTTGGTTGTTTTCCACTCCGAATGCCTTGCATGCTCCTGATGCTTCTTTTGTGAGCACCTCAAATGAAGAGCATCAGAACCCTCTGCCTCCTTTTCCAGTAACATCTTCTCCTCCTCCTTCTACCTCATGTGGCGAAAGTAGAAATACTAGTAGCTAGCAGTCTAAAACGAATAGACGGAGGAAGAATAGGAAGAAGATGCCAAAACAAGGGGGCAACAACCCAGCCTCTGTGAGTCATGCTGGGGGCAAGCACCCTACCTCTGCAAGTCATGCTGGGGGCACCTACCCAGCCTCTGGAGGTCATGCTAGGAGAAAACTTTTAGTCACTGAAAATCATACTGAAAGTTTTTCTTCAACCACTGTCAGTCATGTTGAGGACACGTCATTGATCACTGCTAGTCATATTAATGACAAGTCACTAGTTCCTGTGAGTCATACTGGAGACACCAGATCAGCCACTACAAGTCATGCTGAGGGAGTTGACATTATCGACAAACCAAACAAACAGAATCTTAAGTTCCCTTGTAAGTTTTGAGAGGGAGATCACCTTACTTACTTGTGCCCTATACTTCCAGAAGTGCAAAAAGTGTGGTCCTTAGTTCAAAAGTCTGATGCTTCTGAGCAACCAGCATCTGTGAGTCATGTTGGGGGCAAGCTGTTAGCCAATGCTAGTCATGCTGAGAGTACTGACATTGTAAAGGAGTCTAAACCTATAGGACGAAAACCAAAGTTCCCTTGTAAACTTTGTAAGGGAGATCACCTTACTCACCGATGCCCTGCCATTCTAGAGGCACGAAGAGTGTGGTCCATGTCTGAAGGAATCTCTGTTCCTGAGTTTTCTATAGATTCCCTGCAGTCAGATCAACTTTTGGTTGATAAAGTGGTTGAACCAATGCAATCTTTGGTTGACCCCACTCTTCCTTCGGAGAGTGAAGTGATCGAATCGATGCAATCTTTGACCAATCCCATCAGTCCTTCGGAGATTGATGCACCTACTAGTGAAGTCTTCTGCATTACCAGTTTGCGTGTTCCTGAAAAAGGGGGCACTTCATCTGTGCCATGTGAACCCCTACCAAGCCCTAGGACCATTTCCTTTGATTGGAATAGTCTAGCCGAGCCTCGTCTTCCTTCTTCGACACCTTTCCAGATAAAGGTTGATATTGGGAACCATATGGTTGATTGATGCATTGTTGCTGAAGGTGCTTCTGTTAGTATCTTATCTGCTTATGCTTGGAGAGATTTGGGTTTCCCTAATGTTATTCCAGCTGTTAATTGGTCGTTGACCTTCAATAAAAGACTTAGTGAACCGTTTGGATTCCTCCGTCAGGCACTTGTTACTTTGGGTGGAAAAATAGTCTTAGTTGATTTTATGGTTTTAAAGGACCCTGTGGACTTTGATATGATCCTCGCGCGTGATTACGTTTATGCTATGCATGCTGTGGTGTCTACACTTTTTTGTGTGATGCATTTCCCTCATAACGAAAACATTGTCACCATTGACCAGCTTGCATTCGTTGATCCTCCTTATTACCCAACTGTAGACCAGTCAGGTCCCTCGTCATTAGGCACTACTATGTCACATGGGAATTTTGTGGCATACTGTTCTTTGAGTTCAACTGCTGCTGAGAAGGAGTTTCTGAGTTCATGCTTACCTTCTCGAGACTTAGTCCCAGCTTTTGACCAAGTGACACCTCCATCTGAATGTTTAGATATGTATTCTATCTGGGATGATATGCTTTCTTCCGATGAAGTTTTCCTAGAGTCTATAGTACAGTCTGCCATTCACTTGGATGTTGATCTAGTCGCAGTTATGTCCAACCCCGGTTTGACCTTAAAGTCTGATCTTCCTACTGTTGAGTCTTTGGACTCTCCTATAGATCTGCAAATCGGTGTTCTTGCTGAGTTTGATTTTGCTTCTAGAATTTTCAACTCCTGTGATGATGAATTTGTTTCTGCAGATTCCATCATGTCCTTCAACTTTGATCTTCATCCTGAAGTCGATCTTGTTGATTGTAAGTCCTCGGGCTTGGGTACCATAGAGTCTTCATTTGAAAACTCTGCCTTGTTTATGCCTGTTGTTGATGATAGTGAAGTTGAAAGTATTTCTACCACAGTGACTTGTATCGGTTCTTTCTTTACATATGTTTTAGATATGATCTTGGTACTGATGTTTCTTGGAGACAGGATTCTTAGATGGATGTATACTTGCTTACTAGTCCTTTTCGACACCTTGTGCGACCAGGTCAAGTATATTCAGAACCTTGCATATAGGTTTAGGATTCCCCGTTGTTATGTTGCATTTGGACCTTTTGCCATCCAAATTTTCCATAGGGTCAAACCTGTTGGATATTGGTGTGTTAGCCATCTCTTTATGCATCGTGCACCAATCTGACAGTAGAGCCTACCTAACATGGGTCACCCTAGTCAGCACCCTTATGCCATTCTGGTGCCCATGCTGAGTTTTTCTCATAGGTTCGGGAGCCTTTTTAGATTTACCATGACTTTGAGAAGAAGCCTCATATCTTTCTTCCTCATATATTTCTGGCCATCCCTGATAAGGCTCCCATCTTTGTGTTCAAATTGCATATGCATCTATTATGATCTCGCTTGCGCTAATGAGCTTGAAGCTGGCTTCCATGCTTTTAGCCTGTTGTATAAGCCTCTATCTCTGATCTCATTTTCGCTAAGCCTTGTATCATTTTTCCCTCACAATTTGAAACCTTTTACCTGGAGGAGACACACCCTGAGTGTACTTATCTTGCTCATGTTCCTTGCATTAGGCATAGCTTTGTTCCATGCGCTTGGAGCTAGTTTTGCATGTCCTTGACACTCGTCTCCTCCCATTGTGAGCATTCTTCTTTTACTTCGAGCTCGTTAAAAACAGTAAGTAGGTTTCGAGCATTCTTCTTTTACTTCGAGCTCGTTAAAAACAGTAAGTAGGTTTCGAGCATTCTTCTTTTACTTCGAGCTCATTAAAAATAGTAAGTAGGTTATGAGCAGTCTTCCACCTTTACTTCGTGCTCGTTAAAAACAGTAAGGATGCTATGAGCATTTCTTTCATCTTCACTTCGAGCTCATTAAAAACAGTAAGGAAGTTGTGAGCATTTTCTGTATCTCCTTTGAGCTCGTTAAAAACAGTAAGGAGGTCATGAGTTTACTTTTCCGGAATCGTTAAACCTTTACGGAAAAGATCCCTATGGAGTTCTTTTAAGCCCTTTTCAGACTCCTTAAATAGGAAAAGTTTTCCGAGCATAGTTGTCTTTTCGGGCTCGTTAAAATAACCGAACCGACATCCACTTAGGTATAGAATTACCCCTTTTCCGGGCCTTGGTGGATAATTTACGGAAAAGGTATACTCTAGGTATACTCTTGTATGCGCTAGAAGAGTTCTTCTTCCATTATTTTACACTTTTTCAGGGAAGGAGACTAACTTTACGAAAAAGGACCTTTGGAGTCGTCTTTAGGGTTTTCAGACTCTCGAAATGTGAAAACACCAAGCGAGCATTCACCTACTTGGGCTCGATATAAAATCCACAGATAGGTGTATAGAGGACTGTTTAAGTTTTTCAACTCTATAAGCAAGAAAACATCGCCGAGCATAGACCAATCCAGGCTCAATATAAAATCCATGGATAGGTGTATGGATTTTTCTTCTAGGTTTTTCAGACTCCTTAAATATGAAAATACTGTCGAGCATGCTTTAGTTCTTTGTCAAGCTTGTTAAAAAATGAAAAAGAAAAGGGAAGGGAAGAATGTTAAAATATCTTTCAATATGATGGCAGCAAGTCAACTATCTCCTTGAACAAAGCACTTGTTTTGAGTCTATCAAACAAGTTGGGTTCTAGCGTTGGCCTTAGGGTAAACTTGATCTCAGAGTTCCTACTCCTCTGTTTGGTTAGTCTTCCAATCATATGGAGAATCTGTTAATGTCTCCTACATTACAGAATTTGCGTCGTGGTCCCTTTGTGTTAAAAGTTGCCTAAGTCACTCTTGTGTCGTGCTCACTGTTCAAGGATATAACCTGTGTCGGTCATTCTGCAATTGCCTTGACCTCATGTGTTGGCCATTCCTTGGTGTCAGTATGTTTCATCATGTGTTCAGTCCTACTCCAAATCAGCTCATACCTATTGAGTGTCCCTTGTGTTGGATGATGGAGGATGCATTAAGGCCTCCCTTACAACGGACTTCTTCCCATCAACTTCAACTCATTGTACTCTGGGAATGAAGTTTAGAGTTTCGGTTAGTACCTTGGGGATTGCAGTCATTAGTGGCAGTTTCCCTTGCTATTGGATAGATGGGAATACATCAATGTCTCTTATCCGATGGATTCTTCAAGTGTTTGACGGCAAGACCACTTATTCGCACTTGCTTGAATGTACTAGGTACCTTGGGTTCCATTTTCATTATTGGTGGACACCCTCGCGTTTGTTAATGGTATACATCAATGACCGGTAATCAAACGATACCTCCCATGTTCGACAACAACTCATTTATTCGCATGGATAGGTTTGTACCTTGGATTGTTTTTGGATGAAGACCTTGGGATCCTCGATAGCATCACCTCATTTATGTTGTCGCCCAAGTTGCGCAAGATTGAGCCACACTCTTTTTGGGCTCTTGATGAGACATAGATCCAGCTTGTTCTCTATGGCTATGTTCTCCAGTTTTGACATAGATCCACCTTGTATTTATGTGGCTATGTTTACACTTATGTTCCTCATGGATCCACGCTTGTATTTTAGTGGCCATGATATATGCATCAGTATTTTGGATCATTATTGTATCCTCTTGGAGGTCATGTTCCACCATTTGAACATGGACAGTTACCCCAAGGATGATTTTGTCTGACATTGCCTTTGCTTTCAGGCACTTCATTTGAGCCTATGATTCTTGGTTTCTCTGTTCCTCCATGATTCAACTCTTAGTTATTTATAATGTATTTCGGCCATCGTTTCCCACACTCCCTCTGACCTCATACATTAGGGGGCATCTGTTATAGATTGAAATGACACCTCTCCGTCCGTGACGACACTTGCTTCCCTTGGTCGCATGACAACACTTCTTAAGATCAAGTTCAGTCACACAATAGGACATTTGTGGATGGAGGAGTCATTTGGGACACTAAAAATGGTTGAAATTACCTCATTCTTGACCCATTTGATGTATATGACCCTTAGGAACATTTTTCCAGACCAAACCATCTCCAGAAAATGAGCAGAAAAGCCTGTTTTTGGCCATTTTTTAACATGAGCGTTGGTACACAGGCATGATAGTAGCGTGTATACTCTACTGAGCGCGACTCCACTGTTGAAATAGTAGCACTGAACTCCATATATACGTGACTTTGTCTATTGTAGAGTAGCGTACACCCCTATTTTGGTCAAAATCTCGAAATTTGAGTAAGTTAAGTTGGTTGGGAAACCTCTTGAGCGGTTATAACTTCTTTTCCTCTTCCTCATTGACTATATAAGGAGGGCAGAAGGGCCATCTGAGAGGACCAATCCCAATTACAAAGTTATGCTGGAGGAATGGAGACCCCCATCCCCCTCTCTTGTGCTTCAGTTTTGGTAAACCCTAGCACATTTGATTAGAGGCTGGAATCCTTGGAGAACAGAAGCAGGAGACCTTGAATCTAGGTTTCGTGAAGTGCCAAGCTTGAAGGAAGGTATAACTTTATGTACTTGCTTTCATTCATGAATAAAGATTATACATTCTTCCCTTTCCAAATATGACCTATTCTTTTGTGTCTTAGATTTGATTACAGTTTGTTTATAATCTGATGTCTTCTTCTATTATGAATATCAGTCTTATATATGTAGTCAAATGTGTTTGAGAAAGGTATCAAGTTGTTTTGTAGGTCTGGGCATTGCGACACTAGATAAGCATTGAAGAGCAAGGGAAGCAAAGCTAGGATCAACCTTCTGAATGAGGTGCCTACATCTCTAAACGCTAATCTCTTCATTTACTTGTTGTACTTGTAGAATGCTTGTAAGTCTATCTTTATCACCGTAAGTTGGTAGTTTCTCCCCTGAACTATAGGTGCATTTTCCCCACAACAATAGTCTACGACAAACTTTCCCTGGAAAGAATAGTTTCAGTACCTCATTCATTAATCGCATGAATGTACTCAGTGCACTAGTCAATTCAAAAGGCATTACTAACCACTCATACATCCCTTCCTTTGTCTTGAATGCTATCTTCCATTCATCTCCTTCTCTAACCCGAATCTGGTGATAACCGCTCTTCAAGTCTATCTTCGTGAAGTACTTAGCTCCACTCAAGAAATCCATCAAGTCATCCATCCTTGGAAATGGAAAGAAGTACTTCATCGTGATATTGTTGATGGATCTGGATTCTGTACACATTCTCCATTCTCCACCTTTCTTCGGTGCTAATACTGTTGGTACTGTGGACAGACTCAGACTCTCTCTGATCAACTCTCTGTCCAACAACTCTTGGACCTATCGGTTGAGTTCCTGACCTTATGTCGGACTAATCCTATGCAGTGCTTTGTTTGGAAGACTCAACCCTAGAATCAAGTTGATCTTGTGGGATATGCTTCTTGTTGGCGAAAATCCTGTCGGTGTCTCATCAACCACTATGCTCCGGAACTCGTCAACCATCTTTCCAAATTCGACCATAATCTTCTCCACTATCAACCTCTCGACACATGGTCCTTTCGGAATGATAGCATAACACCCTGACTGCTTTTACTCTTCCATGAGGAATTCTTTCCCTGAGCACATCAGCATTCGCTTCTCCCAAAATTTTCTCTTGTCGTGCTTACCATCGGCTCGCTCCTCTGGTCTCGGCTTAAGATTCCTCTGCACACCATTTCTCCACACTGTGACTGTGTTGGCTCGACAATCATAGATCATTTTTTTATCATATTTCCATGGTCTCCCTAACAGCAGATGGCACGCATCCATTGGGATTACGTTGCACAGTACACTGTCTTCAAATCCGTTGACTCTGAAGTTAATCAGGCACTGTTTGGTCACCTTCACATGATTCCCTTTCTGCAACCATGATATCTTGTATGGGTGTGGATGTTCTTGACTCTTTAATTGTGCCTTGTCAATCACCTCCGTCGACACAATATTCTCAGTGCCTCCACCATCAACTATGGTCTTGCAATGCCATTCGCTGATTCGTACCTTAGTTCGAAATATCACCGTTCATTGTGCTGGCTCTTGCTCATCGCGTCTATTGTCCAAAACAGTGTCTTCCTGGCTATCATGGCCCGACTTTTCTTCTTGCTATCCTCATTACTGTTGGATACCGACTCTTCCCTCTCGTTGATTTGTTCATCCCTTCGACGTCTAGGTTTCAAATCCTCTGTAACATGTAGGTTCTCTAAGCAATCATATGCCTTGTGTCCCGCTCCATGACACTTGTAACAGATTATGGCTGGTCTATTAGCTCCCTTTCTGTCAGATAGACCAATTCAACAATATGCACCTCAACCATGGTTTTCATGACCATCGCATCTATTCTCTGGCACTTTCTCCCTTGTTGATGTCCCTTCCATCCATCGATTCTCTTCGATAGATTCCCTCTGGTAACCGTTACTTTGGCCTTTCGCGGAAACAACCTTCGCACCTCGACTAGTCAGCCTACCTCTGGTCACTGCAGTTTTCCTTAACAGATTATCTTTTTCCTTCCCAAGACTTACTACAGGCACACAGCCCAACCTATCAGATCTCCCAGGGAGCTATTACATGTGACCCTACCACAAAACCTCGAAAGAGAATCCCAGGACTGATTACGAGCACATAGCTCAACCTATTGGATCTCCCAGGGCGCTATTATATGTGGTCACCACAAAGCCTTGCAAGAGAATCCCAAGACTTATTACGGGAACACATCCCAACCTATCGGATCTCCCAGGGTGGTATTACATGTGGTCATGGCAAAACTTTGCAAGAGCATCCCAGGACATATTACAAGCACACAGCTCAGCCTATCAGATCTCCCGAGGCGCTATTATATGCCATAGGAAAAAAACTCGAAAGAGCATCTGCCAGATATCCCAGGGAGCTATTATATGCCAGCGGAAAAACCTTGCAAGACTATCTGCAGATCTCCCAGGGTGCTATTATATGTCCTCCCAAAGAAAACCCTCGAAAGAGCATTTTCTAGATTTCCCAGGGAGCTATTATATAGCAATGGAAAAACCTAGCAAGAGAATCTGCAAACCTCCCAGGGTGCTATTATATGCTTATCTGCACAACCTGATCCACGACCACAGAGTATCAACCTGATACTCACCATACATCAACCTGATGTATACATGATCATCCTGATCATCATCACTGCAACATCCTGCTGCATGTCATCTGGAGCAACATCCTGAAGCTCGTCATCATGATCATCCTGATCATATAATGCATCTACTTGATACATATCATCATACATGATCCACTTGATCATACAATGTATCCACCTGATCATACCTGATACATATTAACATACATGATCTACCTGATCATACATAGTATCCACCTGATACATATACAGATACATGGTCCAAGCATCCAACATGATGCGTACATACATATACATATAAATGATCCAACTGATCATATCCAGCATCCAACATGATGCGTACATACATATACATATAAATGATCCAACTGATCATATCCAGCATCCAACATGATGCGTATATAGAGCAGTAACTGGAGCATAATCCTGATGCTCATCATACAGTGCTTATATCCACAGCCATGTGAAGGATCCTCCTTCCAACATGTTTGGAATGGCTTCTGCAAATGTGTCCATCACTTCTTCCTCGAAGTGTCATCAATCTGAACACCAAGCCTCTACCTAAAGTACTCAAACTTCACCCTGGCTAGTGGCTTCGTCAGCACATATGCTATCTGCTCGTCCGTCGCAATGTATAGGAGCTTCACAACTCCTATCTGCACCATATCCCTGATATAGTGATATTTGATCTCTATGTGTTTCGACCTGTCATGAAACACTGGGTTCTCAGACAGCTTCACACAACTTTCGTTATCACAAAAGATACCAGAAGTATCCAACGGGAGATCAAATAAATCAGACAGTATCTTCCGTAGCCATACTGCCTCACAACTAGCTGAACAGGCTGCAACATACTCAGCCTCAGTTGTACTCAGTGCTACGTAGGACTACTTCCTGCTAAACCAAGAGATCACACCTGATCCCATACTGAAATAGCCTCCAGATGTGCTCTTCCTATCTGCAGCACTGCCAGCCCAATCTGAATCAACATAACCCTGGAGGTTAAACTTTTGATTCACTTCATACTTGAGCCCATAATCCACTGTACCCTTTAGGTACCTCAGAACATGCTTTACAGCAACCAGGTGAACACTCCTCAGATCCGTCAGGAACTGGCTCAATGTGTTCACAGCAAAGCAAATATCTGGTCTCGTGTTTGTCGGGTACATCAAGGAACCAATCATCTGACGATACATAGAGACATCAACTGGCTCAGATGAAGCATCACATAGAAGTTTCAGGTTCGATTCCATAGGTGTGGCCATGGCCTTGCGGTCCATCATCCTGAATCTCTTCAGGATATCTACTGTGTACTTCCCTTGACCAAGGAAGATCCCACCTGCACTCTGCCACACCTCCATACCTAGGAAATAATGCATCATTCCCAAATCTTTCATATCAAACTCGGCAGCAGCTTCCTCTTAGTATCTGCAATCAATATGTCATCTCCTGTTACAAATAAGTCATCCACATATAGGAGTAGAATCATAGGATTCCCTTCCTCAAGCTTGTAGTAAAGGTTTGAATCCGCTTTACTCTTGGTGAAGCCCAAACTAGATAGGAAACTGTCCATCCTACCATACCAAGTTCTGGGAGCAAGCTTCAAGCCATACAAGGCTTTCTTCAATCTACACACATATGACTCGCTGTCATGTATTTCGAAACCGAGTGGCTTCTCCACGTATACTTCATCTTCAACTACACCATTCAAGAAAGCAGTCTTGACATCCATCTGGTGTATTTTCCATTTCATTGCTCCAGCCAGGGCAAGTATTGTTATGATGGAAGTATACCTGGCTACAAGTGCAAAATTTTCTTCATAATCTATTCCCTCCTTTTGATAGAAGCCATGAGCTACGAATCTTGCCTTGTATTTCTCTACACTGCCATCTGCCGCATGCTTGATTTTGTAGATCCATTTGGAAGTCACAATAGACTTCTCTTTAGGTCTTGGGACAACATCCCAAACATCATTCTTCATTATTGATTGGTATTCCTCAACCATGGCATCCTTCCATTCTTTCTTTTTCGCTACCTCTTCATAACTGGAAGGTTCTTTGTTCATAATGTCACAGAGTAAAGCAACATAGATGGTATGTGATCTGGTTCTCTTCTTTGCTTTGTGTTCTTCTTCTGGAATGCCAAATCTTTTTGCATCTTGAATGAGCTCTCTAGCCCATGCAGGTTTCTTCTTGTGAGAGTTATCCTCATGGGGTGGATCTACTGGTTCTTGCAGATCTTCAAACTCACGAACAACTTCTGGAATTGCTCCAGTCATGGTAGTGTCTTGAAATCTAGTTCCTTAGGTTCTTCATAAACTTCGATAGGTGCCTTCCTTGATTTGATGAATGATAAGTTTTCATCAAATGTTACATCCTTGCTAACATCAATCTTCTTGAATCCTGGAAAGTATATTTTGTAAGCCTTCGAGCTCTCATTGTAACACACAAAGATACCCTTCTTTCCTGAAGGATCTAGTTTGGTCCTCTTTTCCTTTGGGACATGAGTGTATACTGGACAACCAAATATTCTGAGATGGCTGACTTCAGGTTTCTTACCAGAAAAGACCTCTTCTGGTGTCTTGTTGTCCAATATCTTGTGGGGTGTTCTGTTCGGCACATATACAACTGTTCTAGCTGCTTTAGCCCATAGATGCATAGGTAGATCCTGGTCATGCAGCATTGCCCTTGTTGCTTCCATGATTGTTTTGTTCTTCCTTTCTGCAACTCCATTCTGTTGAGGATTATAAGGAGCAGTCAACTCCCTCTTAATACTTAAATCACTACAAAGCTTCTTGAAGTCACCTGAGGTGAATTCTCCACCATTGTCGGATCTGAATGTTTTGATCTTCTTGTCAGTTTGATTCTCCATCAAGGTTTTGAATTCCTTGAACTTATCAAACACCTCATCTTTGTTCTTCAAGAATTATACCCAAGTTTTCCTGGAGAAGTCATCAATAAATGAGACATAGTAAACATACCCACTCAGAGAATTGGATGACATAGGACCACATACACCTGAGTGGATGATTTCCAGGATACCTTTTGCCTTGCTATCACTACTTGGGAAAGCCTTCTTAATGTTCTTACCTTTTGCACACCCTTTGCAAACACCTTCATGTTTGGTCTTGATTTCAAGAAGACCGTCTACAGCCTTGCTTGCAATTGGAAGTGCCCTATAGTGCATATGAGCAAGTCTTCTATGCCAAAGTTTACTTGGCTCCATGGATTCACGCACCATGGCATGTTCAGGTTGTCCTTTCAATTTATACAAACCTCCCTCTTACTCTCCAATCACCACTGCATCATCTATGGTCTTTCTCTTTAGCCACATTAGGACTTGGCCATCCACAAATGAAGCCCTCATACCTTTTGCATCCAATGTAGAGATGGAGAGTAGGTTCTTCTTGAGCCAAGGTACATAAAGAACTTCTTTCATCTTCAAAGATTTTCCAGACTCTAGGTTGTAGGAGGCTTCACCACTTTCTTTGATTGGGTATTGATAATCATCCCCAAGTTTCACCTTATGGGGTGTTTCATGTTCAGATAAATTTACAAAAGATTCCTTAAACCCAGTCATGTGTTTGGAAGCCCCACTATCAATTAACCAATCATTACAACCATGGGAGATAGTACCTATGAGAGCAGAGATTAGAACATACTCTTCTTCACTTGATGAGTCATCATCACTATCATCACTTTCTGCCCTAGCCTTCTTCTTTGAAGGTTCATCATCTTCAGTAGCATGAGCATGGAACTTTCTTTTGTTGCCCTTCTTCTTCTTGCTGGAGTTGTTGTTGTTGTGGTTGTCCCTTTTGTTCTTGGGACATTCTGAAGCAAAGTGACCCTTCTCATTACAAGTGAAACACCTTAGATCCTTCTTATTCTTTTGTTGGTTGGGATAGGATCTCTTGTGGTGAGAGTGCTCCTTTTTGGGCTTGCTTCTTTTGGTATGGGCTGCGAGAGCTTGATATTCACCTTCCATCTTTTCTTCATGAGCTACAAGCTTAGCTTCTTCTTGAGATCATTCCTCCCACAGTTTACTAAAAGAGATCAATTTCTTTCTTGCACAGATTCCTTGAATAAATGAGTGCCATGTCCTTGGAAGACCATTCAGAGTGGTCATAACAACTTCACCATTATCCACTACTTCATCCACATCTTCAAGTTGTTCCTTGATCTGAGAGACCTTGGAGAAGTAAGATTGAATGGTTTCTCCATTTAACATCTTGACCCCTTTCAATTGATTCTGCAAGGTCATCTTCCGATTTATGTTTTTCCCTTCAAATAGCTTGGTCAAAGAGTCAAACATAGCCTTGGGTGTCTTTAGAGAAGACACATGGGGTATGAGATGGTATTTGATAGAATTAGCAATGATTCTCTTTTCCTTGACCAAGTTCTTCTTATGCAATACCTTAGCTTCTTTATCCTCTCGGATAGGGATGTCTTCTTTTATATATGAGTCCAACTCATTCTCTTCCAGGATTAACCCAATCCTATACTTCCAAGCTTGAAAGTTATCAGCCCCTTCAAGCTTATCCTCAAGCTTAGTGTCGTGAGACATCTTAAAGAGTACTTCAAATGGAAATAGAAAAGATTTAGGTCTTACCACTTGAAATGCTGAAAACTGGATCTGGTCCCGGAATAGGGTTTGTCGAAAAAACCCTAAAAAATCAGAATGTGAATTTCAACTTTCTGAAAGGATAGAAAGATGCACCTTGATGAGCTGATCAGCCTGGTGTATTCCGAATTTGAGATCAGCAAAGCTTTACCCTTCAGATTTTCCTTTTTGTCCTCCCAGGTTCACTTGGGAGAGCCATAAATTAGGGTTTGAGTTTCTCGGAGATCTACCCAGCCAAAAATATCGATCCAAATCTCTAAAATTCGATTTTTGCAAGGCGCTTCCAGCTATGTCTTCAGATTTCAGAAATTCCTATTTTTGTGGAAACCCTAATTTTTAGGGCCAAATCTGAAAATGATCAGAATTGAATTCTGATTGGACAGATAGATTCTCCTTGACGAGAAGAGTCAATTTACTATACTGCTTTTCCGATATCTGTGGAGAGAAACCCAATAAACAAGAAACTCAAGTTTTCATCACTGCAAAATGTCTTCTTCTTAGGTTAGCTCTGATACCATGTTAAATTTTGAGCATTAATTCACAATACTCTAGGATCTTTACTGATAGAATAACATGTACAGTATATCAATGCATAACAATCATAATGAGCATGACAAGCATCACAAGAATCAAAAGCATGAGAGACAAGAGACACAGAGTTTCCGTGGGGAAAACCCTAAGGTGAAAAACCCCACAACTTCCTCAGAGATAGAGAGACAAATGGCTCAACCAAAGTACAACCAAAATACAATGAGATAGTCTCCTAGTAGCAGATGATCCTCCTCCTCACTAGTGTACCACTTTCTGAGTGAGAGAAGTATGAGTTTCTGAGTGATCCAAATAGAGATCTCCCGATCCCTATTTATACTAGTCTGTTTTCCCAGTGACCTTATGGGGCAGACTTGTCTAGATAGGTATATCAACCATATAATATATATTTCAGGGTCGACCCCACACATGGTGGTCTAATAACCCTTCTCCAAGTACACACACTTGCGACACTTGTCAATAGACATGACGACACTTCCTTATAGAGGAATAACACATCTCTTATAAGGGTACAATAAATATATATGAAATACATAGATGAAATACATTCCAAAGTTACATATACATCAACACTTTTGTTCCCTTCCGAAATATGGGTTCTTAATGACCTCCGATCCCGCCAGCTCCTTGACCAACTCCTATCAAGCATTTGTCTGAAACTGAGATGTGGGCATGCCGAGAAAAAAGGCTTTGTTATAATTGTGTTGATAAATTCACTCGGGGACATAGATGTGTTCAACAAAAGATCTATCTCTTGGATGTGGATTCTCTGCCTGCCTCTGAACTTGGTGAAGAAGCTCCAAATACAGTAGATGATTAGGTCGACATTTAGCACCGGCCTGTTGACACCCCATCTCAAGACGACCCACCCGCGATCTCTCTCCATGTTGTAATCGGTGTCACAACCCCACAAGCAATGCAGGTCAGGGGACACTTCAAGAAGTTCACTCTTACCATACTCATTAATTCTGGTAGCACTCGTAACTTCATTGACCCTCGGATTGCCAAACAGGCTGATTGTTTTGTCCATCCTTGCTCCAAATTTGCAATCATGGTTGTCAATGGGGGCACCTTACCTTGTAAGGGGAAGTGTCACAATGTGCGTATCTCTATGGAAGATTATAACCTGCGCTCTGACATGTTTTCCTCGTCCTTAGGCAGATGTGATGTGGTTCTGGGCATTCAATGGTTACGTACACTTGGACCCATCTTATGGAATTTTGCTGAACTTTGGATGCAGTTTTCAGTCAATGGGGCACAACACAAATTAACGGGCTTACAACTAGAGTCTCTCCGCATCATCAGTTCACATCGCCTAGAAAAATCCTTAAGAAGAATTCACATGGTGTCATCACTCAGCTCCATTCCATTCAGATGCACCCATCAATGGTCTCCACTACTTCCTTGGATAGATATGCAGGTGTCTTTGCTGAACCAATGAGCTTGCCGTCTTCAAGAGACCTTTTCGGTAAGAATTTAGTCGCATCTACCTCTCAGCAGAAAATGTGGCTATTTTACATGCAATATAGAAGTGGCAACCATACCTATTAGGGAATTATTTCTGCATCAAGACAGATCTCCAGAGTCTGGAAAATTTTCTGGAACAATGGGTCTCCTCCCCAACACACCTGAAATGGGTTATCCCTATGCGATCACTTACAAGAAGGGTAAGGACAATATGGTGGCAGATCCTCCTTCTCGCACAATTAATGACCAAGTTTCTCTTACAGCTCTTTCTCTGCTGCTTCCGAATTGGTTGCAATATGTTCAACAGGGCTATCTCTTCTATAAACTCCATGTTTCTTCATCAGCAGGGCACTCTGGGTTCTTCAAAATGTATGATCGGGAACAATGTAACTTCTTTTGGCAGGGACTGAAAATGACAATTAAACAGATGGTGGCTGACTCTGATACTTTCCAGGTCAACAAGGGTGAACCGACACTCCTTTCAGGATTGCTCAAACCCTTTCCCATCCCTACACAGCTTTGGCCAACTATTTCTATGGATTTTCTAGAAGCACTCTGGTGGTACAATACCACATCTCAAAGGACACCATATGAAGCAGTCTATGGAGATACACAGCCAGTTCTTCTTCCATACACTCTTAGCAGCTCCCCGGTTCAGGAAATTGACTTGGTTCTTCAAAACCACGATCAGATTCTTCTCATTCTGCAGGACAATCTTCACATGGCCAGAATTCGATTGAAACAACAAGCCAATTAGCACCATTTTGCGCGCACTTTCCATGCAGCTGATAGGGTTCTTCTTCGTCTACAACCTTCCAAGCAATCCTCCCTGACACTCCAAAGGCATCAATGGCCTGAAATGCAACTCGAGGATGTTACCGGGGAACCACTCCTTCAGATTCTACAGCAATTTCCCCAACCAAAGCTTTGAGGACAAAGATTTTTCTAAGGGAGAGGGGATGTTAGGAACCCATGTCAACCCTTCTCTTTACTATGTTAGTATATTGTTGTTGGACGCATATTCTTTGTAAGTCGTCCTATAATATTTGTTGATCCATAGTTTATATTAGCCTATAGTATTGACCCATAGTATTGGACGCATATGCTTTGTAATTCATCCCATAGTATTATATGTCCCATGGTTTTGACTCATAGTATTGGGCATAGACTTAGTATATAAGTGTGTGTTGAGGTCATTGAAGGCACCGTGAAGTTAATTGTATTGAGCTTGCTCAAAGGAGGTTGCCCCCTCGAAGTGGCCTCTGATCAATATAAAAGTGATTTTGAGTTCTATTATTTCTGATATCTTATGTATTTGCATCAATTAATTATTGCAGGTTCTTCATACTATCTATGGATCAATTCTGGGACTGAAGTCCAAGGAATATACAATCCCCACATTCTCGAAGACATCTGTCTACGGATCAATTCTGGGACTGAAGTCTGGGGATGATACAATCCCCACATTCTTGAAGACATCTGTATATGGATCAATTCTGGGACCAAAGTCTAGGATGATACAATCCCCTCTCGTCCACTAGGGACCTCATTCTTGAAGACATCTATCTACGAACATCTTCTAGGACATGTGTCCAAGGATGATACAATCCACTTGTCAACATAGACCCAGTCTAAGGACCATTCATCAACCTCATCGTCGGTATCACCAATCCAGGTATCTAGATCATTGACCTTACTTTCGATGCAGGAAATCTCATCATCAGTGACCACATCACTCCCCCTTTCGAGGAGGGTCCTTCTGAACTACACCAAGCTTGTCTCAGAAATATTCAAACTTTACTCGAGACAGAGGTTTGGTCAATATATCAACAACTTGTTCGCTAGTGCTTACATACTCGAGCTTGATAGCTCCTTTCTGCACCATATCCCGTATATAGAAATATCGGATCTCTATGTGCTTTGACTTATCATGGAACATTGGATTCTCTGTCATCTTGATACAACTCTGGTTGTCACACATGATCACAGTGGGGTCCATCTCTAAGTCAAATAGTCCTGATAACAGTTTTCGAAGCCATACTACTTCACAACTAGCATAGCAAGCAGCTATATACTCCGCTTCAGCTGTGCTGAGAGCCACACTAGACTGTTTCCTGCTAAACCAAGAGATCATGGCAGATCCCAGACAGTAGCATCCACCTAATGTGCTCTTTTTGTCTGATACACTTCCTTCTCAATCTACATCTGTGTATCCATGCAGTCTGAAGTCATGATCTCCAATATAACATAAACCAAAGTCTATCGTACCCTTTAGGTACCTCATCACATGCTTTGCAGCTATCAAGTGAACTCGTCTAGGTTCCACTAGATATTGACTCAAGGTATTCATAGCAAAGCATATATCTAGTCTGGTATTTGTCAAATACATCAATGACCAAATAATCTGTCTATACAGAGTTACATCCACTAACTCTGATGACTCATTGGTTAACAACTTCAAGCTGGAATCCATGGGAGTGGCCATGGATTTACATTCCAACATGTCAAATCTTTTCAAGATTTCCACAGCATACTTCCCTTGATTAAGAAAGATTCCTTCTAGGCCTTGCCATACTTCTAGACCAAGGAAGTAGTGCATCAATCTGAGATCTTTCATCTCAAATTCTGAAGAAAGCTTCTCCTTGCACTCGATAATCTGTTTCTCATTTCCAATAAGAAATAGATCATCCACATACATCAATAATATGACACGTTCATCATCCATAACTTTGAGAAAAAGGTTAGGATCAACTTTACTCTTGGTAAAGCCCAAGCTTGTCAAGAAACTGTCAATTCTTCTGTACCAAGCTCTGGGAGCTTGCTTCAGCCCATACAAAGCCTTCTTTAATTTGCACACATGGGTTCTTCCATCTTCCACCTCAAATCCTTGAGGTTGTTATATATACACTTCCTCCTCAATTACACCATTCAGGAAGGTTGTCTTTACATCCATCCGGTGTAATTTCCATTTCATCATGGATACAAGTGCCATGATGGTTCTAATGGAAGTGTAGCTTGCCACTGGTACAAATGTTTCTTCATATTCAATTCTCTCTTTCTGAGAGAATCCTCGGGCCACAAACCTTGCCTTATATTTTTCAATGCTGCCATCTGTAGCATGCTTTATCTTGTATATCCATTCGGAGGATACCACACTCTTGTCCTTTGGCTTGGGGACTATATCCCAAACATCATTCTTTATTATTGACTATTATTCCTCCATCATTGCCTCCACCCACTCTTTCTTATGAGATGCTTCTTCATAACTAGTGGGTTCTTGATCTACAAGATCACACATCAGGGCCACATAGTTGGAGAATGTCTTTGGTCTCTTGCTCACCCTAGTTAGTGGAGCCTTCAGGAGCTCCATACTTTTCTACTCCTAGAATAATGTCTCTTGCCCATGGTGGCTTTCTCTTCCTTGATAAGTCCATGACAAGAGGTTCTTGTGGTTCCATCATGTCATGGTCTTCAGGTGTTGCACCTTCAGGGGTGGGTACAGCTTCTGCAGTTTTGGAAGGTGCATTTTCCTCATATACTTCTTCATACTTGCACTTCCTAGATCTCTTGAGAGCTGCTTCTTCATCAAATGTCACATCCCTACTTATTTCCATATGACGAAATCCTGGGATGTATATTCTAAAGGCTTTGGATGCATCACAATATCCAACAAATATTCCCTTCTTCCTGTCATGTCCCCTCCCATCATACCAGTGCGATGGAGAGGATCGTGATGGTAAAACTGGGCATCTAGCCCCATGAACTTATTAAATAAGCATTCACATAATATAAAAAGACATATGGAATTGTATAATTAGAGGAAAACACAACGGAAGTAATTTCAATTACACATCCATCATACATTCAAGATATTCATGATATTCATCAAATAAATGATTACAAAGTTAACACAAGAGAGTACTTATCTTATAACAAAGTAGTCCCGAGCAACTGGCTATGCAACTGCAATGTTCCACCCAACCATAGGCCAGTTGTGATCATCAATATCTCAACACACTGCCACCCCCGAGCTGGACATGATCTCTACAAGGAATCAGGGAACAACAGACTCACACATAGCCCAAAGATACACCAAATCAGCCAAGCCAATCTACAGTTGGGTTTATCAGGCTGTTAGGCAATGGAAGGAAGAATTGCTAAGCTAGTGGGATCATCCATAGAGATATGGGTACCCTCTGCAAGATCTATCTAGCTTGATCCCCACAATACCTACACACCTGGCACAAGGAAGTATTCCCTTCACTAATACACAGTCCCGCAGGCCATACCTTCCATTCTAGTGTTCTTCAAGGTGTGTATAGAAGAGCAACCAGCCCTTTTGATGCTCTTGAGAGGTTACCTCCTCACTAGGTTTATCAAGCCAATTTTGGTCCACTTCCACTCCTAATTCTTGCTCACAATTTCAAACCAACACAGGGATGCACCCTACAACAAAACACAAGTGCTAAAGAACGTGGGCAACCAAAATGAACTGGTAGATGGGGAATAAACCCTGGGAGAGCAAATTCGTTTTCAGAAAAATGCTTTTCTGCATTTCAGGGGCAAAAACAACCTCTATAACCTCCCAAAACATGACTTGTTTTCTCCTAGCCACTGTACAATACAAAAACGAGCTCCCAGCTCTGAAAAATGCAGGAAAATGGTAGAAAACATGAAGGAGAAAGACCCAGCTAGATCAGACTGCGTGAGAGAGAAAAAACCATGGGTTCAGAATGGCTTTGGGCACCATTTTGTGGGTATGTTCTTACTTCAGAAGCAAAAGTACATTTTTCCAAGTTGATGGCTTGCCCATGCATGAAATTGGCTACCATACCTCTTCATTTCCAAGGCATTAACTACCTCAACCAACTCCTGGAAGAATTAAATGATTAGGTGCATAAGTCAAAATGGGTAGTTGGGGTTCTTTCATGGACATTTGGCTTACCACCATTGGCTCAAGGGTTTGAATAATTTCCCTCCCTATTCCTTGTAGAATCATGCCCCCATCTCTTTGTTGCATTGCATAGCTAGTTGTGGGTTTTTCATTAAAATTCGTATTTACATGATGTCTTAATTTACATTGTGCCTATCTAGCACAAGAACCACATGCATCTATTTTTAATTCCTGATACATAAAATGCTAAATCAATGGTGGGGCCTTGGCCTTGAGCTCCTCACCATGATTAAATAACAATATTTACATCATTTACGATTTAATGCGAAGGGGATCAAAATGGGGACGTGACATTCCCCTCCCCTTACATCAGCATTATCCTCCGTGCTCATCAAAACTGAACAAAAATGGATATGCCACTCTCATGGAATCCTCCAGCTCCCATGTAGCCTCGTCAGGACCGTAGTGCTTCCATTGCACCTTTACCTATCCGATGGATCAGTTCCGGAGCAATGTTACCTACTTGTCTAGGATGCGCAATGGATCGGTTTGGAACTCTCCCTTGGGTTCCACCTGGATCACATCCCAATTAATCACATGGTTAGGATCATGTACATATTTCTTAAGCAAAGAGACATGAAAAACATTATGAACTTTAGTGCTAGTAGGCAATGCAAGTCTATATGCAACTGGTCCTATTCTTTCAAGCACTTCAAATGGCCCACAATATCTAGGTGATAGCTTGGCACAACTCCCAAGCTTCAAGGAACCCTTCCTTGGCCTCACTCTAAGATGCACATGATCCCCAACAATGAATTTCCTATGGATCCTATGCTTATCTGCATAACTTTTGTGTCTATCCTGGGCTGCTTTTAAATTTTGCCGGATCTTTGCAACCTCTTGTTCCCTTTCCTTAAGCAATTCTAGCCCAAGTACAATTCTGTTCACTGGATTGTCCCAAGTCACTGGTGTCCTACACCTTCTACCGTACAAAGCCTCATATGGACTCATTCCAAATGATTCTTGCTGCCCATTATTATATGCAAACTCTACCAGGTGTAGATAATCCTCCCACTTGGATGGCTTGTCCATTACATACATGCGAAGCATGTCTTCAAGCACCTAATTTACTCTTTATGTTTTCCCATCTGTTTGAGGATGGTACGCGGTGCTAAAGTTCAACTGTGTACCCAAATCTACAAAGACACCTTTCCAAAAATTGGAAGTGAACTTGGTATCCTTGTCAGAAATTATTGCCTTAGGAAACCCATGTAATCTGAACATTTCCTTCATGAAAGTATTTGCAATGGCATCGACTTTATATGTGGACTTAACCGGTATGAAATGTGCTGCCTTTGTTAACTTTCCCACCACAACCATGATGGAATCATGTTGTCTCACAGTCATTGGCAATCCTGTAATAAAATCCATGGAAATTATTTCCCATTTCCATTCTGGAATTGGCACTGGGTGCAATAAACCTACAGGGTGTTGGTGTTCAACCTTCACTTGTTGACAGTTCATGCACTTAGAAAAGTATTCAGGGACATCCTTCTTCATCCCTGGCCAAAAATAATATTTTCTTGCTGTAGCAATTTTTTTTTGATATCCTGGGTGACCAGAGTATGGAGCTTTATGGATTTCATCCATAACAATCCTCCTTAAATCTGCCACATTGGGAATATAGACTCTAATTTTATAGGTAGGAAGTCTGTCTTCCTCCAAATGATAGCCCTCATTAGGTCTTGTTGCTGCGATTTGTCCTTTATCTACACGTACACTTCATCCTCAACAATATGGTTAACAATCTGCTGCTTCAAATCTAGTTGGCAAGTACTAAGTGCTGCCACATGCATTTCATGTACCTTCCTGTTGAGTGCATCAACCACCTTGTTTTCTTTCCCTTTTATGTGTTTGATTTCAAAATCAAATTCACACAAAAATTCCAACCATCTAGCTTTCCTAGCATTTAAAGTTGGCTGATGATATGCCTGGCGGTCGTCTAGAGCTGCATAGATTCTAGGGATTGTCCTCGCCAGTTGACCCATAGTTTCATCTCCTTGGATGTTGTGAACTTGATTTGGATTCCCATTCCAATGTGGACAGTTCCTAAGCATGTGGTCCCCTCCACAACCCCAACATTGAAGTGGTTCTCTTGGCTTGTCTCCCATCATCCTAGTTGGCTTAGTCACAACCTGTGATGGCTGCCTTTGTTGATTTCTGAAATGACAATGCTTGAACCCCTTCTTCCTTTGATCAAAATTTTCATTTTTCTTATCCTTCCATGCTTTATGGAATTCTGGTTTGCTTTTGTTTTGATCAAAGCAATACTTGGCCTTTCTTATGGCCTCCTCTAGAGTTCGGGGTTCATCGAACTCAATTCTATCTCTATATGACTGGGGCAATCCACTCAGGAAACGCTAAATTTTTACCTTATCATCTCGAATATACCTGACATACCTCAACAGCTCCAAGAACTTGTTTGCATATTCTTCCATGGTCAATTGTCCCAATCTCAGCTCATGGAACTCTTTGATCTTATTATCATAGTACCTATAAGAGAGGTACTTCTACTTGAAGTATTTCTTGAACTGCTTCCACACAATCTTCCTTTCATTGATTTTCATCACTTACCTGATGTGTTCCCACCATATAAATGCTCTTCCATTCAAGTTGAAGATGGCAACCCTTTCCTTCATATTCCCAGAGTAGTCTTGGACTTAGAAATACTTTATCATCTGAAGAAGCCAAGCTTCAACTTCTTGACCAGACTTTACCTCTCCATCAAATGTAGCAGGTTTTGCCTTCTTAAATTCCCCATGTGAATTGTTCTTGTAGTGCTTCTTCCTCTTACTTATGCGAGATGAAGAGCTTGAATCCTCAATGGATTCTTCAGAGTCAGATGATCCATTAGAAGAGATTTCTGGAGTATATGTTCTATCTGTAGAAACTCTTCTTCAGCTACTAGCCCTCTTATGGTAATTCCTTCTAGAACTACTCCCACCCCTTTCTGGATTTGATGTCTGATGTCCAGAGTTTATTTTCCTTTGGATGTCTGTCAAACTCTACAGCATGGTTGCATTCAACTGATTTTGTTCTTCCTGAGCTTTAATCATCCTTTCATTATCTTCTCTATAGCTTTGCAATTCCACCCTTAGGCTCCTCATGGTGGCTGCAATACCTGGAGGAGTCTCTTGATTTCTCCCATTAGATTCTGTTTCATCATTTTCAACATCTATGTTCTCCCCCATGGCATTTGTCTTAGGCTCATAGGGATCCTGTGCATCATCCATGATGTTGATTTTCTTGGCCCAACCAAGATCCAAAACTTTCCAACTGCCCTGTCTGGAGTGCTGCCCTGATGTAACTGTGATTCTGCAAAATATGTTCATCAACACAATTGTTAGCTGCATTATATTCTCATAAATTCATAAATTACTTCATGCACGTGGGAAAATATTATATTGAAAAATTTTCAAATCATAGAATTTTCTCACAATCAGCGACATATGAGGGGGACGACGGGGGTCAAGGGGGCTGGCCCCCTTGTGGCTTCCCTATGCCACTGCATAGTGGGTCGAGGGAAATGCCCTCATTTTTTTTTCTTTTTTTTCTTTTTGTAATTCTCCGATTTCGCGCAACCTGGCGCATACGTTTCATGGTGATTTTCCCATTTTCGGCACTTGAAAATGTCACTGGAAAACTGCAAAAATCCCCTGTTTTGGCAGACTTCGTCATTCTCTTCTGCCATTTCGGACGAACTTGTCAAGTCCTTCCGACGTGTTTCGGATGATATTGTGGAGTCCTTCCGACTTTGCGGACTCCCTTCTAGCCCATTGCGGCGAAGACTTCCGAGTTTCTTCCGCCTTTTCGGCAAGAACTTCCAAGTTCTTTTCGCTGTTTCAACAAGAACTTCCAAGCTTCTTCCAGAACTTTCCCCTTGGACACCGAGAACTCTTAGAACTCTTTCTGCTGTTTCGAGTCAACTCGGCGAGTTCTTCTTCCGTTACGGACCAACTCGCTGAGTCCTTCCGAAACTTTCCCTTTGACACTGAACACTTAGAAAATTTTTCGTTGTTTCGGGTCAACTCAGCAAGTTCTTCCGCCGTTGCAAACCAACTCAATGAGTCCTTCCGAAACTTTTCCTTTGATGCCGAACACTTAGAAAATTTTTCGTTGTTTCGGGTCAACTCGGCGAGTTATTCTGCCGTTGTGGCGAGAACTTTCAAGTTCTTCCCGAAACAGACTTAAACACAATTTTTGAAAAACACTTAAAACAATTCCAGATTCTTCTTTTCTTCTTTCTATGATGACTATTGCCTAGCAAGAAGTAACCTTACCTCTACAAACTATTCAACATAGCCAGTTTAGGCCCGACGCCGAGACCTGTGGTGATCAGGAAGGGACCTTCCCATGTAACTGTAATTATATTTGGCCCATAGAGGTCCAATGATGTAGCCTATGGCTCTGATACCATTCTGTCACGTCCCCTCCCATCATACTAGTTCGATGGAGAGGATCGTGATGCTAAAACCAGGCATCTAGCCCCATGAACTTATTAAATAAGCATTCACATAATATAAAAAGACATATGGAAATGTATAATTATAGGAAAACACAACGGAAGTAATTTCAATTACACATCCATCATACATTCAAGATATTCATCAAATAAATGATTGCAAAGTTAACACAAGAGAGTACTTATCTTATAACAAAGTAGTCCCGAGCAACTAGCTATGCAACTGCAATGTTCCACCCAACCATAGTCTAGTTGTGATCATCAATATCTCAACACACTGCCACCCCCGAGATGAGCATGATCTCTATAAGGAATTAGGGAACAACAAACTCACACATAGCCCAAAGATACACCAAATCAGCCAAGCCAATCTACAGTTGGGTTTATCAGGCTGTTAGGTAATGGAAGGAAGAATTGCTAAGCTAATGGGATCATCGATAGAGATATGGGTGCCCTCTGCAAGATCTATCTAGCTTGGTCCCGACAATACCTACACACCTGGCACAAGGAAGTATTCCCTTCACTAATACACAGTCCCTCAGGCCATACCTTCCATTCTAGTGTTCTTCAAGGTGTGCATAGAAGAGCAACTAGCCCTTTTGATGCTCTTGAGAGGTTACCTCCTCACTAGGTTTATCAAGCCAATTCTGGTCCACTTCCACTCCTAATTCTTGCTCACAATTTCAAACCAACACAGGGATGCACCCTACAACAAAACACAAGTGCTGAAGAACGTGGGCAACCAAAACGAACTGGTAGATGGGGAATAAACCCTGGGAGAGCAAATTTGTTTTCAAAAAACGTTTTCTGCAATTCAGGGGCAAAAATGACCTCTCTAACCTCCCAAAACATGACTCCTTTTCTCCCAGCCACTGTACAATACAAAAATGAGCTTCCAGCTATGAAAAATGCAAGAAAATTGTAGAAAACATGAGGGAGAAAGACCCAACTAGATCAGACTGCGTGAGAGAGGAAAAACCATGGGTTCAGAATGGCTTTGGGCACCATTTCATGGGTGTTTTCTTGCCCCAGAAGCAAAAGTACATTTTTTCAGGTTGATGACTTGCCCATGCACGAAATTGGCTACCATACCTCTTCATTTCCAAGGCATTAACTGCCTCATCCAACTCCTGGAAGAATTAAATGATTGGGTGCATAAGTCAGAATGGGTAGTTGGGGTTCATTCATGGACATTTGGCTTACCACCATTGGCTCAAGGGTTTGAATAATTTCCCTCCCTATTCCTTGTAGAATCATGCCCCCATCTCTTTGTTGCATTGCATAGCTAGTTGTGGGTTTTTCATTAAAATTCGTATTTACATGAGGTCTTAATTTACATTGTGCCTATCTAGCACAAGAACCACAGGCATCTATTTTTAATTCCCGATACATAAAATGATAAATCAATGGTGGAGCCTTGGCCTTGAGCTCTTCACCATGATTAAATAACAATATTTACATCATTTACAATTTAATGCAAAGGGGGTCAAAATGGGGACGTGACACTTCCCAGAAGGATCCAGCTTAGTTCTCTTTTCTTTCGGAATGTGAATGTATACTGGGCATCCAAATATTTTGAGGTGACTTACCTCAGGTTTCTTACCTGTGAACACTTCTTCTTCTTCTTCTTTTGTGAAGTACAATTTCTAGCAAAGTGTCCTAGTTTGAGACAATTGAAGCATTGAACTGTGGAGAGATCTCTTTCTGAGTTTGCTCTTCCTTTCCTTTTAAACTTACTAGGAGGTTGAGACTCCTTCTGATCATTCTTCTTGGAGTTGAAGTGACTCCTTTTTCTTCTGGTGTGTGTAGCCAAAGCTTGGTCATCCTCTTTGAGAAGGGATTCTCTATTGGCTACTCTAGCTTCTTCTTGAATGCAATCCTCCCATACCACATCAAACTTCATACTCTCTTTTCTGGCACACATAGTTTGAATGAATGACTCCCAAGGTCTAGTGAGACCATTTAGAGTAGTCATGACAAGTTCATCTTTATCAAGGGTATCTCCAATGGCATCTAGTTGTTCTTTGATCTAGGAAACCCTTGAGAAATAGTCTTGAATAAATTCTCCTTTATTCATCTTGGTGCTCTTCAATTGAGTTCTCAGGTTCATTTTCCTATTAATGTTCTTTCCCTCATACATTCTGGAGAGAGCATCATACATTTCCTTTGGGGTCTTCTTGGATGCCACTTGGGCAATCAAGTGGTCTTTGATAGAGTCAGCAATGATTCTCTTTTCCCTAATCTGGTCCTTCCTATACTTCTCTTTGGCTTCATCTTCTTCAGGTTCTGCAAGCTCATCTTTAATATATTGGACAAGATCATTCTCTTCAAGAATGAGACCAATTCTGTATTTCCATGCTCGGAAATTTTCTATACCCTCTAGCTTGTCTTCAAGCTTAGTGCTTGTAGCCATCTTATCCAGGGGTAAAAGAGATTGAAGTTTCAAAAGATAGAATAGTACTTACCAGGAGATGATCTTGATTGAATTGAGAATTCTGGTGTGATCGGCTTCTGGAAACTTCAACTTTTCACCTTTCGGATCTGCAACAGAATTTCTGGTTTTCTAGTCTTCACTTTTCTGGTTTACTGGTGCATAGCTTCGTAGCTTTTTTGGTTCACTGGTGCACATGTGCGTAGATTTTCTGGTTCTCTGGTTTTTTGGTTTTCTGCACTTTTGGTCAAACTAGGGTTTGACTTTCCTGGAGTTCTACCCAACCAAAAGGTTCAATCTAGGGCTCAAAACTTTGATTTTGAGGAGAGCTATCCAGCCATGCAATTAGAATCCAAAAATTCCAACTTTTGCAAAAACCTTAATTTTCATCGGAGGAGGAGAGAGAGGTATTTTCACCTTGTGAAAGATGTCCTATTCAATATAGCTCTGATACCATGTTAAGTTTATCCTAATTTGACTAGCAAGATAACTGAAATAAACACAATCACAAAGTAGACACAAATTTACCCTGGGAAACCCTTATGGGGTAGGAAACACAGCAAAGCTTTCCTCAATATAGATAATCAACCCAATACAAAGTGTAGTCCTCAACAAGAGCTCCTTCTCCTCCTATGCAGACCTCTCTCTCTCCTATGCGCAATACACAAGTGAGTAAATGAGTGAGATAAGTGAGGAACATCCTCCTCTACTTATACTCATCTCCCCACTGACCTAATTACCCTAATGGGGCTAACCTCTTCCAGAAGAGTCTAATAACCCCTAAACAGTAAACGCAGGGCCGACCTCACATGGGAGATATAATAACCCTAGTTACCACATTCTCTCGTAGGAATAAGCATCTCCGGATATATAATAGGGTCATCACGGAGGAATGTACCATCTCCAGAATAATATAATATTCTTTGAAGTTACAATATTTCAATAGTATTAAACATAGATTTTATGATTTAAATAATGGTAGCACGTTTTTGCACTACATAACGCGCATGCATTATGTTGTTATATATCGCGTCCGCTTTATGAAATTCTAAAAGTGCGGGAATATTTTTTGAATTTAAAGAGAATGCGCTCGTGTTTGTTAGAGCCTAAACCAAGCCAACTCACTTGATCGCATGTCAACCATAATTCTATGTGTATGGTTTGGAGTTTGTTTCAGTAATACCAAACATGTGCTATGGTAGTGATAAACCAAAGCTAATTGAGTATTTCTTCTAGTATCTGGAGAAGCCTGTGCTTAGCCACTCATTACAGTATGCTACACATAGTCATTTTTGACGAAATCTTAAACACAAATAGAATTTTTTCTGCATATTTCAAATATGTAACTTTTATTTAAAAATAGTAATTTTTCCTATTTTTTTTCAATTTCTTTTGTGTCCTACCTCCTTAACTCGTGAAACACACTGTTAGTGTTTCTTCCATAACTTTTTCAATCGTTGATCACTTCAAAAATACAAATTATGGTGCACAAGTAGACACTAACCTCCACGTTCTATCAAAACCCCATTTCATGATTTTTGCATTAAGACCTTCAAAGGCTGCACCCACAAAAGACGCACTATTTTCGAGGTTTGATCACTTAGACAATTATAAAAAATTATAAAATTACTAATTTAATTTTCGAAAAATAATGATGCACTAGTGCTATATGTTCTCTACATGCATGCCCATTTTTGTAGCTTGATCCCATCATTTAGGCCCCCAAAGCCTGCACCCACAAAAACATATACCTTATCATTTTCCTGAAAAATAAAAAAGTGTCTGTTAGGAAAATGAAACTTGACATAGCTATGCAAATTTTCAATTCATAAAAGTTATATATTCAGAAACGTGATTCAATTTCCTAAATTTCTTCTTTTTTACTCAATGCAAGATATTTTGTGTAAGTATCTCAAAAAATCCAAGCAATTTGAGGGATTCCTGATTTTTCAGTTTTCTATTGCATCTAATGCGCCAAAAGTGACCCTCATTGGCCTACACTGACCCTTAATTAGAATAAAAAACATGTAAATTGACCATAGAAACACAATGAATTTCACATTATAGATCAAATATATAATTAATTTCAAACAAGTTACCTACATGGCAGTTGATCTGCTCAGCACTGGTGGATACATGTGCTCAATATCCTCCGCATGCACCTATAGAAACACAAAAACATTAATATTGGTTTCTTGTATAAAATATGAAAATTGCAACTAACTCAATTTTTAAATCCTACAACCATACACTATTTTATATACATGTATGTGAGGTGCTGCAATACTCTCTACTGCCACCATGGTGGAATCAAAGTTGGGAGTAGTAATGTCCACCCACCTTGAATCAGTTGTTTCATCTCGAAACAACTACACATGACAAAAACATTAATTACACATTCAAAACACTAATCAATGCTAATGTAACAATTGTAAAATGTAAATTTAAACATGCAATCTACCATTTACAAATAATGTACTACCCTTAGACATAAAGGTATCTTGTGTTGGATCATGTGTAGGGCCATGGAAGGTATGGCCATAGTGAGTGCAATGATGGGGTCATCCTCGGGTGTCAGAAGGATCCTTTGGCCCAGTAGCTTTGTTAGATGGTCCATGACCAATGGGCCTAACGGACCTACACCTAATGGCTCTCCATGCTACTCTGATCCATCATGCCTAGATAATTCCACAAACATGATGTGTTGTAATACAGTATGGCTAAGCTATGATATGGAAGTGGCAGTATCAACTAGGCGGTCCAATAATGGAGGTATCTATGGAGGGGGGTTAGGCGTATTCCTAGGTGTAGGTGGCCCTCCCAATGGATTATGCCTAGCGTCTAGTCGATCCTGGACAGATCGAAGACCAACCCCATGAAAATCACTAATGTCGAAGTAGTTTACATGTAGGCCCAACACAAACTCTACATATAGTTTTCAAATGAAATAGAGTGGGACCTCCCTATTGTTGCAAGGAGGTTTGTCAAAAACAATGAACCATCGAGTCATCCAATTTTCTCCATGGTTCATAAGTGCACCAATCCATGCAAAGGTGCCTTTTGTGTGGATCAGGTGGTAGGTTGGTCCCGGGGTCAATGAAAAAACTAACTAGAGTTTGTTTTGAGATGTTCAAATCTTTGATTTGGTCTCTACTAAGACTAGTGGAATAATATGCTCTCGTGCAAGCCCTACACCCGGTTATGCTCATCAATTGACCATGATCATTGTCAACTGAGGAAATGATGCTATCGAGGGATGTGGATAGGGATAGTCTCGATAGTTCCCAAGTCATTCTAAGTTCTTGAACCAAGCTTCTTAATTGTTTTCAATTTTGGTTTATTTGGGCTTTTGTGCTTGTGTTCTCCTTAGGGTGAATGTTTACTTCGAGGTTTTCTGTGGATGGGTTGTTTGTTTGGGGTTTTGCTACTTGGTTGTATATTTTTGTGATGAGGTAGAGATTAACTGCAATTAAAAAAATTAAATTTGTTACAATATTGTTTGAGTTTTATGGATTTTTTATAATGTATTTTTTTTGTAAATCATTGAAATAATTTGTTAAAAATATTGGAAATACAAAAAAAAATTGTAATTGGATCATGGAAATCTACCTGGATGATTGTTGGGGGAAGTTGGTAGAGGGATCGGTGTGCGTGCATAGTCTTGAGGCATTTTTTGATAATGTTGAGATGGAGAAATCGGGAAAGGTGGGTAAGAAATGAGCCTCGTCCTAATTTTTAATACACAGAGAAATGCGTGCACACTATTAGTGCATGCACATTAATTGCACAAGTGCGCTAATAGTGCATGTGCGCTCTTAAGACCTATGTGGATGCCTACCTGGTGGTTTAGGAGTTTACCAAACCGTAGCGCTCACGCGGTCTTAAGATACACATGCTATATTTTTTTTTCTAGTCGCGTGCTCCCATTGCAACAAATTGTGGAGCATCTTCGTGCACGCTCCCATATGTAAGTTGAAAAAGTGAGAATACAAAAGTTCCTATGAGTGGATGAGAATGAAAAAACACACTTTACAAGGATATGATACTTGTAAAACACCACATGGTCAATGTCATTCCAATGTGCAACCGTTTCATATTTCGTCGCTAGTTTTATCCTTTATTATCTTGCATCTAGAGTTGCATTAGGGGAAATTCAGAGAAAGAAATCACCCTCATAATTTTTTAAAACTAAAAAAACGCTTAATTTCATCCAATAGGATTAGAGATGGTGATGTTAACCACATTGTTTGATGAAGAAATGCAAATGAAATTTAAAACTCTCAAAATCCAAGTGTCACCTTGTGATTGAGTAATAGTAGAGCATGGTTAAACCCTTAGTTATTTAACCAATAACAAATATTAAAAATATATTACAATATTTAGATAGATTTTGTATAAACTTTGAAACTGTAAAAACTATTTATAATTGCAACATCATAAAATACAAAAGTTATGTCTAACAAATTTTTAGCTTGTTAGTAATAATGTTTTTTTATTTAGTATGAAAATGAATGAAATTATTTCGCTGTAATTCTTATTATTTATAGTTTATTTATAATTATTAAATGTTAAATAAATAAATTTGTATGGTATATTATTTTAATAAATTAGTTATTATGAATATTAAAATAAAATTTCAAATTATTTAGCTCTAGTTTTTTGTTTTTTTAGAAATGTGTGAATGAACCTATATAGCTATCGCTCTCCTTTATTTAATGTGAAAATGAATGAATTCAAGGGCTAATTCATATGTCATAGCTTTTTAAGTAGTCTCTAGCTTGCAACATTCATACCTTACATTCACTTGCAAGCAATGGGAAGAAAAGCAATTCTTAATATAGGGTTTAATAACAAAGCTTTATAAGTTTTTTTTTTATATTTTTTTTGATAAGGAATATGATAAGAAATAATAATAAGTTTCATATAAATATTTTTATATATGACCCAAGAAAAACCTCACAGATCCAAATCATGCTCCATTAGAAGCATCTACCCACTAGTAATCTAGGTTGGCCTTGTACTACCAAGGATCCTGACCACTATGGTCATAGGCGCTTAAGTCACCAGCCACTAGATTTAATCAACCATGATGAGCACCCTCTCAAAGACCTATTTCCGTCCTCCACAATGAGTGACCAACTAAGCCATGGTCGATGTCCCCTCTAAATAAGGATGAATCTCCAGCCTCTCCCCCCTCACCTTAAACAAACCCACTTCAGGGTACCACATATAAACAAGCTCTTGTAGTAGGACCTTGTTTGATCGAATAATAGGGAACTCAAAATTGTTGGTAACCCTAGGGTAGCCATTTGTGCATGCGCAACCAAATCCTCACGTATCTCCCTATTTAGGTCAAAGTAGGCATGCCCCCAACCACAATATATACACATGTCTACTTGCCACATAGAAATTTAAACAAAACACAATCAATTTTTGTGAGTATAAACACACCTACCTCATAATTACTCAACTTATCACATAACAATCAGAAAAAATATTTAAATGGGAGGATGCTCATGTACCCCACAGATTTTGTGGGTTGCAACCAACTACTCGTGCAACATAGTTATGAGGGACGAAACATAGACATAACATGCATTTCTTGGGCTCTAACCAACGTCCCATGAAACATACTTTTATGGTCCACACCATAGACACCTAAGTATGTATTTCACAATGGTCCACCAAATACACATGGAGTTTCCTAACAATACAAAGAATTATTTGAGGGGGTTTGTTGATGAGTGCAAAATCAATGGCCATCTTGTCATTGTGGTAGACATGTGTTTGCTCCTTATTCTCATTGACAAATACAAGGCACCATCAATAAAGTGCCTTAGTTTTAGACTGCAACATCCATATCAAGTCTATTAATTTAACTATCAGAGTTAAGACTGTTGATATTAATAGATGTCAAAGTGAATACTATTAATACTAATGCCTTATCCATAAAGAAAAAACATTGTTTTTTATAAAATTGTTAATTCCATGCTTTTTTGTATTTAACTTAATAAGTAAAACACAAATGATTATATACATATATATGTTTTAAAAACAACATTAAAAAAATAAATTCATTTTGAACTCTATAAATCACATGAACAAACATTATATCAAAAACCAAATATAAGATTAAATTTTACTTAGAAAATGAAATCTAATAATAATATCTAAAAATATATCTCACTTCTATGTTAACTTACCCCACCAAAAATCATCACCAGGACAAATCAATCTTTAAAATGATGAAATCTAGTGGTATCCCTTAATATAATTTGAGGTCCAATATTTTGGAAACAAAATTGGTGAAAGTATGGAAATCACGACACATACATAGGTTCTTAGTTTTTTAAGGGGATACATTGATAAGTGCGAAAGGATTTGCCATCTTCTCATCATGGTAGACATCTATTGGTTCCTAATTCTATAAAAAATTCCTCCATAAGGCACCTTATAAAAATATAATCACATGAGATAACATATTCATGTGTTTTAGAATCAAATATATAACTATATTAAAAGTGTTTTTTTCCTTATTATTATATATATATTTGCTTACCAGTCTAGTTATATAATTTTTGAGTATATGATAATTATAATTTTTTATAACTTATAATTCTATTCTTATATTATATAGTTTTATATATTATATTCAATTAAATGAGTTTTTCCGATAATCTAAAAACCTAGAATGAATTAACTTGTTGTTTCAGATTTCATTCTTGGTAATAAAATAAATCTATTTAAATTGATTAGTTTCATGCATTAATTTTGTTATATTTTTATATTTATAAAAAATATAATTTTTAACTAATTTGTTTATTGTATTATTCGTACCTTAAGAGAATAATATTAATATTTATACAATGGATAAATTAACAGTATATTGATTCAAATGTTTTGTGCATTGATATCAATATTGTGTTGAGTACATGTATTATTTCTTCTTAATAGTTCAATTATGATATATATTCTATGTTCTCTGTTGTGTAGTACTTAAAATTGTGTTACAATAATGAAGTTATCATTCATATATATATATATATTGAGGAGAATATATTATGTACATTGTTAACTGTACAATATATTGTTTATTTATTATATGAATTAAATAATTCTTAGATAAATTTAAAGTGGAATGATATTTAATTAATTTCAAAAGATTAAATTTATTTAAAAATTTCACGAACCATATTTTTAGCTGGGACATAAAATCATGAAAATGAAGTTATGATAGATAACTCAAGACTTTATTGGCTCTGGAATTAACTAAAAATTAAAATGCTTATTCAAAAGTAAGATAATACGCTAAGCAGGCACATAATTCGGTTCATAACATCAATATAAGCATTCCTGGTTACGATGAACTGGGGCTTCTACCTATAGATTAAAAAGACCGCAAATCTCGGATCAAGGTCACGCGTCATCTGTTCGCTGCAACAGCTGCCGTGAGCTCGAGTAGTAAATATTCAGTACTGAATACAGAATATGGTCAAACAAATTAGATATGGTTGTTTTTTAGTGAATATTATTCAGTCTACTGCTTCCCTGGGTGGGACTGCTTGCCATTAAATCTCAAGCAGAGTTATACCCACTACAGTAGCATATGCAGCAAGCTATAGTCTAAGAATTCTATGATTTCAAAAAATTGAAACCAATTCGTTGAATTTTTAAACAGCTCCACCCATAAACCCCATACCTCATGTCATAGACGATGAATGTGGAAAGATATGAGACTAAAGAGGCTTGCCTTAAAAGCGAGTTTGTCTGGTGCATAAGGAGGCTCGCCTTTTTGACAAAAAGTCGGCTCGCTCTTTTGACAAAAGTCAATCTATGGTAATTCTTTGTAACCATCATCAGGAAAAGGAAAAATAATTTTTTGACCTCTGCGGGTAGTGGGATGAAATGAAAGATCGATGACCTCTGCGTGTAATGCGGGTGGAACCAACGAAAGATTCTATGTGATGATGAAAACCAAAAATCATGATATTAAATTTGTTAAAGAGTTATATAGTATACATTAAAATTTAATTCTGTTTATGAAATTAAGATAAATATCTTTTGGAAGTTTTACATTTTATTCATGAAATATATATTTTTTAAATCTATATATCATTTAAATAATTTTTGTTGCAAGGTTTATGTGGTAATCTCTAATTATATAATTTTAATAATTTTTTTAAATTTAGATATATATAAGTGTTACAAAGCAAGATTTGAATCAAGGTTGTGTAGATTACAATTTTCTACCAAACCACCCAATCTACACCTAATTAATAGCAATTATTTATTTTTCTTAATAACAAAATACAACACTTTTAATTATGAGAGCATTGTTTTCCACAAAAATAGTTAGATTTTCAAGAAAAATTAAAATTATGACAATTTTAAAAAAATCATATAATAGATAATTACAAAATTAATCTCAACCCCTTTGGACATTAAACCCAGCCAAATATTAAAATCAATATTTTTCAAAATAAATTATTATTACATTTAAAATTCTTTCTTAAAATAATAATTACATCATAATAATAATTCTTGGATTTACTTCCCAACTTTAACATAAATGTGAGATGCTACCATGCATTCCTAGCAACAATGTTATTATTTACATAACATTAATAATTTTAACATGTTATTATTTTCATAACATTAATATTTTTAACACTTTTTGATTACTCAATCTAGCCTTGATGAATGAAAATTTCAAAACTAAATGATACAAACAATATGTATTTTCGTTTCGTGTAGATGAAGTAGTTTTTTACTTTAAAATGAGAAAAATCATGACTAAGAAATTTTCCAATTATTTTGATCAATTCAACCAACTGACTTATTGGAAAAGAAATTCGGGTCATTTAAGAAAAACTTTGGACTTACTTTTAATCTTAAAAATTTCATACCATTGAACTTACTTTTTGACTTTCCGATAATTTAGGAAATACCTTTAACTTTAAAAAAATTCACGAGTTCAGCTTACTCTTTGACCGAACTTTCTTTTTGACTTAAATTTTTTTGAATGGGAAGAGCCTAAAAGCGCCATCATTTCGATTATCCGGGAGTTTCTGATAAGAATTCAGCCTTTTTTTTAATTCGAATTTTGTGTAATTTAAATGGTGATTTTTGAAGGTCGTCTGAAAGTTTTACTGTGTATAGCAGTTCAAGAAACTATAGATCTCTTTTTCAAAAACTAAAATTTAATATTTGAATTTACACAGAGTACTCGTACACACTGAAAGTAGATGAGAAGAGGGATGTATACAGCTTTGGAGTGGTTTTGCTTGAGCTGATTACTGGATCAAATCAGAAAAAGGTTAATGCTGACGAAAATTATTTTTCAATAATATTTTTAATATTTACTGCTGTAAGATGTTTTTCAATCAGGAAACCATTGATTAAACGATAAACTTTATCTTGAACATGTATTGTTTAATCATAGAATTCGGGGTTGATTAGGATTTATGTTTTTTCTAAACAAGTGTATTAATTATAAAATTTGAGGTTGATTAGGGTTTATGTTTTTTCTATATTATATAAGGATGAAACAAGTGTATTGTCCAAAAAAGTTTTATGACCAAATTCAAAATAAACAATTATAAAAAATATATATACAAAATAACTTATAAGTGATAGTTGATGAATGAATATAGTTTTTCTAAAATCATATTTATGTATTGTTCAAAACTATATTGTTTAAAACCTGATTTTGAATGTATTAGTAAATTTAGTGTTATGATTATTCTTAAAACACTCAAATTAGGCAAGTTTAAACATTTCTATTTAGATCTTAATTTTTTTTAAGAGATTCAATAAAAGGTTGTCCAAAATTGCTCTTAAAAGATGACAAAATTTTTGAATGTTTAGGCTAAGCGAAAAAGTATTCCTTACACCCCAGGATATGGATATCTCCGCGGATCATGAAGAAAATGTTTAAAGTTTCTCTTTATGATTAATATTGTTCAAATCATTCAAAAATATATGATATGTTTAGTGTTTAATAATACGGTTTTATGGAGAGGGGTGAGGAGACATGTAACATGAGCGGAGCAATTAATTATAAAGTTTTTCTTCAATGATAGCATAATGGGTATTTGACACTGGATTAGTTTAGTTGGTTGATGGAATGGAAAAAGTAGAGTTAATCTATATTACTATAAATGAAATTTAAAAAGAAAATTGATCAATTAAATTTAATAAATTAAATTAAAATATAAAAAGATGTGTTTAGTTATAATATGAGAATATGTTAAATTAATTAAAATTTTATAAATAGAATATATATAAGTATAATTTATTTTAATTCATTATCACAAAATATTGGTTATATTATTTATTTATTAAAGTATTTTTTAAATAAAATAAATCAATAATAATTAAATTTCATCAATTTAAAAACATTTCAATCAAAGAAGAGTTAATGGAATAATTTTTTTCATTAATAAATAAAAATATTTTATTCAATAATGTAAATTTTACTAAATTGTAAGGTACACACTTATAAAATAAGCCTTATGAATTAATAGTAAAACATATAATAATGCTTCTTCAAATCATAAAACCAACTTAAAATTGTAATCATTACAATAATCAAACATCACCTTAATCCATATAAAAAATTATATAATTTGTATTCTTTTTAGCGTATACGTTCCATGGTGCACAACCATTTTCATTCAACAAACATAGCTTTGGGCCATTACCCACCATCATACTCAAAGACATGGCACCTAATCATTGCAACTCTCCATCTCCCTCTCTCTACTAGAGGTCATGGAAACCATCAAAAGGCCTTAAAGATCTACATTTTACTCTCTCTATTACGCATTTTTGGAAAAATTCTTCCATTGTTGTTGTCTCTAATATTCTCCCCTTTACAGCCATGCTCACTTGCTTCATTGTTTAGGACGTTGTGGTTCTTTGTCCACGTCCCCATCTTCCATAAATGTATTTTCTTCAAACTGATTTGGAGGGGGGTCGATGCTCCTGCATCAGAATCCCGAGGTACAAATTTTTATGACCTGCTGGTCATATGCCTTCTTAGTATTCTCCTAATAGCTAACACATGAGTTGTAGCAAGCCTCTGCAGTAACAAATTCTCTCATGCTTGTTACAGAACACCTCACCAAACTTGTATCCTTAGCTTGGCTTTTTGTCATTCTTCTTGGTTCTTGTTTTGGAACCATATGAGCACTCATTTCTCTAGGCCACTATAAATATTATCACCTTCATCTGATGCTACCTACACAACCATAAAGAAATCAAATTTTCTTACCACAAACTTGTACCTCCTTTCGCTTCACCCAATAATCTTTGAACTCTGATACCACTTGATGAAAACAAAGTATGGGGGTGCTTCGTTTTCATGTTTTAGTGATCTCAAGCCTGGGACCTGTGGGTTATGGGCCAACATTTACTCGTTCTCCATAGCAAATGTTATAGGAAATCTCAACTCCAGAATTTTATATGGCTATAAGAATTACTTATACACTTCCAGAAACTCTTCGATGCATTCATACAACATGAATTTAAGTGCATTACATGGCGAAGGCAGATACATGCATAGATTTTGCATGAAATTATCCTTCACTATTAGGCTCTAAAACTCAATGACACATCCTATTACATACTATAGATTCTCTTGGTGTATCTCTACGACCTGATTCGCATTTTAATGGCCGCGCCCACTCAAGAGCCTGATGGCTACATTTATAAAGAAACTCAACCTCTCTATCATCTTCCTCTCTTAGGCGGTTATATGCCAACATTTGAAACATAATACTAAATCTATGCAACGGTGCAACCAAAATAGAATTCGGTTGATTACAAGGCAGATTTTAATAATGCCATGCTCCCTATGTGTACAAAAATATGGGAAAATATATGTCTTTTAGCCATGTTGTGGTTCTCCATCCACATCCCCATATTCCATAAACGTATTTTCTTCAAACTGCTTTGGAGGGGGGTCGATGCTTTTGCATTAGCATATACACATCATATTACTCATATATCCTATATATCCTATATTTTATGCACACATATAATTATTATTATGTTATACCATAATGTCCATACAATTGCAACGGTATAATTAATTAATCCAATGCTATCATATTAGGTACACATTATAACATATATACTAACATAATAATTCTGATCACACTATACTTCCTAATATCCGAACACTTTTGAATATTCTCAAATACTTCCAAACAGTTCCAATATTTTACACTTACTTCATTACATACGTTCACATCTATACATATAGTATATACACAATATCAAATACACGTAATACTAATAATTATTGCATATTTTAAAATACACACACACACACACACATACGCATATATATATTATGTTATATTCAATATCATATACCGCTCATCTATATTACAACACATATTATGTTATACATATTTAAATTTATGCCATATATATATATATATATATAACATTATCATACACTACTATACTACTTACTTAGACACATAAAATTAAATTAAGAGAATCTGAACCATTAAAGACAAGTGGCTCATTTCCTCCAAAAATAGACAAGGAGTTACATCTCTATAAATAAAATAAAAGAGAATGTGAACCACTAAAGACAAGTGGATCATTTTCTCCAAAAATAGGCAAGGAGTTACATCTCCATAAATAAAATAAAGAGAATATGAACCATTAAGGACAAGTGTCTCATTTCCTCCACTCAATAAATAAACTCGTAAGGTAAGTTGGGATAATAATAATTCCACCACTAACACTAAAATAATTTGATTAAATAATGAATCATAAAATACAAGAATAGCCCATAGCTATACTTACCTTCAAGTGGCAATTCTACCACTAACTAATTAGATAAGTTAGGATAACAATAATTAGTAAATAGTATAAAACATACTACATGCATAAAATAAAAAAGAGAAATGGGAACACCATTTAGCCAAGTATCCCATTTCATAAAATAGAAAAGGAGTTACCCATTGATGTAACCCCTACCTTTCAAGTGGAAAAGCATGTCCATACATAAAAATATTCCCTCAATAGAAACAATAAAGACAATAGAAAGTATATTTCCTATTACTAACATTTCATATTGATAATAGTAATGCTACATCATCTTTATATATCTTACATCATTACATATCATATAGATATATACATAATTATTTACTTTATACACCATTTATATATCACACCTTACCACATATATACTAATCTATGCTAATATATTACATATACTAATAGACCCATAATCTCTTGACCTTTGAACTTGAAAAGAAATAAGAATACATTCAAATTGATCTCTGAAGTAGGCATTATACAAGGCTTATGTTTCTTCTATTAACATAAGGGAGGTTAAATTTATTTAACTATGCACATTTATAATCTACAAACACACATAAAGATAAAATTATGAGTTCGTAATAGGCCCGACAACTGCAAAGTTGGAACCATGGCTCTGATACCACTTTGTAATGTACCTGACCCCGAAACCAAGGTCACAGGAACATGTAAACCCAAAGGAAGGATAAATAAATGTATATCATAGTGGATTAAGGTTAACCAAAGGCTAGGCCATCATTGCATCAAGAAAATTAAATAAAACAATCATCCCTTTGAAAATTAAATGCAAGAATACAATGCATATATTTCCCCAATGCACATACTATGCAAGGTAAATTGATGCATTAGATGCGACCAGATCTGAGAAAGATATTAACATGATTTAAAACAAGACATGTCAAATCTATTTCATCCATATAATAACTAATAAAATCATATCTACAAGCTACCATAAACAAGGTAAATAATTAGATATATAGGCTGCCACAATCAACCATATTAACAATGTTAAAAACCAAATCTATTGACTATCACCTTCATCCATATTAACATAAAAAAAAATTAGATACGATGGCTTCCATCTATATCCATATAATTGTTAAATAGGTCCTATCCCATGGATTTCCACCTACAACCATACAAACCATAAGCAAAACCAGATCCAAGAGCACATATACATCAAAGTATTGCAAATAAGCACATAATGAAATAATCATCATAGACTACCAACCATATGCATATCAACATGATAAAATTCAAGTATGAAAAATATCATATATATCCATATAAAATCATATCTCAATGATGCCACCTACATCCATATATATCATAAGAAAATCATATCCATAAGCACACATAATTCCAAGGATCCCGTAAATACACATATAATAAAATAGTTATTTGATTAAGGGAAACTAGCTTCAGCCGGGCAACTTCCCACCCAACCATAGACACATTCAATTCAATCCATGCTTGAATAGGTAACCCCCTAGTTGAGGCCATATATCCACATGAGAGGTACTCTCAAACCAACATGTATGGTGCACTCATCTCAATATGAGAAACACTGCCACACAAAAATAACCGCATCTCAACCATACAGAAAGATTTTTCAGTGAAACAAAAGGTATTCCTTATGAAAAAGTCACTTCGGATGCAATGGGAGAGGTCTCACAACCCATAAATTCTCAAAAACATCTAAACCAGAAGATGTGGTAGTGCCCTTCTCAAGAACCCTGCCACACAAAAATAACCATATCTTAGTCATACTAAAACCATTTGCAGTGAAATAAAAGGTGTTCATTACTGGAAACACCGATATGGACGCAATGGAATAGCTATCACAAGCCATAAATGCTAAAAAAAGGTTGATCAAGGCCATATGGTTATGCCATTTCCACACTGTCAAAAACCACAACTACACCTTTTCTCCATATAAACGTTTCCTTCCATCTACACTACCCTGTATAATGGGATTCCCTTCACCACATAGGTCCCTCGGGACATTAGAATCTCTCGTTGGGATTCACATGTAGATATCCATACATGGACAATTAATGTGATGAGGAATCATGTTGTGTTTTGCATAGTCAATCTTCAATCCCCATTACAGGGTCTTCAAACCTCATTACAAGGCATTAAATATTCATTTACTAGTGATTTGTGACTATTCGTGCTCACCACGGCCCTTCGTATATCACCATCCTCACCTAGGAATTCAATATTTAGACATGCAATGCTTCTCCTCGACTAGAGAATTCACCTTCAGTCCAATAACCCAAAGAGAGCCCATTTGAATTCATATATAGAGCAATTTGAGTCCACTCAAAGAGTCTAACTCCAGCTCACCGTTGGAGGTTACCCAAACCATAAGAGTTTAACTCCAACCCAAAGAGGCCAACTAGAATTAGTGAGAGGAGGTTACAAAACATGAGGGGAGTTACACAAATTTTGAGGTTTCAAGGATAAAAATAACAAGTGAAGGTGCACTTGTGCAAGTGGGTGTTACAAAACCAAATGTAACCTCCAAAAATGAGTTACAAAACCACCAAAGGGTAGATTCAACAAGTGGAAACCATCCAAGCTCTAAGTGAGGCCCGCTAAATCATGAATTAGGCTCAACAATACCAATATAGGCTAAAATAACCAAAAATAGGGAACATAGAGTGAAGTTAGGGAGAGACACAACTCCTAGTCCCCAACCCCCTCACATGTGGAATCCATGGCTGCCTAGCCACATTAGTTGTCCAGGATGAGCTATTTATTTAATTAAAAATAATAATAATAATTTCCATAGTCCATAGTCTAGGCACCTAGTGCCACATCACAACACAAATAATAACCACAACATCTGTGTAGGGGCTTAACACACGGGCTATTACAGTTTACATCCATTCTTTTCTCTTTTCCAATACCCACACATTGTTCGACATCTTGTGCATCCTCATTTTCTTTGGTTTCTACATAATGTTTAGCGTTAGTTATTCAAAATTGAAACGAAGAAGAAATAGAGAGATGAGTGAGTAAGATCCCAACATTTGAAATTAATAAAATAATAGATGTTCAATGAAACAAGATTTCTTTAAAGCGTTTAGATGAAACTTAGTAAACTCACTACCAAGCAAATATTAGAACTATAGGTCTTCAACTGACAATAAATAAATCACTAAAAAACATTATACCCATATATAAATAGGGAAATGAATATAGAAATGGATGAAAAAAATTGTTGTTGACTCACCAACCTATTAAGCATCCACATATTACTCATTATGTTTTTTTTTAAGTCCATATGTGTAGTTCCCCTAGACTACTGTATACCTTGAGGGCACCTGTTAAGTGACCCGATTGATTGAACCATTAATATGATGATCCTTTGATTTCATTTTGAGTATGTTCATGACTATGATTGATTGTGAATCAATAAAATAATGATATATGTGTATCTGGATAATTGAGGTAAATGAATGATTACATGTTGTTTAACGATTAACTTTGATTATGAAAAATGTACATGTGAATGATGCTTAATGACTAGCTGTATGATTGATTATGTGATAAGAACGAAGAAAGTAAATATTGACAAAATGCATTTATGATTAGATGAATGAGTAATGTTTTGAGTAAACTGTAAATTCTTAACGAAGTAGCAAATTTATGAATCGAATTGTGATAATTGAGGACGGTACTACTAATATATATTTGAGAGAAATGTGTGTAGTGGTAGGTGAAACGGTTCACCGATGGACACACAAGGGAAATTGAGGGTCATAGAGTACGGATAAGTCACACACGGGGAGAATGATGATGGTGTCGAATTTTGACGGAAGACCATGCATAAGTAGAGAAGCATTGATCCGCTTACTCAGGAGAAGCATGAGGTTGTGTGGGTGGACCACAATGGAGTTCGTCACGTACGAGTTGGGGGGCACGCAGTAAGGATGGACTTACTCCTCAACGCCATTAATCCCTAACAGCGTGTAGATGAAGGATAGAAGGTAATGGCTCCTTAAATCCCTACATGAAGTTCCCACAAATCAAACTTAAAAGATATCGGCAAAAGGGCCCGACGATGCGGTACCTTGCCGAGAACAGAAAGAGTGGACACAAGGACCCGACAATGTGGTACCTTGCCGAGAAATGGAAATGACAGATGACTAGACCCGATGGAGTGGTTCCATTTCAGGGAAATGAAGTTAAGGAACGAGGAGGCCCAATGGCGTGGCACCGAGATCTTAGTAAAAATGATTGTTAAACGATGCGGTACCTTGTCGAGAACAGAAAGAGTGGACACAAGGACCCGACAATGTGGTACCTTGCCGAGAAATGGAAATGACAGATGACTAGACCCGATGGAGTGGTTCCATTTCAGGGAAATGAAGTTAAGGAATGAGGAGGCCCAATGGCGTGGCACCGGGATCTTAGTAAAAATGATTGTTAAACTTAATTGCATAAAAATGTATAACTTGCACCTAAAACATTTACTTAGAAAAATAGATTTTAGTACCTTAAAAAATAGAAATTAGTACTCGATACATTTGCACATAAAAGAATATTTTAGTATTTAGAATAATATTAATTGTTATTTATGCATTTGCACATAAAAGGATATTTTGGCATTTAAAATAATAGTAATTGTTATTTATGCATTTGCACATAAAGAATATTTTGAGTATTTAAAATAATATAAATCTTTATTTATGAGCAAAATAGAATCCTAAACATAGACATCTAGTCAACTCCACTTACACCACAAATTTAGGAGTTAGGTGAAACATATTAGGGACAAACATGAGCAAACCTAGGAATGTTGGTGCATCTCCTAGAAAAACTGACACATGGATGAGTGAGTTTTATTTAATTTGAAATTTAATCAAATAAATAATATTTCATGGAGTGATATGTGTCGCAAGGGATTTTCCTACTTAAGGAAGGCCTTTGGAAGTGAGAAGGGACCCAGTTCTTGGATGTATATCGTAATTCTTGCGATAGATGCGACTTGTTGCTATTGGAGTTTGGCTAGAAATTCTTGTGGGGGGGAACCCGTTGTTGAGTTTTTTGAAAGGTGCGTGTGAGCTTTAAGACCTGAAGCTCGGGGGTGGCCATGCGACTGAAAGCCTGAGCCTATGGTTGGGTGGCGAAGCTAACAGTTGCTTCACCTATGGTTAAACGGGCTTTGTTGGAGGGATCCTACGGAAGATGCGGACGACAATGGACTAGATTGATTGGGTTGATAGTTTATGGTTTTGTCCATGCAATATTAGTTATTTGATTAAATTTCAAATTAAATAAAACTCACCCATCCATGTTTCAGTTTTTCTAGGAGATGTACCAACATTCCTAAGTTTGTTCATGTTTGTCCCCAAGATGTTTCACCTAACTCATAAATTTGTGGTGTAAGTGGAGTTGACTAGATGTCTATCCTTAGGATTCTATTTTGCTCCTAAATAAGGATTTATATTATTTTAAATAGTCAAAATATTCTTTTATGTGCAAATACATAAATAACAATTGCTATTATTTTAAATGCCAAAATATCCTTTTATGCGCAAATGCATAAATAACAATTAATATTATTTTAAATGCTAAAATATTCTTTTATGTGCAAATGTCTCAAGTACTAATTTCTATTGTTTAAGGTACTAAAATGAATTTTTCTAAGTAAATGTTCTAGGTGCAATTTATACATTTTTATGAAATTATGTTTAACAATCATTTTTACTAGGATCCTGGTGCCGCGTCGTTGGGTCTCCCCGTTCCTTAACTTCATTTCGCTAACATGGTACCACTCCGTTGGGTCCATTTATCTGTCGCTTCCATTTCTCGGCAAGGTACCACATCGTTGGGTCCTTGCATCCACTCTTTCCGTTCTTGGCAGGGTACCGCATCGTCGGGCCCTTCTGCCGATATCTTTTTATTTTTTCTTGCGGGAACTTCATGTAGGGATTTCAGGATCCATTACCTTCTATCCTCCATCTACAGGTTATTAGGAAATAATGCCATTGAGGAGTACTCCCATCCTTACTGCACGCCCCTTAACTCGTATGTGACCAAATCCATTGTGGTCCAGTCGCACGACCTCACGTTTATCCTGAGTAAGCAGATCAATGCTTCTCTACTCATGCGTGGACTTCCGTCGAAAGTCGACACCGTCGTCGTTCTCCCCATGTGTGATTTACTCGTACTTTACGACCCTCAATTTTCCTTGTGTGTCCGTTGGCGAACCATTGCACTTGTTGCTACACACATTGCTCTCAAATATATATTAGTTGTACCGTCCTCAATTATCATAATTCGATTCATAAATATGCTACTTCGTTAAGCATTTATAGTTTACTAAAAAATTACTCATTGATCTAATAAAAAATGCATTCCATCAATATTTACTTTCTTCGGTCTTATCACATAAGCAATCATACAACTAGTTGTGAAGCATCATTCACATGTACATTTTTCATAATCAAACTTAGTCATTCAAAAACATGTAATCATTCATTTACCTCAATTATCTAGATACACATGTATCATTATTTTATTGATTCACAATCAATCATAGTCATGAACATGCTCAAAATGAAATCAAAGCATCATCTTATTAATGTTTCAATCAGTCGGGTAACTCAACAGGTGCCCTCAAGGTCTACAGTAGTCTAGGGGCACTACATACACCACTCCTTATATAAAACTTCATCCCGAAGTTAACTTTTGTTCTTGTACTTTCCAAATTCGGGTTTACTTTAATTTCCTATTTTCATCTTCTTGTCATTCTCTTCTATTTTTCTCAAACAATTATGGCCATAAGCACGACTGGTTCAGATCATTAGTTTTCTTTTTCACCCAACCAGGTTCCAATATACCCTCAGGAACTTAATCATAACTTTGCATAATGCAAATCCAATAATGCCTTCACAATTGTCAATACCAACTTAGATTTGTGAAGGTCTATGATATCCACATTAATTACAAGCCACATTGAATCAATAGCCACAAAATAGTCATCAAATCATTATGACAAAACCAAGCAAGAATTCAAATCCCTTTGGTTATCGATTCCTCCAAGACGAGAAGGTAAACATCATAAAATATTTAGTCAAATATAGATGTGTAAGGTATAATATCGGTTTTAACAAATCAAGAGATACCCTCAAATATTCGAAAATCAATTCCCATAAGACTACTTCCAAATACCTCTAAATGTTTTAATAATGTTGGTTCTCAATAAGATAGGATTCAATTCATCGAAATTTAGTGACTTAGTCGAACAAATTGAAATTTAACTCTTCGTCCATTCATTAGTAATATCATGTTCAAGTCGATGAGCTTATCACATCTTTACCACATTTCTTCATTTCCATATTCATATGACCGATTCGACAATGTCACTAACTGTGTGGGTCATCATAATCTCATTGAGTCCTATCATTAGAACTACTTGTCTCTTTGTTTAAGTCGCACCTTGTTAGGTTTCCTCGACAATTTGTCATAGTCTCATCCATCTGAGCACCATTGTGCCTTGTAAAAATAATAATAAATAAATAAATAAATTATCAATTTCTCGTTATTGGCAAATTCACCAAATATATCGGTCCAGTAGTCATCTCACGACGGCTATATGCGTTCCTTTACTTTTGACAAGGTCCTTCAATCCCAATGCGATAGATACATAAGTTGCTTGTAATCCATCTAGTAAATCTCTACATGGTTCTAGTCATCATTATAAATTGGAAATCACTACCCTTTCATCATATTTGCTTGTGTTTCCCCCCTTGAAAGATATTCCAAGTTACATTCCATCATTACCATGTCATTTATGCATCCCTCATGTCCACCTCTGCCTTAAATCTATTTGCCATTAAAGACCATTAATAGACCATTAATATTATCTTCATGCAATCTAGAACCGTATATTTATTGAGCCATAACTTGAAGTCAAACTCCATTAATTTCCTTCATTAAAGACTAGAATTCGACCAGTTATGTCATGATAGGTTACCACATCGGTACCTCACCCCACCTTTAGAATTTTATACTCTTTGAAAGTCTTTCCCTATGACTCCATTTCAGTGCATATATAGGTGATTCCTCTTGTTCCAAGCACAACCCAATATTACTTGCCACATTCAATCCACAACTCATCTAAAAAGCATATTGTTCTAATTCAAAATGAAACCATGCATAACACATTCTCCACACACACATATAAAAGAAGATATGTTATCATGTTTAAGAAATTGACATTCAATAATGCTTCTTATACTATAAATTACATATCAATGTAATTATGTAACATTGACATGACTATTTTACATTCGAGTTATTACATTCAGTAAAATAAGTGATAATCCCAACTCGATCTTTATTTAAAGATCATGACTAAGTATGAGGATAAGTATACAAATCATTCTTTAAGTAAACTCATGCGGATTCTTAAGTATGAATTCATTATATCATTTCTAAAACGGGTCTTAACTTAACACCTACTATTATGCTTATAAGGAACCTCTTATACTGAAATACATAAACACAATGTATATTAGCAAAATTATTTTTTTACCCATTATATAATTTTCTAGTAATTGATCCTTTTTCATATTTACTCCATTCTAATTTAAGGGATTCTATTTAACAAATATATATAATTTACATGTAATTGCTTTTAAAGCAATAACTATACTCCAATATTTAAACTATCCAACATCCAATGGACCATATTATATATTTAATTCAATACTATATAAGGAATCGAATATCTAGCTTCCAATTCCTTCCTATTTAACAAATATGTATTTTCTATATAACTAATTACAATAAATATATTAAGAATTTATAAATAGGGTATCCAAAATAATAACCATATAAAATTTAAGAAATAGGATATTTAACATTAAATCAACCATACATAACTTTTATATATTTAAATCAAATAACTATATTTAAACTAAGAGATGGAATAGCCACTTCCAATTTCTTTCTATTTAACCATAAATGGCTTTTATGTAATTAATTACATAATTATATTTCCAATTTCTTCCTATTTAACAATAAATGGCTTTTATGTAATTAATTACAATAATTATATTTGACATTACAAATAGAAGACACAATATTAAATGATAACCCTATACTCATTTTGACCACCGCAGGACGTCGACGCATGAACTTCTACATTTGCAGAGCTAACTCTTCATATACCAGGAGGGCGTTCACACTTAATCGCAGCAATTATTTAAGAGATAGCTCAGATCTCCGTTCCCTTACTATAGGCTCCTCCATCCACCATTTAACTGGCTGCGACTATGCTCTGCACTACCAGTCCAAAAATCTGAACCACGCCAAAACGCCTCTTTCTTCCGTCGTGATAACTTACACCATTTCCAATTCCTGGAATTCGCCCCAACCACCGCCACAGAGGTCATGAATGTTTCAGATTGTAAAGCCTATACAGGGAGATGACGCCGACACCCGCTGATACCCAGCAACTAAAGCATATAACTACCCAGAAATCAGATTCATGATCATTTGATAATTTATAGGTATATGAATCTAGCTAACAATAAACCTTTTAGAATATAGGTTACATGAGTCGGGATAGTATTCCTCATGGATCATTTTACTCTGGTAGATATCGATCCAAGCTGAAGTAGTCTTCCACATTTATTTCAATACATAAAGTTCAACAGAAGTAAATGTTCAGGGACTCTAGCAAGCATGATGTAAGCTAAATCTACCAAACCGTAATGACAGAGATCGCTATACAGATTTGTATCTATCCGACAAGAAACTTAAGGGCTTACTCAACAAGATCTGTCGCTATCCACAGGTTTACAAAATGGAGGATTAGCTCATGCGACTCAGTCAATGCCTAGATCGATCCCTTACTAGTGCAGGGGAGAATGAGAGCACCTACTGTCTCTCTCTCAACGGAGAGGTCTCCTCGATTTCTTCATACTGGAAATCAGTTCTCCTTAAACTAGGTTCAATGTAATGTAGTGTGCGCAGGGATCATAATTAAAGGGTATACTGCGATCTGAAACAGAGATCACTATTAATGTACTAAGCACACGCACAGACCACAAAACAGAGCCAGAGATATGCATTCAATCATACATGACAGATTATTAACGCTTTCATCCAAGAATTAAACATAGCAAGGAAATATAAGAACATAGATCTACGCTGTGTTCAACAAACAACCACGGATTGCGTTTTCACCTATGAACCAGCAGAGAATCCGATTTTTACTTCAACAATTAGAGATCCTGTCGAAAAGAAACAAAAATTTCTACAATAGTATGAAACACAAATTTCAACAATAATAATTCGATTCAGAGACAGGGATCTGCGATAAACTAACATTTCTTATCTAGCATGAGCAATAGGAAAGAAAACACGATTTCGACAATAACAATCCAGATCTAAGATAGGGATCTGCCATTTCCAACCATAATCCAGGGTAGATATACGTTTTCAATTGACACATGGATCAAGCGCTTGGCACTGTCCTCTCCATCAAAATTTACCAACAATAACCAAGGCAGAAATAATAGTCCATCCAGATACGGGATTCATCTTCCAGTTTTTATTTTCCCCCTTCTGTCATAGCTGGCATAGAGCACTCCTAATGCAGGTCGTTGACCCCTAAGACAATCCGCTGGGAATCAAATGCCCCAACACTTCAATCTTTAAAAATAATAACAATAATAATAATAACCAGCAAAAAACTTAAACCCTTCCAATGTGAGATTTAAGTCGCATACTAGATCTAACTCCAAATTTTAATGACACAAAAATGAACTACTATTCGTTTTCAAAGTTATCCTTTACGAATCACGCAGAGCTATTTTATTTTATTTTTGAAAGGTACCAGGCGAGTTTCTTTTTCAATCACAATATAAGCTTGACCATAATTAGTTCAACAGACCAATCTTCAACGGAAAATCGCAGAGAGAGGTTACACATACATGGATCCTTCATTTCCAGAATTTAATTAACACATGAACTATGTGTTTTAATACCTCAAATATTTTTAAACAAAGACAGATAATTTAACGAATCGAATGCATAAAACCTGTATGAGTGGCTGCTCCTATTGTTGGTGTAGTTCCCAGAAATCCGCAACTCTAATCCCTCTAAAGACCCCCACGAATCACCGACAAGACCCCTGATTCAACATATGAGTCTCGTGCCCTCAAGGCTCGACCGGCTCTCATACCAAATGTAGGGCCCCTCGTGTAGGGTCCTCACGAATTGAACATGAAACTCAACAACTTGATACAAAAGATATTAGAAACCATAATTACTAGAGAAATAAAATAAATTAACTAAATGACTTAGCAAATATAGACAAAACCATAACCTGTCAACCGCTGGTCCATTGCCATCCGCATCTTCTGTAGGATCCCTCCAGCAAAGCCTGCTTAACCATAGGCAAAGCAACCGTTAGCTTCGCCACCCAACCATAGGCTCATGCTTTCAGTGGCATGGCCACCCCAAATCTTAGGGTTGTAAAGCTCACACACACCTTTCAAGACACTCCTCAATGGGTTTCCCCCCACAAGAATTTATAGCCAAACCCCAATAGCAGCAAGTCGCATCTATCACAAGAATTAAGATATCCATCGAAAAACTTGGTCCCTTCTCCCTCCCGAAGGCCTTCCTTAGTAGGAAAATCCCTTGCGACACATGTCCCTCCATGCAATATTATTTATTTGATTAAATTTCAAATTAAATAGAACTCACCCATCCATGTGTCACTTTTTGTAGGAGATGCACCAACATTTATAAGTTTGCTCATGTTTGTCGCCAAGATGTTTCACCTAATTCCTAAGTTTGTGGTGTAAGTGGAGTTGACTAGATGTCTATGCTTAGGATTCTATTTTGCTCTTAAATAAATATTTATATTATTTTAAATACTCAAAATATTCTTTTATGTGTAAATGCATAAATAACAATTGCTATTATTTTAAATGCCAAAATATCATTTTATGTGCAAATACATAAATAACAATTAATATTATTTTAAATGCTACAATAATATTTTATGTGCAAATGTCTCAAGTACTAATTTCTATTGTTTAAGGTACTAAAATGCATTTTTCTAAGTAAATGTTCTAGGTGCAATTTATACGTTTTTATGCAATTAAGTTTAACAATCATTTTTACTAGGATCCTGGTGCCCGCGTCATTGGGCCCTTCCAGTTCCTTAACTTCATTTCCTTGATATGGCACCACTCCATCGGGTCCAGTCATCTATCGTTTCCATTTCTCGGCAAGGTACCACATCGTTGGGTCCTTGCGTCCACTCTTTCCGTTCTCAGCAGGGTACTGCATCGTCGGGACCTTCTGCTAATATCTTTTCATTTTGACTTGTGGGAACTTCATGTAGGGATTTCAGGACCCATTACCTTCTATCCTCCATCTACACACTATTAGGGACTAATGGGTTGAGGAGTAAGTCCGTCCTTACTACGCACCCCTCAACTCGTACGTGACCAACTCTATTGTGGTCCACCAGCACGACCCCACGCTTCTCGTGAGCAAGCGGATCAATGCTTCTCTACTCATGTGTGGCCTTCCATCGGAAGTTGACACTGTCATCGTTCTCCCCGTGTGTGATTTATCCATACTCTACGACCTTCAATTTCCCTTGTGTGTCCATCAGCGAACTGTTTCACCCACCGCTACACACATTTCTCTTAAATATATATTAGTAGTACCGTCCTCAATTATCATAATTCGATTCATAAATCTGCTACCTCATTAAGCATTTATAATTTAATCAAAACATTACTCAATCATCTAATAAAAAATGCATTTCATCAATATTTACTTTCTTCGTTCTTATCACATAATCAATCATACAGCTAGTCGTTAAGCATCATTCACATGTACATTTTTCATAATCAAAGTTAATCGTTAAACAACATGTAATCATTCATTTACCTCAATTATCCAGATACACATATATCATTATTTTATTGATTCGCAATCAATCGTAGTCATGAACATACTCAAAATGAAATCAAAGGATCATCTTGTTAATGTTTCAATCAGTTGGGTCACTTAATAGGTGCCCTCAAGGTCTATAGAAGTCTAGGGGCACTACAATATGTTGGTGAAGATGATGCCTCAAACAAAAGTAATAAAATTCATAGCATTGGCATTAATCCATAAACATTATGCTAATGATAAAACCATAACCACATCATTTTCCTTTAAAACATCTATGTAGATGTAATTGTAACATTGGTCATAGAAACATAAAATATAACCATAATAATATCATTGTTAAAAACCCAATCCGACTCCAAATGTATGGAAGGATATGAGGTGAAACATTATGGTTTCTGAATGAGACATAAGTGAGGTGAAACATTAGTGATCTTGGAAATTGAAATAAATGAGATATAAGTGATTAATTTATGTTTTGTTTGAATTTTGTGAATGAAACAAGATTGCGAAGAGAAGTTAGTTTGATTACCTAAAAGAATCTTGAATGAGTATCATTGTAGATTATCCATCTTAAGTGCATTAGATGGATCAAATAACTTGAGGTGCAATTTTTAATAGTTCATAAATACCATTGAGTGTAAGCAATGCATATATGTTTCATTTACTTAATTGTACCTAGTAATTTACCCAATTGTTTATTAATATGTAATTATTACAAAACTAATATCTAACTCATTGTTCTATAATTAACTTAAAAATACATAGTCTAACATATTTTTTGTTAAGGAACCAACTAATTCAATATGTTATCTTACAAATAGACAAAAGTTGCATTAATTAATTAATTAATTATGAAGTAAAATAGTCATTTTTCCTATTATTTACCCAAAACTAATATCTAACTAATTGTTCTATTATCAACGTAAAGGTATATAATCCATTATAATTTCTTTTTATAATTGTCCAAAAACCAACTATTCCAATTTGAAATCATGTTGTAAATGTTGTAAATGCTAATACATAAATCTTACAAATAGACAAAAATTGCATTAATTAATTAATTATGAATTAAAACACCTATTTACCAAAATTTAATCGTTGAAGTGCCAACTATTTCATATTGTAATGCATAACACATAAATCCTACAAATAGACAAAAGTTGCTTTAATTAATTAATTAATTATGAAGTAAAATACTTGCAATTCACCCAATTATTATTAATTTCAATTATGGCAATTATGACAAAAATTGGTTTCATTCATTGATTATGAAATACAATAGTTATTCTTAATAATGTCGTGAATATGTCTCTCTTGTACATCAAATCAAGGCAAGACTAAATAATACACAAAGTTTTAGTTGTCTTATAACTATTTACTAAATGATTTATTTAAAATGTGAGGATGCATAAATGAAAGTTTAAATTGAAATTAGATGTATATAAATTTAGTTTACAAGCTAATCAATTTAAATTTGGAGCACACAGTCTAGCCAATTTAACAAATTTAATATATAATTTTGTATATATTATGTTTTTTGGAATCGACATGAGCGTCAGAGAAGTGACACATCTCATCCACTTTGGATTGTAAAACACACCTCTCAAGGCAATCACTTTGGATTGTAGAAAACACCTCTCAAGGCAATAACCTCAACACATTATTTAAAAATATGAGTATATTTACTCTGCTAGATGTTTATATCTTAGAATTTGGGGTAGAATACCATCGATTTTTTTCCTAGATTGAAGGAGGATGGGACAAGTGTTGTAATGCCCCCATCCCTCATTCTGACTAGTAAGAGGGGACATTACTGAATCTGGTGTGCCAAAATTTCACCCCATAGCCATAATTACGAGTTCATGCAACTAAATGCATGTGCAGACATAAAATAAAACACAAAACAGAAATAAAATTGATCCACACACACATAACATGAAATTACAAGCATAATTGTCACATGAATATAAATAAAAATCATTGCACATCAAATAAATAAGAATACTTATCTTTAAACAAAGAAGATACAAGCAAATGGTTGTGTAAGAGTGATTTTCCACCCAACCATAGGCACTCTGTCCAGCATATATCCTTTTTGTTTAGAGGCCACCCCAAGTTGGGCTATGAGGCCACTAGGGCGAAAGGAACACCTACAGGATTCTATCTCCCATCCCACAACCCATTCTGCTCATTGTGCTTAGCCAAAAGCTCAACTAGAGCTCTACATGGGTCTCATTAAGCCATTACAGCCAAGGAAATCTTTCCAACTTCCCCAAACAACACAACGAAGGAATTTCCCTTCACTGATCCACGGTTCCCTCACAAAATCCAACCCTTACAGTGCTTACCAATGTGTGCAGTAAGAGTCCAACCTGTTGTATTCTAATGGAGAACCAACTGCAACATTAATCCATGGCTTGTCAAGCATCCAAAGGTAGCAGAACTCAATGGGTAAAGGTTCCTAGATTTCCCAACCTCCATGATCACCTACAACCATCTATTTTCCATTCCAAAAATGCATAGCTCTGACTTCAAATTCAAATTTCTGGGTTAATCATAGTTTGGTAATGGTCATGAACAACAATGGAAAACCCTATGCAGTCTAGGAACATGCATGAAAGAATGATCAAAAGAGTGTTGACTCCAAGGGTATGAGGTAAGGGTGGAAATACAAATGACGTAGCTTCTTACCATAGAAGAAATAGGACTGCTGACATCTGACATAACTATCACAACCCCCATGCTTCAATATCTACATGAAGTGAATTTTCCCACCAACCTCACATGTGCATTCAATTATTGGATTTAATAGTCAAGAGAAGGTAATTGGATTATTTAAGGCACATGTCATATTTTGGATGAGTTCTAAGGTTGACACATGGAAACCTAGGATTTGGTTTCCACATAGGCCCCCTCCTCTTCCCCTCTTGTGGAATCATAACCCCTCTAGTGCACTTTACACAACCATCTTGGACAATTTTATTAATTTCCAACATAATATTTACATATATTTGGAATTGGCACGATAAGCCAATCATATGGTCCAAATAAAAATATATACATCATACATGCCTAGCTATTCACTAGTTTGGCCTTGGCCTTGAGCTCCACACTAGGAATCAATACTAGCATATTTACATCAATTACATAATTTTGATTAAATACATTCCAAGTCAAAACTCGGGGTATTACAAGTGTACTGTCTAGATTGATTTTATGGGCATCGTTCAAAATTCAAAATAAACAATTATAAAAAATAATTGGTAGTTGATGCATGAATAACTCGTAGCTCATGCATGGATAACGCGTAGTGACACATAAACAATATAACTAAAGAAGCTAATAGGAAGCTGAGACATAGAAAAAAACATGTGATTACAATTAACAATGGATAACAGGTAATAGATAACTTGTTCACTTATTCAATGGGTCACTTGTTCACTTAGACCTACATCTGGCTTATTCTCTTACAGATTGGTGTTCCTCTAAGTACAGTCCAGTGGATCTTGGCATGTATCTCGTCCACCACCTACGGGGTGCTAATCAATGGGGAGCAAACAACTATGTTTTCCTGCAGCAGAGGCATTAGAAAGGGTTGTCCATTATCCCCTTTGCTTTTCGTTTTGGCCATTGATGGGTTAAGTAGAATTATTTAGGAAGCTAAGGTGGATCGCAGCATTAAATGGGTAAGAGTTTCTCGTGCTCTGTCTTTAACACAGTTGATTTTCATCTATGATGTTTTGGTTTTTGGGTTAGCCTCTGTTGATGAATGGATGAGTTTTAAGGGTTTGTTTGACAATTTCTGCTCGGCCTCGGGGATGGCCATTAATATGTGCAAGTTGTCCTTTCTTTTCAATGGGGTTGAAGAGTTTGAAATTAGTAGGATGAGGGATATTTTCCCCTTTGGATTCCAACATATCGATGCCAACATCAAATATTTAGGTTTTTATCGCAAACCTAACTGCTACAGAAGGATGATTGCGACTGGTTGCTGCATAAAGTTGATCATAGGATCAGCAACTGGGCTGTCAAATGGCTCTCACTTGGAGGGAGGCTTGTATTAGCTCAGTCTGTGTTAAAAAATTTTCCTACCTATTAGTTTGGTCTTAGATGGATTCCATCTTTGATTATCAAAGGATTACAGAGTAGACTGTTTCGCTTTCTTTGGTCGGGGAAAGCCAAGGTTCGTAAATGGTATCTAAGCTCATGGTATAGTCTGTGTTGTGCAAAGGACCGAGCAGGTTGGGGTCTTAAGAACCTAGATTGGTTCAATTGGGATATGTTGGCTAAGAGTCTTTGGAGAGCCTTTACAGATGGGGGCCTTTAGAGTTCGGTCATTCGCACTAACTATTTAAAGTCTCTCATGATCAGTCAGTGGCTGAGGAATCATAATGAAGGGCTATCTTAGGCCTCATCCATTTGGATTAGCATCAACAATGCTTTCTGTCTCATTAGGCCATGGATCAAGAGGAAGATTGGGAGTGGCATCGAGTGCTTTGTTGGGATGGATCCTTATGTTGGCAATGACGACTCTTTTCAGTTACCGACAGATCTTATCAAGGAGCTTAAGACAGCCAAAGGATGGTGCTTTCTCAGTTCTTTATCAACCGCAGTGACATTCCCAGCGAGTGTTGGATTTCGAGCACCGAATTAAATTTGGCATGACATTGGAACTCTGTTTGTCATTCTTTCATTTCAACTCTTGCTACCGCAGGGATCAAGCTCACTAACAAGACAGACCTGCTTATCTAGGATGGCCCTAGAGCTTCGGGCACCATGATTGTGGCTAATGTGTACAACATGTTGGCAGATAATGCTCCCAACCCACCGATTTCTAGATGGTGGTTCAGCAGTCTGTGGGGGTGGAAAGTCCCTCTTAAATTGCGGTGTTTTATTTGGCTCTGTCTCGAGGATAAAATCCTTCTTCGGCCCAACATTCTGAGAAGGGGCTACTTAGGTCTAGGTATGTGCTATCTCTACAAAGAAGCTGAGGAGGATTTACAGCATGTTTTCATTCATTTCAAGTACGTTCAACAGTATGGCAGATTCTTCGTGATTGGAACTACATTCCCTCGGAGTGGAAAGGGAATGATCTGGACAGTGTTCTCCACAACTGGTTTGCTCTTTATGGAAGAAAAAACACCTTTCCTCTGTTTCTGATTTGATGTATCTGGAAAGCTCGCAATGCTAGAATTTTTTAAGATGCTTTTCCATTGGTCCATTCTATGGCCACTAGAACACTGTATCATTGGAAAGGTCAACCGGTAGAATCTACTAAGGAAAAGGTACGTAGGATTTCTTTCCCTGTCCTGGATGAGGGAATTATTCATGGCTTCTTTGATAGGGCTTCTCAGCAGGGTACTTGTGGTGCTTGGATCTTTTTCTACATCCAGTGCAATCACCATGTTAAAATTCAGGTTGGGATTGGTAAGGGTGATGGTCTAAAAGCCGAGTTTCTCTCTCTTTAATGATTGCTCTGGTTTTCAAGAAGGAGGGGTTACTCCTCCTTAAACATTTACAGGGATTTACAGGTGGTGATTAATTGGTTTAATGGTATATATACGATCATACCTATGATCCTCAAGCCTTGGATGGAGGAGGTCAGAAGTATCACTACCTCATTCGACACAATCCTCTGTCACCACATCTTTCACGAAGCAAATACGACTACTGATCATCTTTCCAAATTGGAAATGGGCCCTATGGATGGCTCATTGCATTATAGCGAAAGCCTGGATGAGAGCATCATCGATTCTGGTATCATCAACACATTCTGAGGGTAGCATCTAAGTGTTGTAGCTTTGGTCCTCAATCCATCTTACTGGTCGTCAATTTGATGGAGTCATGTCCGTAGTTCACCTAGTTTTTCTCTATTCCTCTCTTGGTCCCTTCTTCTTTGAATTTCTGATCACTAGATTGGGTCTCTGGACAATGGCTGATCCATTTGCAGCATTCTCAGAATTCCACTTTGTTAGAAATAGTTTTACTAGTTCTTCGCCATCTAAGTCTTTGGTTTTCGTAGCGATATCGGTTTGAGTTTTTAAGGGTTTTGTTTCTCTAGATGTAACATTACATTATACCTTATAATATCAAGGTTAGACTTTTTTTTTCTGGAAAAAAACTTGTTCACTTATTCATGTCACTTAATTTGTGACCTATCAATGTTCATCAGCCACAAGTTAAGTAGCTATACAAATTAGATTTTTTAAAGACATGGTTATATTTTAATTTTTATTACATTATGTATAATTTATATTTCATGTTAATCACACCAAACTAATATTTAAACATAAAATTTTCAAACCTTGGAAAATAAATGGAAAATGATCACGTCATTATTATTTAAATTAAAAATAAGAGCATACCAAAGTCAATAAACTAACTAACTTAAACTTAACATTTTTCAACCTTAACAATTATTTAAACATAACATTTTTCAACCTTAAAAGTACTTGTAAAAGAAATGGAAAATGATCAAGTAAATATTATTTGAATTAAATTGATATTTTGTTTAAAATTTAAAATCATAAAAGAGAAACAAAAAAATTAAAATATAAATTCGCGAAATAAGATTCCAACTCCAATTAATTTTCCCACACTGCTAAAATCAATATAAATGCAAGTCTAGTTAGTGGTTGGGATGTGCTTCCTCCTTCTCCATGAGCTAAATAAACTGAATGGGGAAACCTTGAACCAAATCATCCCATACCATCAGCTACTAGCTCAACATCATCTAACCACCATGAGAAAATTCTCGATACACCTGAAAATAACCTGACACCTACTGAACGACATGTAGGATTGGAGCCCATGGTTGATAATATGCCTTCCCTTCCATTGATTCCCACTATAGAAAATCCTCATGAAGAAAAGAAATTGGAAATTCCATTTATTGTAGAAGAAGAAGAGATAAATACAGATGTAGCATTGTCTTTATTATTCAATGGGTTTCATCTTCCATTCAAGCATTTTATCTCTAAATTGTTTGGAAAAATGTCTTAATTGTGTTGGCACAATGGCTATGAGTTTCAAATGTCTTAATTTTGGTAAACTGGTGCAATTTTGATGAGCAAGTTATGCAACTCGTTTTTACAAAGTTTTGATCATTACAGGGTTGAAACCTCTTAGTGAACATATTCTATTTTTAAAATAGTTTAAATATGAATCGATGACCAATTTTGATATTACATGTGGCATAACTATGATGGTTAGCTTAAATGATGATACAAACAGGTTTACAATTTAAATTATATACAGGTTTTGGGAGGCACAAGGAGTATTTGCAAATGGTTGATTTTGAATAAATAGTGGGTCCCTCCTTTTTGATTGACTATTCCTAGATGTTACTAGGCTCCTCATATATATGAAGTTTTGAAAGCTAATTTAGCTTTTCCTTCCTTCCAATGGTTACATATTTGGTTTGATCCTTACTACACCTGCCTCATGCATGATTTTATCAAATTAATCCTTTAAGGTTTTAAAAAATTAGTTACTTCACTGTTTTTTTAGAAGAGAAAAGCATAAAAAGGATGCCTATCGAAGGAACAAGGATAATGATCCCTATGCTATGGTACGTTGAGACTATGATACTGAGTTCCTAATTCTGCATTTTTCAAGATTATAGGATGTGTTTATGGTCTGATATTTCTGTGATAGAATGAGTCTTTGCTAAGTGGTAAATTGGAGATCTAGAATTGATAAGTGTTGTAAAAGGTAACCTTGCCTTCCGTTTACTGATGAAAGTTTATAAATTTTTCCTGTAACTTGCATTAATTGGTGACTTAGGTTGTAGTGAACCATACCATCTTTGGCCATTATTGAATAATTTTACTCATCATATTTATTGGTCTACATTGTGTTGTATTTATCACTACACATTTATTAAGAGGTTTGAAAACACTCGTCAGTTGTGAAAGGAAAAATCTTAGTCCAAAAATAAAGATAATATTCTGAGTGTAATTTTGAAGCAGTTATTAATATAATGATCTCTTGGGTACCATATTTTATTTTCTTTATTAGCAGACTTATTTATAGTTGTCATGTATCATTTTGTTCTTTCTTTCAGGCTGTATAAATGATTGTACTCCTATTAATGTTGAGCTAGATTTGTGTTTGTACTCAATCAATTGTTTGTATTAATTTATTTATTTTTAGTCTTGTTCATGTTGTTATATTTCTATAAATTGTTCATACAAACTTTATCCGTTGTTTTATTATATATATATATATATATATATATATATATATATATATATATATATATATATATATATATATATATAATCTACATATTACAACAACTCCTGTGAGTTTTACATGAATGTGGAGATTTGTATATTTTAGGAAGGCTATAAAATTAGGGTGCTCATTCATGTTCTTCACAGTTTAGCCGACTGTGAGCCCTGGAATATTTGATCTGGAACATATCATTTCCAACATCAATAGAAATCAAGCTGTATGTATACATAATATCGGGTCTCATAGTTGTGAGATACATAAGACTTCCTACAAGTCTTTTATACAATGTTGGATATACTTTGGGATTGTCATATTCTTTGTTCAACTTTGTACCTGTTGTGACTAGTGTTGGTGTTGGTTTACAATTAAGCATTATGTATTGCTTAAGCACATCATTAGCATATTTACTTTGAGAAATAAATATACATTTTTCTAATTGTTCTACCTCTATGCCAAGAAATAATTTCATCAAACCTAGATCTATCATCTCAAACTCTTTCTTCATTCCTTCCTTAAATTCATCTACTGACAGATTACCTGTAAAAAGCATATTATCAACATATAAACAAACTATCAAAATATGTCCATGTTGATTTACATTTGTGTAAAGTGTTGGTTCATTGCTACTTCTGCTAAAACCATTTCTGATCATATAAGAATCAATTTTGTTGTACCAAGCTCTTGGAGATTGCTTGAGTCCGTATAGAGATTTCTTCAACTTGTAAACTTTCTCTTCATGTTCTTTGATTTCATACCCTTGTGGTTGCTGCACATAAATTTCTTCTTCAAGAAACACATTCAAGAATGCTGACTTGACATCCATCTCGTACACTTTCCACTTGCTCTAAGCTACTATTGCTAAGACTGCTCTCACCATGTCAAATATGGCTACTCGTGAAATTTTTTCTCCAAAATCAATTCCTGGTTGTTGCGAGAAACCTTTTTCTACTAACCTTTCTTTGTACCCATCAATATCACCTTTTTCATTGATTTTTGTCTTATAGACTCACTTCACACCAATAGTTTTCTTATCTTTAGGATGGTCAATAAGACCCTATGTGCCATTTCTTTCAATGGAATATATCTCTTTGTCCATAGATTTTACCCAATGCTCTTCTTTTACGGCCTCTTCAAAAATCATAGGTTGACTAGCTCAATAAAAGAAAAATTGGTATTTGCATCCAATTTATATCATAAATATCTTCTAATATTCTAGTATTTCTATTACTGCGATCAGATTCATTACCTGATTGTAAAATAGGTTTATGTCGATTTGGTGATCTCGATGCTTCACCTCGAATTGAATTTCTTGGTGTCCTTGCTAGAGTACTTACTGCTGGCGATGAAGCTACTAGAACTTGCTATCCAATATGCTCTTCTTCTTTGTCATCTTTTGGTTGGGGTATTGTAGCTCCCACAACCTTATATATGGTTCCATCCCACGACTCTTCCTCTTTGAAAAATACATCTCTGTTTATGATAACGTTTTTGGTCATAGGGTTATACAACTTGTAAGCTTTAGAGTCTTCATCATATCCAATAAAGATACATTTCTCACTCCAGTTATCTAGCTTTTTTCTTAGTTGTTTAGGTACATGAGCATAAGAAGTGCAACCAAATATTGTAATATGAGAAACACTACAAGGCATTCTTGTCCATGCTTCTTGTGGTGATCTCTTCACAATTTTGGTGGGTGATCTATTCAGCACATGAACATCACAAGCCACTGCCTCTCCCCAAAAACCATGAGACAAATTTCTTCCCTTCAGCGTGCTCTTTTCCATATTCATTGAAACGATAAAATCGTTTCTTATACAAATAACCAATGTAAATAATACAAAGGATACATAAATTGTCGAATATATAATTGATAAGATAAAAATGATGATTTTACAATGAGGATGTAGCTGCATATATAGGGCTAATATGGTGACTACTCTCGAAGGGTTATGTCTCTTAGTTAATATAATTGACATTATGCTTTATTTTATTCTTTATATTATTATATATATTATTAATATTATTTTAATATTTTTATTTGTTACATTGCCTCTCTCTTAGAAAGGCTTTGTCCTCAAAGCCTTATAATGTTGTTGAATCATTCCTTGTGACATTGTAGTTGACGAAACATGTCGATACGAACTTCTAAGTGTAAAGCATAACTTCTGATATGTTAACGGATCAATCCAGCCAAAATTGATTTGTTGCTGACTATTGGGATTCTCTATTGATCTATCGTCGGGAGATTTGAGCACATTAGTACCATTATCTTTCGACAATTCCCACTTTTTAGGATACTGGTCTATATGGTTGGGGTGTCGATATGGAGTTATTGTTGTTTTTTTTAACTAGATTGTTTTCTTTCTGAACTATGACGAGGACTGAATTTCTATTTGATTCTTTTTTCTCAACGTAGATTTTTGAGTCCAAGGGCTTTGATGTCTTCTTTTGAATTTTCTCCAACTTATTGTCTAATGAGTCTTTTTCTTTTTTAATATTTCGAGTCATTTCTTCTTGTGCTTTCTTATCATCTTTAAGCTTCTGAATTTGATCCATTAGATCTTGTTTGTGCTTCTTGAGGTGACCATTTTCATCAATGTTTTCTAATAGTTTCTTCTGAAGATCTTTATTCTCCTCTTCTTGCTTTTGATTCTATTGTGCTTTATCCTTCGTCTTTTTTATTTGAAGAAGCAATTTCTGACTATGATCTCTTAAACGAGAGATCTCTTCTTCTTTATCTGTGATGATTTTGTTGAATTCTGACTGCATCTTTGGATTTTCTTGCGAAATGACCATGGCGATATCCTTGAAGTCTTTAGATGCCACAACTTTGGAATCTAACTTCATTCTAACATCCTGTAGTGTGACTTGTTTCTTGTTATACGAAAACGTTAAAAACTTTTTCTTCATATTTAAGATAATTGTCTCCAATGTTTCCATCCAAGATAAGTTGAGAATGATGTCAACTTCATTTAGATAAATAGTCGTAACATTGAATTGAGATGTGAACTTATATTCATCAATTTCCAGTCGTAAGTCCCTAATTGCATATTTCTTCTCACCCCATTTATCTTTCTTTTCGATTATACTTAGTTCTGGGATGAATAATTGATTTGCCAAGCTGACATTAATGTGGTTTACCTCGATGGTTGGGCAAATAGCGATGCTAATAGGATTTCTTTGAATAATCCCTTCAAGTTTTAGTATGTCAACGGCGACCTTTGAGTGGGTGTTCTTGAATCTTCTTCTTTTGTCACATTGAGACTCCATTTTTTTTCCAAATAATAATAATTATTATTAAAAGTTAATAATTATAATATTATTAATAAATATAATATAATAATTATTATTAATGATAATAATAATTATTAATAATTATAATAATTGTTTTAGGAGTGGAAGGATAATAAAAATGGTGTGGATTCTAGCTTATAAATTTTGAGTATACTATTTTCACAAATGCTTCCACTATAGTTGGAAATAAACCATGTACTCTTTTTTAGAAACCACGTACTTCTTTGTCTTTACTTTTTCATTTCTTTTTACTTCTTTACTGATGTGTATGTCTTGTAGTGAATTACCTCTTGATTCCATGATGTTTGCAGTAAGCATGGAAATCCTTTGAATCATACTATCCCCTTCTATCTAATCTCAATACTTTGACTTGATGGCCACTTTGGTTTTGAACCAAAACCTTAAATTTCTTGAACTTGCAAGAAGTTTCTGACTTTTGACAAAGGAAATACACCAATCATTAGGGAAATTTTTAGGTAAAAAATGGGCCTCAAAACAAAAAATGTACTATCAAAATCAACTTTTAAAGAACCAATCACATTCTAGAGGATGGCATCATCTATAATCATTGGGGTGGCATTGGTTGACTTAAAGATACCTATTTGCGAAATTTTAAATGGTGAATGAAAACCATAGTTAACCATATCAATGTTGTAAGTAAAGTACTCATAATGAAAATAATACTCATAGATTACTTTTTAAAATAATATAAATGTACTAAAGTACCTTAAAATACTTTAAAAAAAGTACTCTTTACATTTTAATATAAAATAAATTACAAATACAAAAAAAAATTATTCAAAATCAAATATATAATTACTTTTTAATATATAACATATATCTTTAAATAATAATTTACTAATACTAAAAAAGTTGAAATCAATATCTAAATTTACAATATATAATATATAATTTTATTTCTTTATTTAAATTTTAAAACTTTTATAATAAATATTTATTATTGAACTAAAATAAATAAATATATATATATAATTTGAAATACTTATCTAAATTATCAAAATTGAATATCAAAATATATATAATTTAATATGTGTCTAAACTTTTAAAAACTTATCGAATATGTACCATCAATTTTAAGGTACATGTCTAAAATTTTAAAAACTTATCGAATATGTACTATCAATTTTAAGCTACATGATTGAACTTTTAAAACCTTACTATGGATACAGTATTCCTATGAATTAGTAATCCCTCAATAAACTTTATTCTATCTTAATAAATAATGTATAATTTAAACTCATGAATACGTAATAGACGTAGGATAAGTGCTATGCATATAATACATAATTTTAAATCCATGAATATTAATATACCTCGAATAAGTAATATGGGATATGAAATAAAATAAAAGATAAAACAAAAGGAGAAATAAATGCATAGATTCTTAAATGAATGAATACATAAAATAAAATAAATCAAAAGTGAATGTGAATGTGTAAATATATGAATGATTAAAAGAAAATGTAAAATAAATATTTAGTTTTCTAAATTTTGGATATATACACTATAAATATATTAATTAACTAAATAATTTATAAATAAAAATATATTCAAATAATGTAGATATTTATATAAATAGATAATTAATATATTTAAATAATGTTAATATTTATATAAATAGATGATTAAGTTTTAGTTTTAATAAATTTAAATTAGATTTATATAATAGTTAGGCAACATATTTTAAATATTGAAATATAAGTTAAATTTATATGAATATATGTTTGATTTTTATGTTTAATTAATAGACGTTAAATTTATATACTTAATATATATATTAAAATAAATAGATAATTTATTCATATAAATTAATTCATGTTTAAAATTCAAAATTCAAACTACATATTATTATAGTCATATTGTGAATATTGAATAGGTTATATTTGAAAATTAAAATTAAAATAATTTATTTTATTTTATGAGTACATTACTTTATAAGTACATTCATCATATTATATTCAAAACCATAAGATATATAATAAAATATTACATTCATCGTATTATATTCACCAAGGGACTTATTTTCACCACAAAGATGAGTATGAACTAGTTCTAGGGGTGCATGTTCTCTTCGAGACATACTAATGCAGGAGCATCGGGGCCTAGGTAGATCAGTTGAGATTGATTGACTGAAGGGAGCCAACTAGTGGGAGTGCCGATGACCATTGGTGCGGGAAGCAAGTTGACTTGTCGAAGTCAACAAGTCGAGCATAAGCAGTCGGGGTGTGATCGACTGAAAGATTAGCGGATGTTGCGAGAGGTCTAAAATCGACAGGAATGGTCGACAAAGACGAGCGGTGTAGGAGGTCGAGTAGTTGACAAGTGGTCGAACTACGACACGACAAGGTTTAGCGAAGCCAAGTGTAAAGGGGTGTAACATCTCCATAAAAAAAAAAAAATTATTCTTTTTCTTTTCTGTAAGAGAACGGTGATCGTCTTATGTTACTCAATATTTACATTACTAATATACTGTACTCTGATCTTTGCTCATAATCTTACTCTTTGTTTTTCCTACTGGATAGAAGGTCTTAAGGTTGACATGCCACTTACTTAGCTACGGCTAACACTGATTCGTATGTGGATATGCAGGTTCGCTTACACCTTCTGAGTTTTCTCACGATGCAGGTAACTAGGACTATTAAACTTTTTAGACGTCTTTACAATTTATTTATAACTTGGTACTGAAATTTAATCGTACAGTAGACCTAGTATACACCACCATTACTGCGATGATATGGTTAAAAGCAACCCCCTTCTATTATCCAAATTTCAAAAATACCATGCCATTTTTAGTACTGAAATAAAACCTAAATACAATACTCTTATTGACAAATTCAAAATTGATAAATTAAGGTACTAAAATTGTTATCAAAGGTCTTCAATAAAACAGGGCTCAATACCCTAAGGATACCATACTAATTATTCAAAATTCATAACATAATGGATTTAGTTTGGAGTCTTATAATAGACTGGTTATAATCTATTATGTATGACAATTCGAATGGATAGCCCTTAACTTTTATTCGCGCTGTGTAGGGGTTATGTTTGACAATTATAAGCATCGTTTACGAGGTGTATTCTCAAACTACACAACGTGTGTTACAGGCTGGATAAGCTTTCCCGTATTGGTTGTGTATTTCAATACCCTCCAGCAATAACTCAGCAGGCGGACCATGTGATTTCATTAATGAAGATCTAATGGAAAGGTGCCACCTGCACCAGGAATTGACTGTTCTGGTTGTCTTGGAATGCACTAATCTTCTCGAGCTGCTTTACTATTCTCTGGTTGAACTTACTTGCTGGCACTTGAATTAAGGTTCCGGTCTTTCCTTCAAACAAGGCGATACCCTAACCATTCGGTCTCATGAATTCACATAATACTTCTACATTTTTTTTGTAAGAGATGATCCTTGCTATCGTGGTACTCCAGACAACATTTTCATGAACCCTCATCTAAATCACTACTGATTCAGAGGTAACTCCGAAACGCTACTTTCAGAATTTTCTTTATTTCTTATTGTTCTTTTAAAGTAATCTATCATCATTTGCTAATGTCGTAATGTATTCTGGATGGTAGGTCCTCCCATCCTGGAAGGCGCAGAATCATAGAGGAACCCTCCCTTGCCGGTAAGTGGCATTGCTCTTTCCACCTTCACGCAATGATGGAAAAACTGGGGAAGAAACCTCCCAACGACAACAGGGAGTTTGTTTGTTTCATGACATGGTTAGTTAGTTTTGAACTTCCACGGTTCATTGTGGCTTGGGGTTTTTACTGCCACGAATTCTGATGTAATAATCATTTTTAAGTTACCTCCTTTCTGAGGATCTAGATTTTAGAGAAGCGTATTGAACTGGTTGAAATTTAAGTTCAAGGGTTCTTGTTTCTATCATATCTATTTCCAGAATTTTTCCAAGATTCCAGAATAGTTTCATGTCGAGAATACTGTAAGTGGATGGGGTTTGGTTTCCATGGAATTCCATAACCCCTGGATTATTATTGTGATTGTGGTTTCAGATGTTTAAATCTTGCTCTTAGATAGAAGTACAGTTATGTATGACTCTATTTTCGTTCCTCCTGAATATGTATAGCAAATTCAATTATTAGGAATCGATTTCAGTAAGATTTTTGGTTCATTTTCTCTCCTATGTATGTAGGGTAGATACGTATCTTGTAATAATTTTGTTTGAGTCTCGAAAAGAATAGCTATGGGTTTTTAAAACACTTTAACGTAAAATGTTGCTTGTTATACCGATCCCAAACCCTTTGGGGTTTGCCTCATTAGTACCGTCCCCTCTACGCTTCCTCAAGAAGAAAATTTCCAATCGAAACCCTAGAAAAGAAAACAAAATAACAACCCTGTAAGATCTGACTTAACAGTTTTTATTTCATGTTGTAGATTCTTCGTGGAAGAGATAGGATGGACTTAGTTTTACAGAAACTCGTCGATTCTAAGATGGAGGTATAGGTTTGTTATAATGTATGATGGCATGTTTAACCTGGCATTTGCAGGTGCCAAGTAAAACGTTTAATCACCCGGAGATCCAGTATCGAGACCTTAACTGAAACATATAAAACCTATCTATCTATTGTAACCTCCATTAGTTATAAGATAGTCATTCAAATGAATATATATATATATAAAGAATGATAGAACCGTTTGCTAAGCATAAAATTTAATGGATTGGAGATTTTATCTGTCAACAAAATGGTTAATACTTCTACCCTCCCGTTGTTGCCACATTGAGGAGTATAAGTAATACTATTTCATGACTTATATACTAGGAGTCTCGTGGCCATGATTAAAATGAGATCCATAAGTTCGTAGGTATAGTAATTTCCAGGTTAGCACACTCTAACACACCAAGCGTGATTCGAACTGTCAGATAACTATAAGAAAATGAAAAGTGGGAGGGTTCTTACACAGACCTTTTATGAGAAATGATGACTCCACTCTTAACCAAGGTTTTATAACATCAATGTATAGATCGGAGATCTATTACTATTAGATCCAACTTACCAACAGGACTGACTCGTTAATTCTGTAGTTCAACTTGAAGAGCATCCTTGGAATGTGACCCAACCCAATGTTATGTCTAAAATCTGGTTACAAACGTAGATTTGATTTTGATTTTTTTATTTTTAATAGCTTAAATCTAATCCAACGAATAACTTAGATTAAAAATACAATAATGAAATCCTCACAGTAATATTTCGTGTCTATTCCTTTACAGATCTAACCTTATCGTCAGCAATATAATGAACAGTTTTTCATTGTGCATAAAATCATATTAACTAATCTGGACAGAGTAAGATAACAGGAAAATACTTAAAGTTTGTAAGTAGAAAAACCTGAGACAGATAACCTGAATGAAGTCGGAACAGCCACGTTCCACCCAACCGTAGATTAGGTCCAAACGCCAAGTCTGTCCGTAATCAACTCCGAGCCAGATGCATGCACGAAAAAGTGTGGACAGTTAACCCTGAAAACTTAGTCACAATTCCGGAATCCCTTTCCTAACACAGAGTGCTCACACAGCAAGTCTAATCCTCTCCGGCATACTCAGCAGCGTCCTGCCTCCCACATATGCCCTTCCTTTATAGTTTTGCCTAGGTCTTACCATTAGCAGCCAATTCCTCATGGAATTTTCGCAGCTAAGTAAATCCCTGATTTTCAGGGTGTGTCTAGTGTCTTAAATACACTTTTGACACCTGTTCTGGTTTCCCCAAGGTTAACTCTCACTTGTCCCCCACTTTTCCATGCATGATCTCCTCATTTAACTTGGCTGTTCCTATTCATCCTTTTATTATTAAAACAATAATTAAAATTCAAAGTTGTTTCTTACAACAGTCCTCCTAGGACTTATTCGGCATATTTTTCATCTAGCCCCTTATTGAAATGAATTTCACAATGATAACAAAACAAAAACATAATGTCTTATTGTTATTTGGGGAACGTCACATCCTTGCCCCCTTATTATGAACACTGTCCTCAGTGTTCTAGTTTTCCTCCATCGGTTCTAGGAACAAATTCGGATACTTTTCTAGTATCTCACTTTCCAATTCCCAGGTCGCCTCCTCAGGACTAAAGTGCTTCCATTGCACCTTTACCTGAGCGATGGCTCAGTTCCGAAGTACTGTTTCTTTCCTATCCAGAATGCGTAAAGGTTCCACTTGAAATTCGCCTTCTAGAGCCTCCTGAATCAAATTCCAATCAATAATATGAGTGGGGTCATGAATATACTTTTTCAGTACTGAAATGTGAAAAATATTATGAATTTTTAAATGTGCTAGTAAAGCCAACTTATAAGCTACAAGTCCAATCCTCTCAAGTATTTGGAAGGGCCCACAGAATCGTGGTGCCAGTTTAGTGCAACTCCCTAGCCGGAGTGAGCTTTTCTTTGGTTTAACCTGTAAGTACACATGTTCTCCAACTGAGAATTCCTTATCCTGTCTTTTTAGGCCAGCATAACTTTTTTGGCGGTCCTGAGCCACCTTTAAATTTTTCTGCACCTTCTGGACTGTTTGTTCCATATCCCATAGCAAATCCGGTCCTACCAACAAACGATCGACCGGGCTATCCTAGCTAACTGGGGTAGTGCACTTCCTTCCATAAAGAATTTCGAATGGACTCATTCTTGATGATGCTTGATACCCGTTGTTGTAAGCGAACTCTACCAGATGTAAATAGTCCTCCCATTTGCTGGGTTTTTCCATGACGTACATTCTTAGCATATCTTCAATGATCTGATTGGTACGCTCAGTCTGTCCATCTGTTTCAGGGTGATAACTCGTGCTGAAATTAATTCTTGTTTCTAGACCTGCAAATAAAGATTTCCAGAATTTGGAGGTAAATTTTACATCCCTATCTGAAATTACCATCTTTGGTACTCCGTGTAATATGAATATTTCTTTCAGAGATATTCTTGCAATATCTGCTGCCTTGTAGGTGGTTTTTACTGGAATGAAATGTGCAGATTTGCTAAATTTGTCAACCACCACCATTATAGAGTCATGTTTTCGCTGTGTTCTCGGCAAACCTGTGATAAAATCTAGTGAAATCACTTCCCATTTCCATTCAGGAATTGGTAATGGTTGTAATAAACCAGCAGGATGTCTACGGTCTGCCTTCACCTGTTGACATTCCAAGCATTTAGATAAATAATCAGCTAGATCAGTTTTTAATTTAGGCCAAAAGAACAGTTTTCTAAGGGCTGTTATCATTTTTTGATACCCGGGATGACCTGCAAAAGGGGGTTTGTGCATCTCATTTAGAATAAACAATTTAATTTCTGCAACTTTAGGCATGTACAGCCTATCTTTGAACCAAATCAGACCTTTCTGATCCATTTTGAAATCTGTCCCGTTCATGTTTATCTCATTTTGCTGAATTTTACTTTGAAGATTTATATATTCTGCATCCTATTTGCTCGCCACTATTACTTTATCCATGAGATTACTTTCTGGTTGACTCATTATTATCTCGTACACCTCGTGGGTCCTTCGACTAAGTGCATCTGCCACTGTATTTTCCTTACCTTTTATGTGTTTTACATCAAAGTCAAATTCACTTAAGAAGGCCATGCACCTTGCTTGTCTGGCATTGAGTCCTGGTTGGTTAAATAAGTTCTTGATGCAAGTGTTATCGGTTAATAACAAGAATTTCTTTCCCAGCAGGTAGTGACGCCACATTTTCAGTGCGTGCACTACTGCCATTAATTCCAAGTCATGAACCACGTAGTTGCGTTCATGTTCTTTTAGTTTCCGCGATTCGTAACACACTACATGTCCATCTTGGGACAGTACTCCTCCTACTCCCTCTTTGCTAGCATCTGTACAGACCGTGTATCCTTTACATGGGTCTGCTACTTTTAGAACAGGTGCTTTGGTCAGCAAATCCTTAAGTCGTTCAAAACTTTCTTGACACTTGCAGGACCAAACAAACTTAATCCCCTTTTTCTGTAATGAAGTAATGGGATAGGCGATCTTTGAGAATCCCTCAATGAACCTCCGATAATAACCGGTGAGTCCCATGAAAGATCTAATATCAGCTACATCCTTCGGTATTGGCCAATCTGCTATGGCTTTTATTTTCTGTGGGTCGACCGAAATTCCTTCTTCAGAGATGATATGGCCTAAGTACTGAATTTCCTTTTTGAAGAATTCACATTTATCTAACTTAGCATACAACTGATGATCCCTCAAGGTTTGCAATACCATTCTGATATGTTGTTCGTGTTCTTCCTTCGACTTGGAGTATATCAGGATATCATCGATAAAAATCAACACAAACTCGTCTAGATATTTGTTGAAGATACCATTCATTAAGCACATGAATGTGGCAGGGGCGTTGGTTAGCCCAAAAGGGATTACTACAAATTCATAGTGTCCGTATCGAGTTCGGAATGCAGTTTTACTGATGTCTTCATTTTTAATTCGAATCTGATGATACCTAGATCGAAGGTCCAATTTGGAAAAAACTTTGGCTCCCCCTACTTGGTCGAACAAATCATTAATTCGTGGTAAGGGGTATTTATTCTTAACAGTTACCTTATTCAGTTGCCTATAGTCGATACACAGTCTTAGAGTCCCATATTTTTTCTTGACAAAAAGGACTGGTGCACCCCAAGGTGAGACACTAGGTCTTCTATACCCTTTGTCTAGTAATTCTTGAATCTGAATTTTTAATTCCATCAATTCCGGGATACTCATTCTATAAGGTACTTTTGACACTGGTGATGATCCTGGTAAAAGTTCAATGGAAAAATCTATTTCTCGTTGAGGGGGTAACCCCAGTATTTCTTCTGGGAATACGTCTAGGAACTCGCCTAAGATAGGATGCTCTACTATGGGAGCTTGGCTCCCATTGAGGATGAAATCGGATACTCGTACTGCGTAAATCTTGCATCCTTTTCTCATGCACTTCTTTAACTGCATGGCAGAAATCTGCCTAACAGAGACAGGTTTTTGTTTTCCACTCACTGCTCTTAGAATTTGGTCTTTGGCAATGTAGGTAAAGTTTTTGGTAAAGCAGTTCAGTACTACCTTATATCTTTCCAGCCAGTCCATACCTATTATCATGTCATATGATCCTAAAGGTAACACATTTAAATTGATCTTTGTTTTGTGGTCTTGTATTTGAAGTTCACAGTCAGATATATATTCAGTTACCTTCCTCTTTGCTCCTGTAGCTAACTGAACTAACCAGGGTTTTGGGTGCTTTACCTTGATGAGTTGGCAGTGCTCCATCATCTTGGGAGTGATGTAGCTTAAAGTTGCCCTAGGGTCAATTAAAATAGTACAAGTATGGTCAAAAATTTTACCTTCAATTTCCACAATTGCAGATTGATGATCTGCCTGTCGGTCTTCCAAGGATGCATTAATTCGGTGATAACTCTTCCCAATGCCTCCCACTGTGGATGCTTCTTGTATATTATACAGTACCCTGCTTGTCTCATTGTATCAGGGACAATTCCTGCGTAAATGGGCTTCACCACATTCCCAGCACTTCAGGGGTTCCTTAGGGATACCGATACTTCCTTTTATTCCCATGTTAGGGGTTTTAAAAGTTTTCTGCTGTAACTGTTCATTCTTGGGAAATGAATTTCCTTGGAAGTTTTTGGGCATGTTCCTGAAGGGCGGGGGTTTGAAACCTTTCTTCCGCTGGTTAAAATTTTCCTGTTTCTTATCCTTCCATGCTTTAGTAGTATCATTCCTTTGTTTGTATTGCTCAAAACATAGTCTGGCCTTTCTCAGTGCTTCTTCTAAAGTTCTGGGATTGTCGAACTCAATTCGATCTTTATAGGACTGCGGCAGGAAGCTTAAGAACCGTTGTACCTTCAATTTTTCTTCCTTGATGTATGGAACGAATCGTTAAGTCTAGGAATTTATTGATAAGATCTTCCATCGTCATTTGACCCAGCTTTAATTCGTAGAATTCCTTGGTTTTTCTTTCATAATAACTTTCTTATAAGTACTGTTTCTTGAAATATTTCTTAAATTCTGACCATTCAAGGTTCTTTTCTTTCAGTCCCTGGGAAATCTTCAGGTCTTGCCACCATATGCTGGCCTTTCCCTTCCGATTGTACACAGCCATTCTGACTTTCATATTGCTAGAGTAATTGTAAATTTGAAAGTATTTTTTATGTCCAGCAGCCAGGCTTCTGCTTCTTCGCCAGTTTTTGATTCTCCATCGAAGCTGGTAGGTTTTATCTTTTTGAATTCACCCTCCAGGTGATCAACCTTCCTTTTTCCCATGGTCTTGTCTTGATGCTCAGATTTTTGGGTCTCATTGGAGGAATCTCCCTTTTTCTCAGCGTTTTCGTTAGTCTCTTCTTTCCTCTTGGTATCCTCCTTCTGTTTTTCGCCATTGTTCCTTTCGTGAAGACTCTGCAGCAAAATTTCATTGATTTCTTGCTGTTTTTCCTAAGCTTTCATTAGTTGCTCATTGTCTGCTTTGAAGCTCTGTATCTCCACGATCAAGCTCCTCATGGTTTCCAATACCTGACTTGCTTCAGAATGTTCTTCTGTTCTTGCCTGTTCATTTTCTTCAGGCTCTTCTCTGTATTCCTCGTGCGAAGTCATCTGAAAAATCAAACTGAGCATATGCATACAACACCCGAATATATTATTAGAAATTTTTATTTCACGTGCAGCAAAAGTTAGGTGTTTCCAAGGCGCCAGGGTTTAATCTGGCTTTGATACCATATGTAACATCTCCATAAAAAAAAAAATTATTCTTTTTCTTTTCTGTAAGAGAACGGTGATCGTCTTATGTTACTCAATATTTACATTACTGATATACTGTACTCTGATCTTTGCTCATAATATTACTCTTTGTTTTTCCTACTGGATAGAAGGTCTTAAGGTTGACATGCCACTTACTTAGCTACGGCTAACACTGATTCGTATGTGGATATGCAGGTTCGCTTACACCTTCTGAGTTTTCTCACGACGCAGGTAACTATGACTATTAAACTTTTTAGACGTCTTTACAATTTGTTTATAACTTGGTACTGAAATTTAATCGTACAGTAGACCTAGTATACACCACCATTACTGCGATGATATGGTTAAAAGCAACCCCCTTCTATTATCCAAATTTCAAAAATACCATGCCATTTTTAGTACTGAAATAAAACCTAAATACAATACTCTTATTGACAAATTCAAAATTGATAAATTAAAGTACTAAAATGGTTATCAAAGGTCTTCGATAAAATAGGGCTCAATACCTTAAGGACACCATACTAATTATTCAAAATTCATAACATAATGGATTTAGTTTGGAGTCTTATAATAGACTAGTTATAATCTATTATGTATGACAATTCGAATGGATAGCCCTTAACTTTTATTCGCACTGTGTAGGGGATATGTTTGACAATTATAAGCATCGTTTACGAGGTGTATTCTCAAACTACACAACGTGTGTTACAGGCTGGATAAGCTTTCAAGTACTGGTTGTGTATTTCAATACCCTCCAGCAATAACTCAACAGGCGGACCATGTGATTTCATTAATGAAGATCTAATGGAAAGGTGCCACCTGCACCAGGAATTGACTGTTCTGGTTGTCATGGAATGCACTAATCTTCTCGAGCTGCTTTACTATTCTCTGGTTGAACTTACTTGCTGGCACTTGAATTAAGGTTCCGGTCTTGCCTTCAAACAAGGCGATACCCTAACCGTTCGGTCTCATGAATTCACATAATACTTCTGCGTTTTTTTTCGTAAGAGATGATCCTTGCTATCGTGGTACTCCAGACAGCATTTTCATGAACCCTCATCTAAATCACTACTGATTCAGAGGTAACTCTGAAACGCTACTTTCAGAATTTTCTTTATTTCTTATTGTTCTTTTAAAGTAATCTATCATCATTTGCTAATGTCGTAATGTATTCTGGATGGTAGGTCCTCCCAGCCTGGAAGGCGCAGAATCATAGAGGAACCCTCCCTTGCCGGTAAGTGGCATTGCTCTTTCCACCTTCACACAATGATGGAAAAACTGGGGAAGAAACCTCCCAACGACAACAGGGAGTTTGTTTGTTTCATGACATGGTTAGTTAGTTTTGAACTTCCACGGTTCATTGTGGCTTGGGGTTTTTACTTCCACGAATTCTGATGTAATAATCATTTTTAAGTTACCTCCTTTCTGAGGATCTAGATTTTAGAGAAGTGTATTGAACTGGTTGAAATTTAAGTTCAAGGGTTCTTGTTTCTATCATATCTATTTCCAGAATTTTTCCAAGATTCTAGAATAGTTTCATGTCGAGAATACTGTAAGTGGATGGGGTTTGGTTTCCATGGAATTCCATAACCCCTGGGTTATTATTGTGATTGTGGTTTCAGATGTTTAAATCTTTCTCTTAGATAGAAGTACAGTTATGTATGACTCTATTTTCGTTCCTCCTGAATATGTATAGCAAATTCAATTATTAGGAATCGATTTCAGTAAGATTTCTGGTTCATTTTCTCTCCTATGTATGTAGGGTAGATACGTATCTTGTAATAATTTTGTTTGAGTCTCGAAAAGGATAGCTATGGGTTTTTAAAACACTTTAACGCAAAATGTTTCTTTTTATACCAATCCCAAACCCTTTGGGGTTTGCCTCATAAGTACCGTCCCCTCTACGCTTCCTCAAGAAGAAAATTTCCAATCGAAACCCTAGAAAAGAAAACAAAATAACAACCCTGTAAGATCTGACTTAACAGTTTTTATTTCATGCTGTAGATTCTTCGTGGAAGAGATAGGATGGACTTAGTTTTACAGAAACTCGTCGATTCTAAGATGGAGGTATAGGTTTGTTATAATGTATGATGGCATGTTTAACCTGGCATTTGCAGGTGCCAAGTAAAATGTTTAATCACCCGGAGATCCAGTATCGAGACCTTAACTGAAACATATAAAACCTATCAATCTATTGTAACCTCCATTAGTTATAAGATAGTCATTCAAATGAATATATATATATATATAAAGAATGATAGAACCGTTTGCTAAGCATAACATTTAACGGATCGGAGATTTTATGTGTCAACAAAATGGTTAATACTTCTACCTCCTGTCATTGCTACATTGAGGAGTATAAGTAATACTATTTCATGACTTATATACTAGGAGTCTCGTGGCCATGATTAAAATGAGATCCATAAGTTCGTAGGTATAGTAATTTCTAGGCTAGCACACTCTAACACGCCAAGCGTGATTCGAACTGTTAGATAACTATAAGAAAATGAAAAGTGGGAGGGTTCTTACACAGAGCTTTTATGAGAAACGATGACTCCACTCTTAACCAAGGTTTTATAACATCAATGTATAGATCAAATATCTATTACTATTAGATCCAACTTACCAACAGGACTGACTCATTAATTTTGTAGTTCAACTTGAAGAGCATCCTTGGAATGTGACCCAACCCAATGTTATGTCTAAAATCTGGTTAGAAACGTAGATTTGATTTTGATTTTTTTATTTTTAATAGCTCAAATCTAATCCAACGAATAACTCAGATTAAAAATACAATAATGAAATCCTCACAGTAATATTCCGTGTCTATTCCTTTACAGATCTAACCTTATCATCAGCAATATAATGAACAGTTTTTCATTGTGCATAAAATCATATTAACTAATCTGGACAGAGCAAGATAACAGGAAAATACTTAAAGTCTGTAATTAGAAAAACCTGAGACTAATAACCTGAATGAATTCGGAACAGCCACGTTCCACCCAACCATAGACGAGGTCCAAACGCCAAGTCTGTCCGTAATCACCCCCGAGCCAGATGCATGCACGAAAAAGTGTGGACAGTTAAACCTGAAAACTCAGTCACAATTCCGGAATCCCTTGCTTAACACAGAGTGCTCACACAGCAAGTCTAATCCTCTCCGGCATACTCAGCAGCGTCCCGCCTCCCACATATGCCCTTCCTTTATAGTTTTTCCTAGGTCTTACCATTAGCAGCCAATTCCTCATGGAATTTTCGCAGCTAAGTAATTCCATGATTTTCAGGGTGTGTCTAGTGTCTTAAATACACTTCTGACACCTGTTCTTGTTTCCCCAAGGTTAACTCTCACTTGTCCCCCACTTTTCCATTCATGATCTCCTCATTTAACTTGGCTGTTCCTGTTCATCCTTTTATTATTAAAACAATAATTAAAATTCAAAGTTGTTTCTTACAACAGTCCTCCTAGGACTTATTCGGCAGATTTTTCATCTAGCCCCTTATTGAAATGAATTTCACAATGATAACAAAACAAAAATATAATGTCTTATTGTTATTTGGGGAACGTCACAAGGGGAAAGGAGTGAGCCGATAGGACAGTCGAGATGTGACTGACTGCTATAGTAGGGTCGAAAGAGCAGAAAGTCAATGAACTATACTTAGTAGCTGTTTGGGGTTGCTGAGAAAGTTATGACAGTTATTGTGTTAGATGGTATCAGAGCCCAGACTTGCGTCAGTTGGTATCAGAGCCCGGAGGCGAGTCCGATTGGAGAAGAGAAGACCATACCAACCTAACTTGCGTCAGTGTTGAAGGTGTGAGAATTTTTAGCAGAGGTTGAAGATGGCTCCTAGAGGCGTTAATGTCCGAGGACGAAGAGCGCGTGGTGCAGCAGCTATCATAGTGGATCGTGAGATGTTCGACGAATGCGTCCGAACGATGCGGACTTTGACAAATGAAGTCGCAGCAATCAAAGAAAACTAGAGGCGTGGTTGCATTCCTGAAGTGCTAGACCATAGTGACGAGGAAGTCGAGGAAGTGGAATCTTAGGAAGCCACAGCAGAAGAACCAGAGGAAAAAGTCATCAAGCTTCTAACAGAAATGAGAGGTCGGGTGAAGATAGATGTGCGTACATACTCGGGAAGCCTGGAACCAGAAGACTTGATCGACTGGTTTAGAGAGATGGAGAAATATTTTGATGTGGAGCAGATAGAGGATCCTAAACGGGTTAAGACTGCATGTCTAAGGTTGAAGGCGCATGCCTCATTGTGGTGGGACAATGTACAGGCTGACAGACTCAAGAAAGGCAAGGAGAAAATCAAATCTTGGGATAGGATGGTTGCCAAGTTGAAGGGGAAGTTCTTTCCAAATGACTATGTGATTTCCTTGTTCAGGAAGTTACACAACTTTCGACAGAAAGAGATGACCGTGAAAGAGTACATGGAGGAATTTTATCGATTATCGATTCAGTAAGGACAGACTGATGAAGTAGAAGAAGCTGTCGCCAGATATGTAAACGGCCTGAAATATGTTGTTCAGGATGAACTCAGCATGTCGAGATTCAGAGCAATTGGAGAAGCCTATCAGCTAGCTCTGAAGGCAGAAGAGAAACTGTCGAGAAAGTTCACAGCGACCAGAGGCAGGATGACTAGTCGGGGTGGAAGGACTATCTCCATGAAAGGTCAAGGCGGTGATTACAAGAAAGAAGGTGTCAAAGATAGTCGATGCGTAGAAAGGACATCGACGAAGGAAAGAGCGCAAGAGAACCACGGTCGAGGTGCACATAGTCGAAGTAGTCGATCCGACAAGAAAGGAGCTAACAGACCATCCATAATCTATTACAAATGTCGAGGAATAGGCCATAAGGCATATGAATGCCCAGAAAACCTACATGCTACAGAAGAGTTGAAACCCAGACGTCGAAAGGATGAGCAAGTCAACGAGAGTGAAGAGTCGACGTCAGATAGCAGTGGAGGTGAGAAAAAGAAGAACCGAAATATGACGGTTTAGAGAGCTTTGATCCAAGAAGATCAACGCGACTCGATGGAACCAGCACAATGGAAGGCAATCTTTCGAACGAAGGTGCGGATCGGGGAATGGCGTTGTAAGACCATAGTTGATGGTGGGAGTACAGAGAATCTTGTGTCGATAGAAGTCATCAAAAAGATCAGGTTGAAGTGTCATGAACACCCACACCCTTACAAGATCTCATGGTTGCAGAAAGGACACCATGTTAAGGTGACCAAACAGTGCCTGATCAACTTTAGAGTTGAAGGATTAGAGGACAGTGTACTCTGTGATGTAGTTCCCATGGATGCATGCCATTTGTTGCTAGGAATACCATGGAAATATGATTGAAAGATGATCTATGATAGTCTAGCTAACACAGTCATTGTGTGGAAGAATGGCGTGAAAAGGACTGTTAAGCCAAGATGAGGAGAGCCAGCCGAAAGCAAGGACGACGAGAGTAATCTTTGGGAAAAGTGAGTGTTGATGAACACCGCCAAGGAATTCCTCACAAAGGAGGAAAAAAAGTCGGGATGTTATGCAATCACTCCAAAAGGACCATATGTCGAAGGAACGACCGACATGGAGAACATTCCAGTCGAAGTCGGGGAGTTGCTCGAAGAGTTTAGGGACATAATGACTAATGAGAAACTGACGAGATTATCGCTGACAAGGAGCATATCACATCATATTGACTTGATTCTAGGGTCAAGTCTGCCAAACAAAGCACCATATAGGATGAGTCCAGCAGAGGGATATGAGGTCAATCGATAGGTCCAAGAGTTGTTGGACAGGGGATTGATCCGAGAAAGCTTGAGCCCGTGTGTAGTACCAATAATATTGACACCAAAGAAGGGCGGGGAATGGAGGATTTGTACTGACTCTAGAGCCATAAACAGGATCACAATCAAGTATCGATTTCCATTTCCAAGGATGGATGACTTGATGGATTGCCTGAGTGGAGAGACATACTTCATGAACTTAGACTTGAAGAGTGGATATCACCAGATCAGGGTCAGAGAAGGAGATGAATGGAAGACAACATTCAAAACAAGAGAAGGGTTATATGAGTGGTTAGTCATGCCATTCAGATTGACTAATGCACCCAGTACATTCATGATATTGATGATTGAAGTGCTGAAACCATTCTTGGGAAAGTTTGTCGTAGTCTATCTAGACGACATTTTGATTTTCAGTCGAACCAAGTCAGAAGATTTGGAGCACGTTCGAAAAGTATTGCAGAAATTGTAGGAAGAGAAGCTGATGATTAACCTGCAAAAGTGTTTCTTCATGAAGAAGGAATTAGTGTACTTGGGATTTGTAATTTCAGGTAAAGGGTTGGAGATGGACCCAGAGAAGGTGAAGGCAATAGTAGATTGGCCAGAACCGACAAGTATGACTGTAGTGAGAAGTTTCCATGGACTTGCTAGTTTCTATCGAAAGTTCATTCAGGGATTCAGTTGGATTTGTGCACCATTGACATAGTGCATGAGAATGGGCGAGTTCAAATGGACAGATAAGGCCCAAGAAGCTTTCGACAAATTGAAGGAAAAGGTCACTGAGAGCCCAGTGTTGGTGCTCCCAGACTTTGACAAATTTTTCCAGGTCAATTGTGATGCAAGTGGAATAGCAATTGGGGCAGTGTTGAGCCAAGAAGGCCGACCAATTGCACACTTCAGTGAAAAACTGAGAGGAGCGAAGCAGAAATATTCGGTCTATGACCAAGAATTCTATGCTATCATACAAGCCTTGAAGAAATGGAGGCATTATCTGTTGCCACAGGAATTTGTCTTATACACAGATCAGCAAGCACTGAGGTATCTGAATACTCAGTTGAAGTTGGACCAGCGACACATGAAGTGGGTGGAGCTACTCCAGAGATATACGTTCGTGTTGCGACATAGGTCAGGCAAGTTGAACAAAGTTTTCGACTCATTGAGCAGGAGAGTTGCGCTACTGAGCACGATGACTGTTCAGGAAACAGGAATAGAGTCGATAAAGATGGAGTATGAAGCCGACGAATATTTTGCAACATGGAAGGCTTGTCAAGAGCCTTGGAGCATCGATAGAACTCCATATTTGAGTTATCTCATTCAAGAAGGTTACCTGTTCGGGGGAATTCAGTTGTGTATTCCCAGAGGATCAGTGAGAGAGAACCAAATCCAAGAATTTCATAATGGAGGGTTAGCAGGGCACTTTGGGATTGACAAGACCAAAGCACTGATCGACGAAAACTATTTCTGGCCAAGGATGTCGACAGATGTTAGAAAATGGGTTCAACAATTTCAAGTTTTCCAGTTGGAAAAGGGAAAGAGTCAGAACATGGGGTTGTATACACCATTGCTAGTACCGAAAAACCCATGGGAGCATCTTAGCATGGATTTTGCATTAGGATTTCCAAGGACACAGCAGCGGAACGACTCAATATTTGTTGTAGTCGACAAATTTTCGAAGATGGCACATTTCATACCATGTAAGAAAACAAGTGATGCCACAGGGATCGTTGTGCTATTATTTAAGGAAATAGTTAGGTTGCATGGGTTTCCAAAGAGTATCACATCGGATAGGGATACGAAATTCATGGGGAATTTATGGAGGACCCTATGGAAGAAACTCAACACGAAGTTAGAGTTTAGTTCAGCATATCATCTTCAAATAGATGGACAGACCAAGGTTGTAAACAGAAGTTTGGGAATCCTCCTTAGATGTTTAGCAGCCGACGAACCCAAGCAGTGGGAAAATGTGTTGGCACAAGCAGAGTTTGCATATAACAATTCTGTGAATCGATCGATAGGATTGAGTCCATTCCAGATTGTTCAAGGGAGGAGTCCACATGTAGTGGTAGATTTGGTTGAATTGCTGACAGAAACTAGGAAGAGCGCAGTTGCAAAATCATTCGCAGAGCATATGCATGAAGTTCATGAAAATGTGCGAAAGCGCATTGAGAAGAGTAACGCGGCCTACAAGTTGAGAGTTGACCGAAGGAAGAGACTATTGTCATTCCAAGAAGGGGACTTAGTCTATGCATATTTGCGGAAGGAGCAATTTCCGACGGGAACATACAACAAGTTGAAGTTGAAGAAGATAGGACCATGCAGGATTCTGAAGAAGATTTCAGACAATGCCTATGTGTTGGAATTTCCAGAAGACTTGAACATTTCAGCAACGTTCAATGGCTCAGACCTGTATAAATTTGAAGAAGGGTCAAGCAGCAGTCAAGGGGAAAGAACCAGTATCAACTGGACAGGACAAATTCCAGACCAACATAAAGAAGGGATTGCAGAAGTAATCGATGAACGCGAAGTAGGGTGTACCCATAGATCGCGTATGAAGGAATACTTGGTGCGATGGACAAATGATGAGTTGTAGGAAGCGACATGGACTTTCGAAGAAGAGTTTAGGAGACTGACGGAGCAGTCAGATTCTTTTTCACCTGGGGAGACTGATGCAGGAGCATCAGGGCCTAGGCAGATCAGTCGAGATTGATCGACCGAAGGGAGCCGACCAGCGGGAGTGCCGATGAGCACTGGTGTGGGAAGCAGGTTGACTTGTCGTTGACTTGTCGAAGTCAACAAGTCAAGCAAAAGTAGTCGGGGTGCGGCCAACTGAAAGATCAGCGGATGTCGCAAGAGGTCAAAAATCGAGATGAATGGTCGACAGAAGACGAGCAGCGTAGGAGGTCGGGTAGTCGACAAGTGGTTGAACTATGACACGACAAGGTTTAGCGAAGCCAAGTGTAAAGGGGAAAGGAGTGATCTGACATGACAGTCGAGATGTGCCTGACTGCTGTAGCAGGGTCGGAAGAGCAGAAAGTCAATGAACTGTACTTAGTAGCTGTTCGGGGTTGCTGAGGAAGTTATGACAATTATTGTGAGTTGGTGAAGGACAAGTCAGTGGACGTCATGGATAGAGGATATGTAGCATGGATAGAAGCTGACAGTGCAGATTCGTAGGATTTGGACAGGATCGATGAATAGAGGGAACGCGTGTCTTGGGATTGTAATAATCTTGGAAACAACACCCGCAGAGTAGAAGAGGAGAGAGAGACCGTCATTATGGAGGATGATGAGAAGAGGGCCGAGAGAAGTAGAGCAGAGCAGAGCAGAGCACAGAGCCAAGAGAGTTGTGAAGAGTCACATAGGTTGAGTGCAGAGTGTTGAGATCGAACCATAGCTCAAGGTTTCGGAGGTGAACCAGGAGAGGGCGAGGTCGACACACAGGGAGAACACACCACAGTTACTTCGTTGTTGTAATGGCTGAGGCCGATTGTAGTTAGTTATTTGTTTACAGTTATTTTACATTGTAACCGATTTCAGAGAAGTAATATAATCCAATCTAGGCATCTGGTTCTACACCTTGTTTGTGTGAGCATTGTGGTTTGTGTTGTGTGTATTGTTAAGCAAGAACCTTATTGCGGTAAGGCGACTTGCGTCACATACCTTTAGGGAAGCTATCCCTGTGCTCCTTTGCAAAGATGCAGCATTCACATGTGCTTGCTAGCTCCTTAATCAGGGGTAATCCTATAACCATCACTTTCTGCTACAACAACCTCAGACTAGCAAAGTGAATATGTCCATATCTAAAATGCCATAGCCAATAATCATCCATGCATGTTGATTTTTGGGAAAAAGATCTTACCTTCTTGTTGCAATTCAAGACTAGCGGCTCGACATTCTTTTCCTAGTCATTTGTACCTTGATGACCAACTTTCTACTAGGAGGTTTTTCATATATGGCACAATCTAATCCCCCAAAGACAATTCTGAATTTCTTTTCAGTGATTTTCCCAATTCTGAGAAAATTATGCTTCAACCTTGTAGCATAATATACATCTGTGATGGTATTCTAATGGCCTTGTTGGTCAATATGTTGACCACTCATTTTCCAACTACTAGAACTATCTCATCGATTCCTACTTTGACCTTTGTCTTCACTGATTCATCTTGCTATGCCACTAGATTTCTATCACCTGTCATATGATTGTTGCAACCACTATCTAAAAGCCAAACACCCTTCGATATTTCGTGTGTAGCATGACATGTAAGAAATAACAATTCTTCATTCTTCTGAGAAACGTTAGTAACATTGGCATTTTTTTTTCCTGATCAACTTTTCTATTTTTACATTCATTAGCATAATGGCCAAATTTATTGCAATAATAACACTCAACATTGGATTTATCTGAACTCTTTTTGTTATAGTTCCCATCTTCATGTTGATGATCATGATCTTGATCTTCCTTTCCATTGATTTTACCGCATCTGCATCTTCCTCTTGATCCACCTCTACCTCTACCTATTCCTCTTCCTTTTGAGAATAAGACTTGTGCTTTGAAATAATTCTCCAGAGATGATTCCTCATTTATATAGAGTATGGATTTATATGATAGCAGTGATCCTGTCAACTTGTCTACCAATAAAGTTCTTAGATCTTTCGCTTCCTCATTTGCTACAACTTTTGGGTCAAATTTGTTGGGTAGGGATCTCAAAATACTTTCAATCACCCTTTGATCATCAATCTTTTCACCATAGGCACTCTGCTGATTAACTATCCCCGTGACTTGGGACATAAAAGAATCCATTGCATATGATTCTTTCATCTTTATATCTTCAAAATCTCTTCTTAAGTTTTGAAGTTTAGCATTTTGTACCTTACCAGCACCCTAGTAATTGGTCGCCAATATTTTTCATGCTCCCTTGGCATGTAATGAAGAAGATACCTTTGGAAATATGTTGTTATCCAAGGCGTTAATTATATGATGCAATTCTTGCGCATCCTTCTGTTATGAATAAAAAATACATAAATGATAAAATTAAATAAATAAATGATAATTAATAATAAATAAAGATAATAATAATTCCTAAAAGTTGCAACTCTTTACGAAGAGTTACTTGTGCCCTTTAAAAGGCTCATCAATTCATATTTTTGTAATATAATATCTAGGGTAATTTAAAGGAAAAAAGTAGTTGCAAAAAAGGTTATATATAAAGGAACAAAAGTTATAAGTTGAAGGATTAGAAAAAAGAAAAAAGAATATATATATATATATATATATATAATATCATAAATTATATTTAATAATAGTAATTATTATAATAATAATAATATTATTAACTTTTAATAATAGTAATTATTATTATTTAATAATTGTTATTATTACAATTATTAAAAAAAATTAAAATGGAAGTGATCACATCTATTAACGAAAAAAAAGGTTTCTCAAAGTTCCGTCGAAAATGCTTATGATGATGCTAAGAGTTATTGGCACATTTTATGAAAGCTTTATTAACATCGCCATAAATCCAAATAATAGAAAAATGTTTACTAGTATTGATATTGTAAATCAACTACACATTCTAGAAGCAGATATAGATCAAAAGAATCGGAGGAACAAAGAGAAAATAAAGCAACTAGATTTATAGACCGGTACTTATAAAATTCATAAGAATTAACCATTGCATATATAAATGATGGTACTACTGACATAATGTTAGGTTCTAATTGGTTGGAAACATTGGATACACTCACCTTTAATGCAGAAACGAAAGTCATGACCTTCTTTCATGAGAAGAAGAAAATAACAATACATAACTCATTATGGATAGTTCCTTCATCAAATACAATTGAATATCTAGAAGAAGAAGTTGTGTGCTTGAACACCCTCGCGAACAACAAGGATGAGGAAAATGTAGAAATCTGAAAGAAATTAGAAGATCAAGAATCAAAGAACTGCCATCGTCAACAACAAATAGAAGAAATCCAGCGGCAAAACAACAACAACAAAAAATATCACAAGTTAAAGATCACTAAGGTCAACAAAACGTTATTAAACAATACTTAAGAAATATTTCAACTAAAGAACCATAGCAAAATTCTACTTGCAAAAATCAGAAAGTTAACAAATTTGCAAAAATCAAAACGAGACAATGAAGATATTGAAGGGAAACTACTGAAGAAAGAAGAAGAAAGTCAATATCTTAAGGAAGAACTTAAGAAGTTCAACAAAGAAACAATGACTGAAACTTTTTGAAGTAGCGACATCATCCAATATACAAGTCTAGAAATGGGAAAAAAGAACCATTACAAATCCAATCAATGTTCAATTTCCAGAAAACGCTTACATTGAAAAGGTATCGACCAATAATTCGCCAATAACACCAAAAGTTGAAGTTTCAATGAACACTCCGCAAGCAACTTGAGTACCTTAACTCCATCCTAATGACAAGATTTGTTATGATCGGGGACAAATTTAGGAGGAAAATAAACAATATTATTCCTACAGACAAACTAAATACAACCTTGGAAAAGAGAAAAGGCAAAATCGATAACTTGTATGGAAGCAGAAAATGAGAAGTTCTATCCAAACAATCGATCAACAAATATTGAAGGTAGACCTCGTATGGACCACTTCATAAATGACGCAACATTTCCACTTAATGTTTAAAAGAACATATCGTCTCGTTTCATCAAGTGTCATAGCTACCAATATCGAAGATTATGAGAAAGCGTTACGAGCAAGAAGAAGGGAAATTTTTTTTCCATAATCATACTTTGAGGACAAAGCATCTCTAAGAGGAAGGCAATGTTATGAATAAAAAATAAATAAATAAATGATAATTAATAGTAAATAAAGATAATAATAATTCCTAAAAGTTGCAACTCTTTATGAAGAGTTACTTGTTCCCTTTAAAAGACTATGTATACGGGCTCTCCTATTTGTAATTTATCATTAATTCATATTTCATAATCATTTTATTTTGATGACATGGAATTATTTTAACATATTTTTGGTGTGTAACAGGTGAATGAAGGCTACATGTTATTTTTGGAAGTGCTGCATAAGTAGAGACAAAGAACTTTGAAGGAGACTAACTATACAAAGTTTAATTATATTTTCTTAAATGTAATTTTTTTAATGTAAAAACTCAAAAATTATATTATTAATAAAATTATATTATTAGTCTATTGATTTCCTAGGGCCAACACCATAAGAGCTAGTCGACAGGGTGGATTATTCAATCCGTTGTTAAGTATTAAGGAGGCCAAGCTAACATATTAGTTAATTATTTAAATCCTGAATCTATATATGCTTAAACTGCTAAATTGACTAACTCATATGAGAATTCGTAAAGTGGTTATGGTAGACACATGTACACATGAAAATTCATATTTATATGCTAGCTTGTTTACAGAAACTAGGAAAATAAGAAACACATAGAAATTAATTGAATAACAAATATTTTATTTAAAATTCACTAGAACAACTAGGAATGAGCTCAGTACAGAAAATAATTTAGAAATTTTAACTTAGTGCTTTGCCGCAAATCAAAGCACTACACAAAAAGAGATTAAGTGACTCATTTCAAAATCCTACAAGATAAGTTCATTGGACTACTCTTGTAGGAAGAATATATTTCATAAAAAAGGAGATAGAGCATGTAAGCATATTTACAAGGCTTATAAATTGTACAAAGTGTTTACTGAACTATCCAACAATTAATTGGTGGGAATTTTTTTCCCTATTATAAATATGAATAGAAAACACAATCTCAGTAAGCATTGATAAAGTTAATTGATAAGAGTTTTTTCCTTATTATCTAGATTTGATCCTCATTAACCCTAAGTCTAAAAACCCAAAGAGTTTTATTTCTTTGTTGTATATCATATGTGGAAAGGGGTGTTACTTTTTAGATGCCTCGTGCCATAGATTTGACTTAATGTGTATATTTTGGATGTATCACTTACTGATGTTATTGGGTACAACAATTATGAGATATAACATTTTTTCTAATCAAACCTATACCACTCAACTTAAATTTGCCAATGCTTAAGTGCATCAAGAGTGATATTTATCTTTGTGTGTTTGCGATATATGGTATATATATTAGGGTGACATTGTAAATGTATTCAACTATGGCATTATTAATAAAGGTCTCAAGTTTAAGTAAGATTTTATGCTTCCCTCTCAAATATCATATCAATGCTCTAAATCTCTCTCAATTATTGATAATGTCTTAGGTACTTTTCTTAGTAATGTATCATGACTGATATAGATATAAGGTTGATATTGCAAATATATTCAACTATGGAATCATTAATAGAGGTTTTGATTTTAAGTAAGATTATCAAGCTTCCCTCTCAGATATCAATACTCTAAATCCCTCCCAATGATTGGGAATGCCTTGGATAAGTTTATTAGTAATATCTTGGGTAAATTTATTATCCTAGATCCAAAGACAAAAATATTTTACACACAACTGTTGCTAGAATTTACATTTTTTCAATTTCGGTAAATAACTTCATGATAAATTGTGTTGGAAAGCAAGCATTATCGCTAAACATAGTTATCGAATTACGAACATAGCACGTTCAATTTCAAAATTTGTCTCCAACATGGGCAAGTTACAACTTTTCCTTTGAAGGTAAAGAATCATCAAGTAAAAAGTAGGAGAATAGTGAGCCCTCCCTAAGAAAAGACTCAATATTGAATCATGATTGAGTGGAAATAAAAAAGTTTACATAAGCCACTGAATCTGTGATGTATGTGAAGTCCTTCACACATCTTCTGAGAAGAGTGATTTAAGCACTAACATTGTTATGATTCAAGGGTAAACACCTCTTCTGAATTATCCTCATGACAACACCTTTAGGAATGGGAAGATGAGCCATGAATCTTAACATTACCTTTGTACTTTACCTTTACATTCACTTTTTCCATGTTTGACTACTTTTCAGTCCCAACTTTGTTTACATTCTTCTCATAATTAGCAGCTACAACTTTTTGTATCAACATTGTTACTTAAGTGGTACTTGTAACCAACAATGAACAATCTTGAATATTATATTATTTTTGTTCTGTTGTAACATTGCGTTGACCAACAGATTTATTTTAACCTATCTTGCCGCTTTCTAATATGTTGCCTTTCTCTTAGTTAGTAATTAACAACCGAAACTTAACATTGTTTTATCAAGTACTATTTCTAACCTACATAAGCAATCTTATATAAGCTCTTATTTTATACTTCATTTCTTTATAAACAATGTTCATAAGTGCCTATATTTATTTCTTGCAACAACTTAACATCATTTATCCATGCTCCCCTTATCTTTTACAATCTACCCTTGTTCACTCTTCCAATGGTTAATATATAGTATGTTTCTCTTTCGCCAAAGGAACCATCAAGATCATAACCACCACACAATTTGTTTTGTAGGCATGTGAAAAAATCTTGACAGTGATCAAATCAATGCACACAGAAGAGTTCTATATGCTCAAAAAAAAAACAGGCATCAATGCCTTCTATATAGAGATGCTCATCAACTTGTTAATATTCCTTCCCCATTTCACGTTGTCCAACATTCCCTAACACTCTCTCCACCATCCACATCTACACCACACCATTCAACAAAATCTAGCCTTGATGGTGCACAACAACGATTCCGTACACTATTGGACAAACTATCTCCCATGAATGTATGCTCTATATGCATGGAATCTTATCCTGGAATTAAAACAAACCACTTTTGTGGTGCATATGCATGTTCTCGTTGTATTGCGGAAAAAAATGTCTACCGCTTTTCCTTGGCAAACAAAATGGATCCTGGTGTACAACCATTTGTACTTGCAAGGATTACTCAAGTTGAAGAAATGCTCATTTCTTGTGTTAACCCAATCTTACAAGTCAATCATGCCCGTAACGGACACTATACATATTTTGGCCACACTATTAGCTTCCCGCAAAACATTTCTAGCATTGCCACTTCCCTCCCTCATTTACTTTCAAACATTGACATCCTTATTGCTCACAAATTCAACCCTACAAACAACCCTTATGAATTATTTGTTAGTCGAGCAGCTGTTCTTGTTGCTTTTGAATACAAACTATCAAATGACCCATCCTACAAAGATGTTCAAGTTAACCCAATTGCATTATCTTCTTTTCCTCTTGAACCAACAAACATTTATCCCTCCTTCATCATGTCACACCCGATGAAACCCCATTTATTGACCATACCTCATCTTCTACTGTTCAACCACCCAGCTTCCTTGAACCCCATCAAGTACAATCCTCCTCCTTTATATCTACACAAACAAATTGTGGAACTAAGGTTGATGAAATCAAATGCTTCTTATCCACAAGCAATGCACCAACTCCACCTTGCATTGACTGGCTGCCAATAGATGCTTCCCCTATCAATGAGTACAACACAATAGGCCTCCTGTCCATGGCCTTCCCAACCTTGTTTCCCACTAGAGTTGTCATGCTTAAATAACCACACATTCAAGAGGTTGGGATGGAAAATTATGCACCGCACCTTCTTTGATACCATGACAATAGATTTGGCCAACATCCTTGGTTTCGTTATTACATATATAACCTCATGATGCACCACTATAGCAATTCTACTGCTTTCATATTTGTCAAATGGAACATTGAAGATACATTGCCTCCAACCATCTCAGAACTTGTACATCAATTACAAGACATGCTCGATGCTAAGATCATTGAACGAGTCATGCGCTTTGGCTCCACCCTTCGCGGGACATGTTCCTATTGGAATAAAATCCGGGGTGAACTAGCTGACATGATCAATCAACAAGGGACACCAACATTCTTCTTCACTCTCAGCGCAGCTGATACCAAGTGGTAGGATTTTCATTCTCTGATGCATGGACTAGCTCCAACCACTTCAAATCAACAACACCAATGGAGGATTTACAACCTTATTGCCAATGCACACGTTACATCTCAATACATGCACAATATATTCAAAATATTACTTAAAGAGGTTCTTCAAAAGGAGCTTTCTACAAAAGACTACTGGTGCAGGTTGGTAACAAATCATATTGTCATCAAAGTTGCCTATACTCAGAACCTCAAATGTACCTTCCTAATATTTATAATTTCCATGTAGGTATGAATGGAAACATAGGGGCTCTTCGCATATACATGGATTCTTATGCCTTGAAAATCCACCCAATATGGACAAATTAGATTGGGCAGATGCTACCAAGGTCGAAGATGAAAAAAAATACTTTGACAAATATGTTACTACATGGAATCCTCAACTCAACCATTCTACAACCCCATGCTTCCAACCCTCTGCTACAAATGATCCATGCACCATTGGATCACATTCAATACTTGCAGCTAACCACTTGGATTATTATGAAGACCTTATTAATTGTGTTGAAAGGCACCATAAATGTTCAGAATCTTCTTGCCTCCGGAGAAAAAAGGATCATCTCTTCAATGTCGCTACGGCTTCTTCTTTGATCTACAACCTACTTCTTCTTTGTTCATTTATGCAAATGGCTACAAAAAATATAACCCTGCAAGGAACAATGCCCTCCTAAAAATTCAAAACCCTACCATGCTCTCAATTTGGAGAGTTAATGTTGATTTCCAACCTGTTCTCTCTAGACATGCTGTCCTCAAATACATTTCAAAATATGCAGCAAAGGCAGAGCCTGTAATATCCCTCCTTTTATCTCTATCAGAATTTTAAAATAATTTAAGGCTTATAATCTCAAAGTAGAACGAGGATAATCTATTTATCCAAGAATAAAAGAATAATATAATATGGGACTTATAATGCCATTCATTCTAAAGTGGAATGAGGATAATATATTTATCATGGGCCATGCTTCTATAAATATATATAAATAGAAGACGAATAATAATACTAGTGGAGTGGTCTAAATGAAGTCAATTATCGAATCTCATATTTTAGTTGATCAAACAAAATAAGAAAAAACATTCTTACAAATGCTTGGATGGTCATTGACACATACACATAAACCTTGTTTTGTCAATGGTTCACTCCGTATTTGCCAAGGAAGTGGTACACGGGAGATGGAATTATTAAAGATTGATATAACATAGTGTCTTCAAAAGTGTTATGAGATAACTAGTACTTAAATAATTGTTCAACAATTAAAATTGAAATTAAGTCCAGTTTATCTTGAGCTTCCCATGTCAAGGAACATGGGCACTTGATGTAATTATTTAGTGGTTGTAGCTAAGTGATAGTGCTCCTTAAAAGGAGGAATCAAACTCCAGTGAGGGGGACATTTTTCCTTACCTACCAGGGTTCTCCTCACAGGTGTCCTCAAGCATTTCTTCCACTTGGAAAGGTAATCGTGGTTTCTTCCACCACTTGGCACTCAAGTGGAGTTGGAGTTACCAATTTCCTTTTTGATTTATTTTGGGGAGATCGTGGTGACAGGGGAAAAGGATGGGGGCCGCAACTCTGGGAATGGGAAGTTGCATCTCTGCCTCGATTGCTGGAAAATGGGGTGTGCCTGCGGTAGAAGGAAAAGGAGATTTGTTGCGTCGATGCCTGAGGATGGGACTTTTGAATTCTAGATGTCTCGAAAACCCTCTCTGCAACCGGCGGATCTTCCAAGGATGACAACCACTCTGACCTTGCTTAAGGGAAATCATTCACGCGAGTAGAAGGGATGGTACAAGGAGATCGGGGAAGGAATTGGTGGAACCAGGGAAACGCACAGGGGAGAGAGTGGTGCTGGAACCGACTCTCTGCAATCACTACCTTGCAATAGCATTCACTCTGGCAGATGCCATTTCGAAATGACCGCACTTGCTGGAACCGATTCTCTGCAATCACTGGTGATATCGATCCAAATCCTTGATTAAATATCTATATCTATATATTGTCTGATTATCAATCGGGTAAATGCTTTGACGTTTGGGTTTGCATAATGTACCTTAAATTTGAAAGGACACCCGATATTAGTTTAGTTCGGTATCCATGCTGTGATATATTAAATCTTGTCTGGCTATTTTCAAGCTGTGAAATGACGTTTACCCTAGCAGTTGCCATCTCGTAATCACTACATTCTTTACAAAAGTAATTTCTCTGCACTTCAACGAGAGTTTAAATTCTTGATAGAGTTAGATGTGAATCTCAGTCCCCAAGTGAGTAAAGGTTCGGATTAAAACCGCGACAGAGTTGGTATATTATATCTCTCTGTAAAAGGCGATAAGCACACACACTTACTAGTTATATGTCTTTCTTCACTAAAAAAATAGCAGTGATGCACACCCTACATCTATTTAACTTACAATGGATGCAAACTTTGTAGGTAGGGGTTGTGTAATTTGCATAGTGCATCTATCGTTGACAGAACAGAGACTGAGCTCTGTATGTTTGACTCGTGGCGAGTAGGGTCGAGAAAAGGGTGATTTTCTATTGTTACGTTTATAGATTGGAAGTCTGTGTGAATGTGAGTTAGCTGGAAACTCAGTTTTTATCCTTGTTTGAGATCGGAGGGAGATCCCTGAAAACATTTTAAAACTAGGGTATATTTATTTCGTTGGGATCTCAAGTTCTATACATAAGCTGTATAAGTTCTAGTGATTTTAACCCTCGAGTAGATGGCAGATTGGATTATCAAGTTTTCTTACTGTCAAGTTTATGTATCAAAGTGTCGAATGTATGGATACACTGCCATGAAGGTAGGTTGGATCTAGGTTAGGATTTTGTTGTTTGTTGCCGCAACTATTTGCTTGTCTAGAGATCTCAGAATATATAGCTTCCTGACAAAAACTTCTAATTTATGTTTTTCCATTTAGCTTGGGTGTTCCCAGAGTCTTTCCAAGAAGACCGATCCTCTGTTAACTTCTTTTAATTTTTGTTTGCCACTTGTCTTGGGAGTTTCCAGAATCTCTCCAAAGAAGATCGATTCGATTTCATTTTCTTTTAACTCTGTTTTATATTAGACAGAATTCCCGGATTTGATCTTTTATATCAGATCGGGAATACCTCTCTAAGATCGAATAAATATGACAGTTGACAAAAACAAAAGGACTCTGCCTTTCTAGTTTTAAAACTGACAAACCTATCTCAGGATCTAGACGGCTTTCTGTCACACAAACTCTGTGACTCCATCCCAATTCCTTCTGGAAAATTTACTGTTAAAGTATTTGCAGATCCATATTTGTATCTAAATGTCTAGCATTTCAATTCGATAGCAAGGTTTTATTGATGAAGTATTGGCAAATCCGTATGTGTGTCTAAATGTCCAGCATCTCCATTCGATAGTAAATTTTATTAATAAGGTGTCTCCAAATCTGATGTTTATGATTATATTTCCCAGATCGATAACGTTTTCAGTTGATAATGAATCCCTTCAAAACTCGGCGGTTCAATATTATTTTAGCATTCCCAGATCTAGGGTGTGTTTGAAAAATCATTCCATTAAAAATATGTATGTTTCAACATGGCTCATAGACCTGATGCTACAAAGATAGGATAGATTTCTGTCATCATTAGAGGACTGCATTGTAATTAATAAAGTGTGCTCTCTTTCGAGAGGCTTGGTGAAAATGGGAATGTCGTGGAATGCAACAGTTGTGTTGCGGTTGTAAACGTTATTTTGATGAATAATACAAGTGGAGACCTGGCCTTGTGGACATAGCCCCTAGGGTGAACCACCTACATATGGTATCGTGTGTTTTATGATGGTTCATTGTTTAAATTAGATGATTTATGATGGTTCATTGTTTAAATTGGATGATTTATGATGGCTCATGGTTTAATTTAGATGTACCTTTCTTTGAGTCCCTTTAATTGACATTTTATATCGGTTGAGTAAGTGATGTGTGTAATTAATAAAGACTATAAGGTATTGGTGGCTTGAAGAGCCGACATAAGGGCCTTACAGTTTGTTTCTGTTATGTTGTTTACAATAATAAATGGATGTGCAAGGAGTAATAATTCCCTCTTGATAGTTAAACGCCTTTAAGCAATTGTAAGAATAATAGTTTGTGATTTATATTATAGATGAATGATCATTATGGAGTTGGAATGAATGTACTATGCTTATCTTATGATTACATGAATGTTAGTAATTAGCATTTGGTAGGGAGTTAGTTGTTCTTCTAAGAAAAGATTTATCTTTCTCTCACAAAATAATACTAACATATACACGGGAGATGTTACAGAGCCCAAATCAGAAAGCTACCATGCAATTCTTTCTCATCTTCCCCATGCAACTCCGAATGACAGCCCCATCCTTCAACCAATTAGACAATTCCTGTCAAAAAATGTTGCAGATCGTGACATTGGTGCACAAGAGACTTGCCACATGGTCCAAAAACACCCTCTTTCCCTTTGCAGTTGCTCCTTTGTATCCTTGAATGTTAGCCAAATCATTTTTTGATGTGTTTCCAATGACTCTCCTGACACCCCACCAACACCCACCTTCATTTTTGCATACATGCAGTGCCCCCTGCACTCAGGCACCTTACCCTTCTTGAAGTTGCATGTTCTTGGCCATTCTCTCCTTGTAGAAAGAACTCCCAATGGAAACTGTGTTAATGAACTTAACATTATTTTTTGTTATGGGTTGAGTGTCTATGTCTTTGTAATCTGATATTGTTACAAACTTTGCTCTTTTCCTACCAGTATCCTTCACTGCCTGTGCCTATGTTTTTGTTCCTTCTAACTTTCCTCTTTTCCTACCGGCATTCATGTTTGCCCCTCAAGGGGAAAATGCTAGTTTAATAAATCTAGAGCATGTTTGGAGGATTTGTGAGTAAAGAAAATTAAAGGTCGAGCATGTTGGGAGAGTTGTGGAAAATTCAATCCACATAACTCCTCCTTGAACTGAAATTAAAACGCAAGCTAGTTTGAAGGAGTTGTAAGTTAAAAAAATTTAAAAGTGAGCAAGTTGGAGAGAGTTGTGGAAAGTCAATCCACATAACTCCTCCGTAAATTGAAATTAAAACACGAGTTAGTTTGAAAGAGTTGTGAGTTAAGAAAAAAGTGAGCAAGTTGGAAAGAGGTGTCGACAAGACATTTAGTATGTGTGAACGATTTTAAAAAGGGTGTTAAAAAGGTAAATCATTAACCCTAAGTATGATTTACAGGTTAGTATAGTTAATCGAGAGAAACCCCTAAGTTAAAAACAAAAGGATTAACCATAGTAATTAGAGGAAATCATTTCTTTGAAGAAGTTGAAACTAAAAAGAAGGAAAAGAAAGTATATATTTTTCGTGATTTAAGAAAGGAAGAAGGAAAAATCCTATAAGCTTGAAAGTATAAAACTTCATAGTGCATTTAAAAAAAAAAAATGGCAACCACAAGCAACTTGGGACAATCTCAAGGACTTGTTTTAACAAGAAAAAATCATGAATTTTGGTTAATCAGAAAGAAGTCATTTCTGCGGTCTAAGGGATGTTGGGAAACTGTTTAACCTTGGCTCATAGAACTAGATCAGGAAGTGGTTTAGACCATGACCAATGCACATAGAGCATAGTTAAATGAACATAGGAATAGAGAAGCCATAGCACTGCTATTAATTTGGAAAGGTACAAATGACAAAAATTTTCCAAAAATAACAAATGCTAAAACTGCAAAGGAAACCTGACATATTTTTGGAGTTATGTGAAAAATGTGCGATTTTAATAATTGGGAAGCTTATGGATATTGTTTGAGTTTATTTATATGGTTTGATCATATAATGCTAGAGGGGGACAAGGAATGCATACAAGGGATCTATGTCCCCCCTCTTTGTTAAAATATCACCTTCAGCGGATAAGAGAGGGGGCGGGCATGGGAATTATGGTTTAGTTTAAGGTAACAACTACTATGATTTTGCGAGCAAATCATGGAGATTTTGAATGCATAAGGTCTACAGAGAAGATGCTTTAAAATATTCATACAAGGAATCGAAGAATACACTTAGTGTGCAGTGGACCATAGACTCGAAAGTAGCAGGTTCTTTTAAGGTTATTTTTTCCAGCAAAAATTTGTGGGTTTACTTTTAAATTACATATGTATTTGAGAAAATAATTTCACTCCACCCTCAAGTGTAGAACAGGGTGATGGTACCAGGTCATCCCTCCTTGAGCTCTCTCCCTTCCATGGAATTTGTTGATGAAAGGTGGATTGTCGGCCAGCTGTATAGGAAACTGGTATCCCTAAAGGACCCTATGGGATTTGATATGAGAACTTTGTAGATTTAACCCAAGAGCATCTTTAGACTTATCCAAAGAGTGTCTACCAATTGAGATAACCCTTTGGACACACACTCTCTCTATAGAGAGTGCAATTTCCCTACAAGCTTGATCCATTTGTGTGTGCACATTGTTGGATCATGTTGTAGTGGGGTAGCTGTATTCTGATTTTGTGGCCTTCCTTCCCTTGATGTAATCATGCTTATAACGCCTCCCTTGTGGTAAAAAATAATAATAGATAATATCTTGCATTGTTTCCTCATAAAACACACATGATCGTAAAACCCACAAGTAGAGAATGTAATCTGAATTAGATTGAAGATGAATAGAATGTAAGTTATGGTGACCACTTATGAAAAATAAATGCATCTAGTTTTATTATGCTAACTATGATAGGATCTATCAACAAGGATTGCTAAGAATCCTAATGTGCGATGAAACTTTCTAACAAAATTTTAAATAGTAAGAGACACACAATACTATGGCCCTACCCTATTTATAAAAGTATATAGGGCTATTGTGAGTTCAACCTCCTACCTATACACTGCCTCTGATACAAAGCTAAATGTGATAGGAAACATGAGAACAACGAAATTGGGAGTTTTTTTTATAATAATAATAATAATAATAACTTAGGGAGGTAAATGAAAGGGGTATTTAATGAGTTTAGAGGAATAAAAGTGAACATGATTATTGGGAAAATAGAAAATGAGCATAGGAAAAGGGGATAAGAGAATGTAAAAGGGGTAATGGATAATAAAACAATGAAAAAGGGGCTATGCTAAGAGAGGAGTTAGGAAGATTAAAAGATTAAAAAAAACTATCATGAAACTTTAGAGAACAAAAAGAGACTTTGGAAAATTAGGGGGGGGTATTTGTAATAAAATAAGAGATATTGTGGAATTTGTTTACAAGGAGATGCCAAACGGAGTGATTTTAAATTTTCGATCTTAGACGGGATGATAAGATGGGTGGATGGGTGCAAACGACCAATTAACAATGGATGCAAACTTGGTGTTTTTTAGCTATTACGGTGCAAAAAAACATGCTTGCTAAAACTTTGACAAACTGTCGAAAGGGCCAAACGAACTCGGTTTTGGCCAAAAAAAAGGAAGACTATCATCATCAAACAAGGGTTGCTCTAATTAGAGCCTGCAATGTTTTCAAAACCAAATCGACCAAGTTTCTAAAGTATGACAAAAAGAAAGATCAAAACCATTGACTTCTAGAGACTACATTTATATATCATATAGATACCCTTTGCGATAATGTGTTAAGGTTGGTAAGAGTTTGTGATATGTTTTATGTTATAGTAGAAATTGTAGTGTGTTAATGTTTGTAAGAGTTTGTAATATATTTTTAGTGTGAACTTTGATTCTATTTAAGGGTGCTAGATCAATGGAAGAGAACCTTCCTTACAAGCAGGAGGTTGGAGGTTCGATTCCTCCATGCCCTATATACATAAATAAATATGACCAATTAATAGCAATCAATGAATAAATAAATTACCAGTTAACAATAATCTATGACTAAATAAATTACCAATTAATGACTAGAAAAATGAGTCAATGTACTACCAAAGAACTATAATTAATGACCAAATAGCAACAATTAATGACCAAATAAATGACCAACACATGAATCAATTTTTCATGTCCCAAATTTGGCACTGGGTCACAATGGCCTAAGAAAATTGGCCCTATTCATTATATTTTGTCAAATTGATGCTAAAGGTCAAATAATTACCAAGGCTGAAAATTACTAGTTTCCTAGGTTTAGGGTGGAAGCTTTGGGATTTGGAATAATGGGGATAATAAATGATGTTGGAACATTAGGATGGAATAAATATTTAATAAAGGAGATAAATAAATATATACAAGTGAAAATCAAAGTGGCATTTGGTCATGAAAACACATGGAGGAAGTGGGACCCACACAAGCTAGAATTTATGTGCCACATGACATCCTCTTCTTGCAATTTCGAATCCATGGGAAGACTAATGTTCTTGGGATGAGTTATAAGGTCAATAATACTTGGCATGATTCAATGAGGTCGAAATATAGAGGAAGAGTAACTCCCATGGAAGAGGAAGAGGAAATTTGGAGCTAGTGAGACAGTTGGGCTAGATTCCCTAGCTCTATGACAACAATGATGAAGATGCTATGACACCTAAGACACAAATCAGACCTGAAGGATGAAATATGACTTATCAAGGCTAAAAATAGACTCCAAGAGGGAGCTCAAGGGTGTTAGGGCAGCTAAGATGCTTCCACATGTGATTTGGTGGAAGTGGGAGACTAGGAATTGTTGTACAAGTGGCATTCTTTGGAATCTCTTCCCAACTTGAGTTGGCATGAGTCTCTTGGAAGGACTTCGACCCATGGAGGACATTAGAACTTTATAAATGTTAATAAAAAAGAATGAAACCAGATTTTGATCATTTGTAGAATTTGCAATTGCATTTGTGAAGAGGGAGAGCTAGTGGATGACTAGTTTCTTGCCTTAGCCAATTTCGAGGATGAAAGATTCCCATCCAAGTTGGTAATTGGAAATGCCGTTCAGACCGTTCATTTGTATCTTTAATGGAGTATTTATTTGCAGGTGTAATCTACAGGGAATCTCATGGTTTATTCTATTGTAGCTCACTCCTTCAAACATTTCCCGTTTTAATGGCATTTCTTGATCCTTGAGGGAGGGCAATTTTGGTGAGCTATTGTAGTCTTTGGGGGAGCTTCTAATTCCCCATTTATTTTTTAATATGAATTAAATACTCTATTCTTCATCTCCAAAAAAATTTAGGTCGAAATTCCAAGTAGAAATGTATAAATATCATTTTTAATGAAAGAACAGTGCCATTTCCCCACTACATTGATGTATAACATGATAATGCTAATGATTTCGAATGAATGGATGGTTCTATGATACATTTATGATTAATAGACTGCCATGTATGTATTTTACAAGTTTCATGTACTGTACTTGAGCATTTGAAGTATTTTTACTAAGTTTAACTGCATTGGGAGAAGAAATAGTGCCATTTCCCCAAGGGTCGAATTGGTGATTTTTGCATCTAAATGGGAGAGGGTTTGAAAATATATAATAATATATTAATGGTTCACATGAGACCTTAATAACATAATTAATACATTCCCTACCTCTTTTCAGAAATTTGAGTGGCTTTGGAGGCATTTGGGAAGCCATTTTCAGTACTTACCCCAAGGGGATTTGAACCCAAATTACCAGTAAAATTGCATGCTTGGTACATAATCTTAAGAGAGTTTGTAGAGGTATTTTTGTGGCCATGTATCATCCCTTAAAATCATATTCAAGTCTTAATATCATTCATACACATTCCTTGAAGATTTGAAGGCATTTGCAGTCAATTTGAGACCTAGAGACCAATATTAGTCAAAGGGAAATTACTAGTAAAGTTCTCTACATTGGCTAGAATTGAAAGAGGATTTGCAAAAGTATTTTAAAGGTCCAAAAGAATCCCTGAAACAAATATTTATGTTATAACATCATCCATATACCTTCTCAGAATATTTGGGAGCAATTGGAGCAATTTGGGGACCTAGAGCTCAAAACTAGTTAAAGGTCTAACTAGGGAAAAAAAAAATTTGTCATTTTAATAAAATTCCTAACAAGGGACATTATAGTGGTATCAGAGCATTGTCCTTGCACCTGTGTATTAGGTACATACATTCAAGAATAATTGGCAGCCATGTATTACTATTATGATGAATCCTATGAGCACAATTCTTATGAGGAATATGCAGATGCTTATGAGCAATATGAAGCAGAATGTGAATGGTATGAGGAAGAGGTGCCATTATGAAATACTTCTTACAATTTCAAGAGAAATGAAGATTATTCTTATGACTTTAAATCCGATGAAAATGAATGTGTCACACCAAGCAAGTATAATTCTATGAGTGAGTTCCAAAGATGGAGAGCAACATATAAAACCTTGCCCCAACAATATCAAAAATATCAAGAATATCTTTCTTCGAGCAAAAATACACAAAATGCCATGTCTTTTGAGTACTATGTTGAACATGTTTTTGAAAATAGGCCCAAAAGTGAAGATGTGGAGTAAGTAAAGAAAGGTTTATGCCCTTCTTGTAAAGAACCTTGGAGTGAGTATCATATATGTGTGCATGAAATTATGATTCACTTGAGGAGAGCTTTTGGGAATTCTTCAAAAAGAGATTCCAAAGATATTGATCATAAGGAAAACAAGGGGAAAAATGCGTCATCTTTCTTGAGGGATAAAAATGAAGAGCCATCACAAGAGCATGAAGAAGATTCTATTTAAAATATGGAAGATCATTTCGAGACACCTTCTAGCTTATACATGAACCAAAGATCATCTACTGATGGATGCTTAAACTATGAAGGAGTACCTACTGATGGGTGCTCGCACCTCTATGTTGGTGACATAGAGATCACTTTTGAAAGTGTTGTTGCAAGTCCAAGTTCCATTAAGCATGATAATGAAGACCTTGTAGCATTTGAAGAAGAACCAACATCAACTTCGCCATCACCACTTGAGCTTCATGAAGTTGGTCCAAGCAAAAATGAAGAAGATGAGGAGGTTCATTTGCAAGAGCCTTATTTTCTTGAAAGGTCCTTAAAGATGAATGAAAATAAGATCCAAAAGTCCCTCAGCATTCTCCATGACACTCAAGCATTGGTGTCAAATTCTTGTTGGAGAGCTACTTCATTGGAGGAAACATCCTTCCTTGAAGACATGGAGAAGATTCAAAGAGCAATGTGACACATCAAAGGTAATTTCATGTCTTTTCTTTTTGATAGAAACCATTTGTTTGAGCTTAATGAATTGTTACATGATGCATACTTGAAGAATAATGAGGATATTCATAATATCACAATTCAAAATGAGCAACTTCTTGAAAAGTTGCAAGATACTTGTTTTTCCTCCTATGTTTCAGATTGTCAAATGGTAGATTGTTTGGAGGATTCTCATAACATGGTGGATCATGAGAAATGTGAAAATTTGAATGTGCTTAGTGTGTTTGAAGATGAACTTGAAGAGATCCAAACACTTGATGTGGTGGAAGAGGAACTTGAATTGTCTCTTGATGAAGGTTATGCAATTTTTAAAGAAGAGCATGATTCCTCTACATTGGAACCAATCTATGACAGGTTTCACACTTTTGAAGGAGTTGCATGATACTACCCATATGGATCCTTTCCATTATGAAACTGTAACATACCCTTTAAGCTGGAAAACATTTTATGTTCAGAAAAATTATGATAACTTTTATTATAAAGTTTGTATTGGACAGGTGTCCAAAGATGACTGTAATTTGCACAATATATTATTATTTAATAAATAAATTAGGAGACAAACACCTAAGAGGACTGTTGAAAGAGTGGTTACTGATCCACTAGGTGGAATGGAATCTGTGGTAGAAGGCAATGGACAAGTGGCAGTATCATGATTCATCTAACTAGCTGTTGGTATGGGACAACTCCCTTGAAATGTGGTCATAGTGCCCTGAAAGATGGGACTGGAGCTTGAGGCTCATTTATTCTAAACTGACCACTAAAAGACCTAGGCAGTCTATATAATAGCCGTCAAATATTGAATTGGGGTTCAATCACTTTTCCTGACGAGGAAATTTACCTTGGGGTTATGCTGTGTTTGCACCCAAGAGATTTGATGAGGGGATAAGCTGTTGTTGATAATGTTGTGAGTCTATTAAAACTCTTATTGAGTTCAGGAGGTTGATGCTGAGTGGAGAAGGCATTTTTCAGGAGGTTGATACTGAGTGGAGAAGGTATTTTTAGTGCCTTGCTTCTACACAGTTTCCACCCACTTACTGGATCAGTAATCAGCCTCGGGGGTTCATTAGAAGTCAGCAGTTGAGCTACTTCTTATGGAGCAGGTTGAGAGGAACATGCCTCCTTGGGTGTTGGTCGGCCTATCGTCTTTTACAGGTTTTATTGTCTTATCTGCTTTTATTTACAAGTTCAGTCATTTATTTCTATGTATTTAAAGTTCTATCATCTACTAAATTTTACTGTTTATTTCATAAAGTTCATTTCAAGTATTTTGAATATTTTAATGATTCTACATAAATCGAAATGATTGAATAAATGATCTCTGCATTTTTCCCCATGGAAAAGGAACAACATCGTACTCCAGTACATAGATAGATTAAAATAGATAAGTCTGATAGGCAAGTAGCCAAGTGAATGAGAAGATTAAATTATTATAAATTTCTCAAGTTTCTATTTCTGTTTAATTCCTGCATTTATATTACAGTACCCTTATCATTAACTATTTTAGTTAGCTGTATTCATAATTTATATACAATACTTTTGTTTGTAATTATCTCTGTTTTTCAAATATATTTTGTTTATGTTCTAACAATATAGGATTTATTTTTTCCTTACTCAGCAGTTAAAATGTTCTTATTTATACTAGATAAATAAAGATTTACTTTCAAATAGCAGAATGATATTCTTCTACAGACATTAAGTATTTCCATTTATTACATGTATAATTCATACATTATTTTATAATATAACTACACATTGAAAATCAAGACAGTTGTTATCCCTGTCAAAACCCTAACATAGTTATCATTCACTAGCCATAGTAAACATTTTAAGTTAAACATCATTACTGTAGATCGAATAGATATATTTAAAACATCATCTCAAAAGGTTTAAAGATAATATGACTGTAGGAGTAAAGTCAAACAGAACACACAATTTTATTGATATCTCAACATCTCAATAGCCATCATCACTCCATACATTTTAAACTTACCTAAAACCTAAACCTTGACAGATTCGTAGTTGCACTACTTAAACATTAATACAATCGAAATGGAGGCATTGGCTGAAGCCCATTACATATTTACAAACAATTTAGTGAACACCAGGTTTATGCCGAGAACTTATCTCGGAGCTTAGTTAAAGCTTTTTATTTTCAAAAGTAAGAGCTAAATCCTAGACCAGGAAACACTCTCCTATTGGTTCAAAGCGTAGCAACAGTTTTATAAACAAAAAACAAAGCACATATAGGCTTTAAGCCTTAACAACAATTTCATTCATCCATTATCCTTTAAAACAAACAATTGTATTATCGTTGCACCAAAACATCCATTCATAGATCGGTAACCAAGATAAATGCAATAGTCATTTAAAACATTACTTATTTCCCATATCTTTGACGAGTCACAACCCGTGTAAACAGACCCAACACAAATCAATAAACAGACATGATTACAGTAGTATAAATTCTAAATATATTTCATTTGAAGGAGTTCAAAAACCTAACCTACAAAATTACAAAATAAACAAGATTTCACACAGGTCTTAAGCCTACAGCATTTAGATGGTAGTAACAGACATTTCGTGTTATATATTTAAAAATTATTACATTCTATCTATCCATTACAAAGAACATGGTAGCCATAGTATTGAAACATCAAACATTACTTCATTAAATTCTGAGGGCAAACCCTGTCTTAACACTATTACATTCCAAACCAGAACCAACAGTTGCCATATGGGTTGAGGGATATTCTCCCCTACTTTCAACAATATTCACAAAACCCAAACCATAAAACCCTAAGAGTTTTTCAAAAACATGATAGACAGAACTTCCAAACAAGACGGCCATCATCTTCTCTACAGGGTTTCCAAGGAAACCACCGAAGGCTTACCGTTTGGTATAGCTTTCCAACCTTCACATGCCAAATTCGAGTAGCCATTCCTTAGCTATACCTGCAACGACCATTGCCAAGGATTAAAAACAATATCCGAATAAGAAAAGAACTTCAATATTAGAAGGTTGATAAACTATTAAGCATTTTGTGGAAATATTACAATGAAGGAAGGAGAACACATTACCTTGCAGATTGTTAGTTGTAATACCAATGAACGTCAAGTCTGTAGCCACTGCAACGAACCCTACCACATTAAATGTTGAAGTAACCGGAGCCAACACCCAACCATCAACTCTAAACATTTCACAACATCAAGACCTGGAGCAACCAAACTAAAGGGTCGATTTCTCACATAAAGCTAACTTCCAAGAACCAATAGGTCTGACAATCGAATCCCTCAAAAGTTACAAACTCAACGGATGACTTAAACCAGTAACTACTGCATGAAGGGATAACAACTTGGCTCTGTCATTTTATGAGGTTACCAGTTCAAAACTCAGAAGTTGCAGGCAGAACAACGAGTCTAAAAACCAGCGCCCTGTCGGCCAGTGCAGAGCCACTACCATCAAACAACAACGATACAATAAATACGATATTCCAAACCAAGTAGGGTTTAACCACTACATCGAAACCCTCACAAGATCGATGATGCAGATCTGAGGCAGAGATTACAAAATTTACAACAGTCAATCATATTAAATGAGCCATAATTACAAAAACCACGAAGGAGCCAACTCTACAGCAATTGCCTTCGTGTCAGCTTACAACTCAGCATTCTAAGGTTGTTATTGGAAACTAGCATGTGCACTAAGTCTACGGTATCATCCACAGTGGATTTCCATTATCTTGTGAGCCGTGTGCATTAAATACTGACGATTACGATCTTACTTGCAAACCGGTCACGTGGATATCCACCATAATACAATTAATACACCTTGCATCGCTTGGGTATTGTCGACATAGTGTAACCTGTCAAGACCCTAAGTTAGCACCTAAATTCATCAAGGTTTTCATATAACACAATATAGTATAGTTTGTATATATATATTTAACCATTGCACGATATTACAAGGCTTGTATGCATTTAAGCATCACCTTGTATGAATGTTCTCACATACTATACATTGCAATGAATTTTTTACATATCACCGAGTAGTACAAGGTAACATCTAATACATAGATGTGTACATAGTTCCATATAAGATACACATAGACAATAAGGTCGTACTGAACTCAGACGTTTCACATAATAGCTAGAAGATGTTAGTGTACTAAATAAAATAGAATCTCTATGATGCATATATGACCTATAGTTGCACAGGAACCATATTGCACATATAGTGTCGTACGAACACATAAGTGCCGCTTAGGGTATTATGTTTTTCACAACTCACATTTCACCTATGTGATAGTTGATAGAGTGGTAACAAAACATGTTCACAATAGTTAAATAATAACCCTATAAACAATGATAAGATAGATCTTAAAAGTTATACATGATAAAGAGATCTCAACACATACACTTACACACATGTTAATGAATGGTGCAAGAGGAAACAATTCAGAACGATACTATCATCGCATGCTGTAGAGTGTAGACTACTTAACAAATAGTTGAACATGAATTTGCATGATTCATCATTGAGATAGAAAGTGAACAATTACATATAGAAAACATGACGGAGACCAAATAGATCTGGGTACAATACTACGATATAGACATTATAGTTCTTCTTGATAACTGTGGATTCTCTTTCGCAACTCTTATCTCTTACCTGTTAATTTGTCATAAGTACGAGTTCACATAGTTTAGCACGAATGCTAAGTAAGCCTCGGGGCATCCAAGAACCCCTTCATCAACCAAACAAAAGTACCTTAGTTAAATAGTTATTTCAACAACTATAAGCAACAGCAGAAGTAATATGTAACAACATAGTTAATTATAGATTATATTTCATGCATTGTTATAATTCCACATTTTTAAATAACGTTTATTGTCACATAGAAAAAAAAATTTATTTTGCGATTTTTGGGATGTTACATGTGGTATCAGAGCGCAAGTTCAAACTCTAGGCCTAAATGAGGCTCATGTGTGCAAACAGAAAAATAAATCAGAAAGATTATGTTACTAACTTTGCAATTTAATTTTATTTTTGCACAATACATATTTACTTTTATTGCAGGTATGGAAATACCAAAAGAATCGGCAAAGGACAGATCTCCTCGTAATGAACAAATTAATCATAATAACACTGAAGAAATTTACGTTGAGTTAAACAACTAGTCTTCTGAAATTTTACGCACTGTGCAGGATTTAAAATCTAAGTTAAAAGCTATAAAAGAAGAAAATTAACAGATTTTAAAAGCACAGAAAGAACTACAGCAGAATTTAAAAGAGAACCGTCATAGTGATGAAAGAGGTAAAAAATCAAGATTTAGAGTTGATTCTGAAATCATGTCCCACCAACATAAGCATAAGAAAACAAAGAACGATAAAAAGAATAGTTACCCATCTTCTAAGTCTAATTCAAGTAATAATGATGTAAATTATGATAGCAGTAATAGTGAGTGTTGCTCTAAAAAGAGAAAACATAAGCATCATGAACAGATTACTCGTGAATTTAAAAAGATTAAGCCACCTACTTTTAATGGCGAAAGTGAGAAGGGTGAGATAGCAGAAGCTTGGTTGTCAAGGATGAAGAAGTACTTTAATATTTATGACTACTCTTCTCAGCTAAAAGCCAAGATGGCTATTTACAATCTGACCGGAAAGGAAGATATATGGTGGCAGGATCTTAAAATAATCAAGAGCATAAAGGAAAAGGAAGTAACTTGGACTATGTTTAAAAGTTTATTTAAAAAGAAGTTCTTGTCTGAACAGTATTTTGAGGATAAATCGAAGGAGTTTTACAACTTAAAGTTGGGTACCATGAACATGAAAGAACTGTGCAGCAAGTTCCTTAGCTTGCTGAGGTACATACCCTACATGGTTGAGGAAAAGCCTAAAGTGCAAAGGTTTCTTAGTTGTTTACCATTTAATATAAAAGATCGCATTGAATATGACAATCCTTCAACTTTGGAAGAAGCCATGAGAAAGGCAAATTTTTGTTTTGACCAAAACATAAAAAGAGAAGGAACAACTGGTTGGAAGAACAATAAAACTAATTAGTCTGACTATAAAAAGAAGATTTTTAATCAGAATGCTGGAGGTTTTAAGAAAAGCTTTAATAACAGAAATTTTTCTAATAATTATCGAAATAATACATCTCAGAATACTACTGCTGCAAGGAATGTACGTAGCAATTAAGGCAATAATAATAACAATCATAACAACAGGTATGCTGAACAGAAAGGACCCATAAAGTGTTATGAATGTGGCGGACCACACAAGAGAAAAGATTGCCCACGCAACAAGAGGACAGCCAACAACATACATACTATGCAAGCAGAACCTACAGTTGGAGACATTGCAAGAGAAATGCCCAGGATAAATGCAGCATTGAAGAACCGTTAAGCGGACCATCAAACATCCATGGTCGAAATTGAAGGTATGATACGAAACGAGTCTATTTCTATTTTAATAGATCTTGGTGCAAATCTAAGTTATATTTCCCGTACTTTAGTAAACCGTTGCAAGTTAAAAACATAAAAATTCGATAATGCATGGTTAGTTCAGCTTGCAACATGAACTAAAAGAAAGGTTACAGATTTTGTTCAGAATTGTGAAGTATTTTTAAATCAGCTGAAAATGCAAGTTAATCTGAATGTTTTACCCTTAGGTTCATATGATCTGTTAATTGGAATGGATTGGCTTGAACAACATAGAGTTATATTAAATTGTTATGATAAATCTTTTACTTGTATAAATAATGAAGGTAATTCAGAAACAGTGAAAGGAATTCATAGGCAGATTTCAGTAAGGCAGATTTATGCTTTACAAGTAAAAAGAGCTGCTAGAAAAGGTTGTAAACTGTTTGCTGTTAATGTTGTTAATGATGAATGTACATCCAATAAGACAAGTTAAAACGAGAAGATATTCCCATCCTTAGGGACTTTTCAAATGTATTCCTAGAAGAAATTCCAGGATTACCTCCGAAAAGAGAACTTGACTTCACCATTGAGTTAGTACCCGGTGCGGTACCGAACTCAAAGGCCCCCTATAGGATAAATATTCTAGATTTAAATGAGTTAAAATCTAAGCTGAAAGAATTAATAGATAAAAACTACATACGGCCCAATGTGTCCCCTTGGGGAGCACCAGTAATATTTGTTAAAAAGAAAGACGGTACCATGCGTTTGTGCATTGACTACCATCAGCTTAATAAAATGACAATTAAAGACCGGTATCCCTTACCCCGTATAGATGATCTATTTGATCAAGTATGCGTAGAAGAGATATTCACTAAAATTGATCTAAGGTTGGGTTATCATCAAGTCCAGATAAAAGACGAGGACATATTCAAAACTGCATTCAGAACATGTTATGGACACTATGAGTTCGTAGTTATGCCTTTTGGGCTAACTAACGCACCTGCAGTGTTCATGTGTTTAATGAACAATGTTCTGCATAAATATTTGGATAAGTTTGTAGTGGTATTCATTGATGATATCTTGATTTACTCAAAGACTAAAGAAGAGCATGATGAACATCTAAAAATCATTTTACAAGTACTTAGAGATCACCAACTTTACACTAAGTTCAGTAAGTGTGATTTCTATAAAGATAAAATTCAGTATTTGGGGCATATAATTTCAAAGGATGGTATCTCTGTTGATCCTGATAAAATTAAAGCAATTAATGAATGGCTTGTCCCAAAAGATGTAACTGATGTACGGTTATTCATGGGAATAACGGGGTATTATAGAAATTTTATTGAAGGGTTCTCTAGAATTGCTAATCCCATCACTTCTTTGCAGAAGAAAGGGAAGAAATTCATATGGGATCAAAAGTGTCAGACAGTTTTAATAAGTTGAAAGAATTGTTAACTACTGCACCCATTTTAAGAATTACAGATCCTAATAAGGATTTCGTCGTATGCACTGATGCATGCAACGAAGGACTTGGAGAGGTCTTAAGTCAAGAAGGTCATGCAATTGCTTTTGAGTCAAGGAAGTTAAAAATACATGAAAATAATTACGCTACGTATGATCTTGAGTTGGAAGCCGTGATACATGCTTTAAAGATGTGGCGCCATCACTTGATCGGTAGAAAATTCATTTTAATGATGGATAATAAAGGGTTAAAGTATTTACTGGATCAAACAAATCTGAACGCAAGGCAAGCTAGATGGTTAGCTTTCCTTAGTGAGTACGATTTTGAAATCCATCACATTAATGGAAAGAAAAATAAGGTTGTTGATGCATTGAACAGAAACGCTAGATTAAGTTTTGTAGCAGCAATCAGTGCTTTTAAAACTGATTTAGAAAATCAGATCGAAGAGGGAATTAAGCAAGAAGAAAATTACCAAAAATTACATGATAAAGTGGCTGAAAATTCATCTGAAGATGTTATAACAGATTATAGTATTAATGAAAAAGGCTTCTTAACTTACAAAAACAGAATGTATGTGCCTAATTTTTCGAAGGTTAAGTTGCTGATTTTAGATGAAGTTCACAAGAGTCCTTATTTAGGACATCCTAGTTATCAGAAAATGATAACTATGTTAAGAAAAGAGTATTTTTGGCCTAACATGAAGAGTGAAGTTGCTGAATATATAGCTAGATGCTTTGACTATCAGACTATTAAAGCTGAACATCAACATCCAGCTGGGCTATTGCAGCCCTTACCAATTCCAGAATGGAAGTGGGAAATCATAAGCATTGACTTTATTACAGGTTTTCCTAAAAATCAAAAGCAGAATGACTCAATTATGGTTGTTGTTGATAAACTTAGCAAAGCTGCTCATTTTATTCCTGTTAAAACTACTTTCAAGGCTTCTAACATTGCAGATATTTTCATGAATAAATTTTTTCGCTTGCACGGAATTCCAAAGGTAATTATTTCAAATCGAGACTCTAAGTTTACTGGTAACTTTTGGACAACACTGTTTAAAGGATTAAAGAGTAAGTTAAATTTCAGCACTTCCTTCCACCCACAAACTGATGGTCAAACAGAAAGAGTAAATCAGATTTTGGAAAATATGTTAAGATTATATGTAAAAGATCAGCCATCTAAATGGGAGGATTACTTACATTTAGCAGAATTTTCCTACAATAATAATTATCAAGCATCTGCTAAGTTAAGTCCATTTGAAATTTTGTATGGAAGAAAGTGTTGTACTCCAATTTCGTGGGATAATCCTGTAGATAGATTGATGTTAGGACCAGATCTATTGAAAGAAATGGAGCTAACTGTGATACAGGTTCAAGGTAACTTAAAAGTTGCCCAAGATCGGCAGAAAAGCTATACTGATTTGAAACGAACAGAAAGAGAATTTCAGGTAGGAGACCATGTATTCATAAAGGTAAAGCCCAATAAAAGTTCTTTGAAGCTTGGGAGCTGTGCTAAATTAGCACCGAGGTATTGTGGGCCATTTGAAATCCTATCAAGGACAAGAGCTGTTGCATATCAATTAGCATTACCATACGATTTAAAAATCCACAATGTTTTTCATGTTTCTATTTTAAAGAAGTATGTGCATGATGCTACTCATATGTTGAATTGGAATGACATACAAGTGGAACTTGGAGGATATTTTCAGGTGGAACTGGACTATATTCTAGACCAGAGGGAAATTATGCTTCAGAATCGCACCATACGGCACGTAAAGGTGCAATCGAAGCACCTTAGCCCTGATGAAGCTACTTGGAAACTGGAAAGTAATATGCAGGCAGCATATCCAGTTCTATTCCATGAGGAACTTGTTGATGAATAAGCAACATCGAGGATGATGTTGAGCTTAAGAGGGGGTGTTTGTAACATACCCTTTAAGCTGGAAAACATTTTATGTTCAGAAACATTATGATAACTTTTATTATAAAGTTTGTATTGGACAAGTGTCCAAGGATGACTGTAATTTGCACAATATATTATTATTTAATAAATAAATTAGGAGACAAACACCTAAGAGGACTGTTGAAAGAGTGGTTACTGATCCACTAGGTGGAATAGAATCTGTGGTATAAGGCAATGGACAAGTGGCAGCATCATGATTCAACTAACTAGCTGTTGGTATGGGACAACTCCCTTGAAATGTGGTCATAGTGCCCTGAAAGATGGGACTGGAGCTTGAGGCTCATTTATTCTAAACTGACCACTAAAAGACCTAGGCAGTCTATGTAATAGCCATCAAATATTGAATTGAGGTTCAATCACTTTTCCTGATGAGGAAATTTACCTTGGGGTTTTGCTATGTTTGCACCCAAGAGATTTGATGAGGGGATATGCTGTTGTTGATCATGTTGTGAGTCTATCAAAACTCTTACTGAGTTCAGGAGGTTGATGCTGAGTGGAGAAGGAATTTTTCAGGAGGTTGATACCGAGTGGAGAAGGTATTTTTAGTGCCTTGCTTCTACATAGTTTCCACCCACTTACTGGATCAGTAATCAGGCTCGGGGGTTCATTAGAAGTCAGCAGTTGAGCTGCTTCTTTTGGAGCAGGTTGGGAGGAACAAGCCTCCTTGGGTGTTGGTCGGCCTCTCGTCTTTTACAGGTTTTATTGTCTTATCTACTTTTATTTACAAGTTCTGTCATTTATTTCTGTGTATTTAAAGTTCTGCCATCTACTAAATTTTACTGTTTATTTCATAAAGTTCATTTAAGTTATTCTAAATATTTTAATGATTCTGCATAAATCGAAATGATTGAATAAATGATCTCTGCATTTTTCCCCATGCAAAAGGAACACCATCGTACTCCAGTACAGAGATAGATTAAAATAGATAAGTCTGATAGGCAAGTAGCCAAGTGAATGAGAAGATTAAATTATTATAAATTTCTCAAGTTTCTATTTCTATTTAATTCCTGCATTTACATTACAGTACCCTTATCATTAACTATTTTAGTTAGTTGTATTCATAATTTATATACAATACTTTTGTTAATAATTATCTATGTATTTCAAATATATTTTGTTTCTGTTCTAATGGTATAGGATTTATTTTATCCTTACTCAGCAGTTAAAATGTTCTTATTTATACGAGATAAATAAAGATTTACTTTCAAATATAGCAGAATGATATTCTTCAACAGACATTAAGTATTTCCATTTATTACATGTATAATTCATACATTATTTTATAATATAACTACACATTGAAAATCAAGACAGTTGTTATCCCTGTCAAAACCCTAACAGAGTTATCATTCACTAGCCTATAGTAAACATTCTAATTTAAACATCATTACTGTAGATCGAATAGATAGATTTAAAACATCATCTCAAAAGGTTTAAAGCTTATATGACTGTAGGAGTAAAGTCAAACAGAACACACAATTTTATTGATATCTTAACATCTCAATAGCCATCATCACTCCATACATTTTAAACATACCTAAAACCTAAACCTTGATAGATTCCTAGTTGCACTACTTAAACATTAACACAATCGAAATGGAGGCATTGGCCGAAGCCCATTACATGTTTACAAACAATTTAGTGAAGAACAGGTTTATGCTGAGAACTTATCTTAGAGCTTAGTTAAAGCTTTTTATTTTCAAAGGTAAGGGCTAAACCCTAGCACAGGAAACACTCTCCTATTGGTTCAAAGCACGGCAACAGTTTTATAAACCAAAAAGGAAGCACATACAGGCTTTAAGCCTTAACAACAATTTCATTCATCCATTATCCTTTAAAACAAACAATTGTATTATCGTTGCACCAAAACATCCATTCATAGATTGGTAACCAAGATAAATGCAATAGTTGTTTAAAACATTACTTTTTCCCATATCTTTGATGAGTCACAACCTGTGTATACAGACCTAACACAAATCAATAAACAGACACGATTACAGTAGTATAAATTCTAAATATATTTCATTTGAAGGAGTTCGAAAACCTAACCTACAGAATTACAAAATAAACAAGATTTCACACAGGTCTTAAGCCTACACCATCTAGATGGTAGTAACAAACATATCGTGTTATATATTTAAAAATTATTACATTCTATCTATCCATTACAAAGAACACGATAGCCATAGTATTGAGACATCAAACATTACTTCATTAAATTCTGAGGGCAAACCATGTCTTAACATTATTACATTCAAAACCAGAACCAATAGTTTCCATATGGGTCGAGGGATATGCTCCCCTACTTTCAACAATATTCACAAAACCCAAACCATAAAACCCTAAGAGTTTTTCAAAAACACGATACACAGAACTTCCAAACAAGATGGCCATCATCTTCTCTATAGGGTTTCCAAGGAAATCACCGAAGGCTTACCGATTGGTATAGCTTTCCAACCTTCAGACGCCAAATTCGAGTAGCCATTCCTTAGCTATACCTACAATGACCATTGCCAGGGATTAAAAACAATATCTGAATAAGAAAAGAACTTCAATATTAGAACTTTGATAAACTATTAAGCATTTTGTGGAAATATTACAATGAAGGAAGGAGAACACATTACCTTGCAGATTGTTAGTTGTAAGACCAATGAATGCCAAGTCTGTAGCCACTGCAACGAACTCTACCACGTTAAATGCTGAAGTAGCCGGAGCCAGCACCCAACCATCGACTCTAAACATTTCACAACATCAAGACCTGGAACAACCAAAGTAAAGGGTCGATTTCTCACATAAAGCCAACTTCCAAGAACCAATAGGTCTGACGATCAAATCTCTCAAAAGTTACAAACTCAACGGATGACTTAAACCAGTAACTACTGCATGAAGGGATAAGAATGCGGCTCTGTCATTTTATGAGGTTACCATTTCAAAACTCAGAAGTTGCAAGCAGAACAACGAGGCTAAAAACCAGCGGCCTGTCAGCCAGTGCAGAGCCACTACCATCAAACAACAACAATACAATAAACATAATATTCCAAACCAAGTAGGGTTTAACCACTACATCGAAACCCTCACAAGATTGATGGTGCAGATCTTAGGCAGAGATTACCAAATTTACAATAGTCAATCATATTAAATGAGCCATCATTACCAAAACCACGAAGGAGCCAACTCTACAGCAATTGCCTTTGTGTCAGCTTACAACTCAACATTCTAAGGTTTTTATTGGAAACTAGCATGTGCACCAAGTCTACAGTATCATCCACGGTGGATTTCCATTATCTTGTTAGCCGTGTGCATTAAATACCGAGGATTACAATCTTACTTGCCAACCTGTCACGTGGATATCCACCATAATACAATTAATACACCTTGCATCGCTTGGGTATTGTCGACATAGTGTAACCTGTCAAGACCCTAAGTTAGCAACTAAATGCATCAAGGTTTGCATATAACACAATATAGTATAGTTTGTATATACATATTTAACCATTGCACGATATTACAAGGCTTGTATGCATTTAAGCATCACCTTGTATGAATGTTCTCACATACTATACATTGCAATGAAGTTTTTACATATCACCGAGTAGTACAAGGTAACATATAATACATAGATGTGTACATAGTTCCATATAAGATACACATAGACAATAAGGTCGTACTCAACTCAGTCCTTTCACATAATTGCCAAAAGATGTTAGTGTACTAAATAAAATAGAATCTCTACGATGCATATATGACCTATAGTTGCATAGGAACCATATTGCACATATAGTGTCGTACGAACAAATAAGTGCCGCATAGGGTATTACGTTATTCACAACTCACATTTCACCTATGTGATAGTTGATAGAGTGGTAACAAAACATGTTCACGACAGTTAAATAATAACCCTATAAACAATGGTAAGACAGATCTTAAAAGTTATACATGATGAAGAGATCTCAACACATACACTTACACACCTGTTAATGAATGGTGCAAGAGGAAACAATTCAGAACGATACTATCATCGCATGTTGTAGAGTCTAGACTACTTAACAAATAGTTGAACATGAATTTGCACGATTCATCATTGAGATAGAAAGTGAACAATTACATATAGAAAACATGACGGAGACCAAATAGATCTGGGTACAATACTGCGATATAGACATTATAGTTCTTCTTGATAACTGTGGATTCTCTTTCACAACTCTTATCTCTTACCTGTCAATCTGTCACAAGTACGAGTTCACATAGTTTAGCACAAATTCTAAGTAATCCTCGGGGCGTACAAGAACCCGTTCATCAACCAAACAAAATTACCTTAGTTAAAGAATTATTTCAATAGCTATAAGCAACAACAGAAGTAATATGTAACAGCATTGTTAATTATAGATTATATTTCATGCATTGTTATAATTCCGCATTTTTAAATAAAGTTTATTGTCACATAGAATTTTTTTTTATTTTGCGATTTTTGGGATGTTACAGAAACTTCTGCACTTTTTGATCATTTTGGTGAGTTAGTTCATTCTCCTACATCCTACAATTCCATTTTTTGTAGCATTAGTCTCAATAAAGTATGGGTGAAACGGTTCATTTTGATGGTGCTACATGAGGAGTATGGAACTCCTAGATTTACCTTTTATGATGACATGGTTGGAGCACATTCTTATTCACATTTTCAGCAGCATCATTTGTCACTTTATGATGATGCACATCTACATGGATGCACCTATGAATTGCATTTGAGTCACTTGAAGACTCATGGTTTTTCTTGCTCAACACTTGGTTCATTTGATGTTAGAGGAACTTCATCCAACACTTGGGTTGATGGATTTACAATGGGAGAACATTTTTGTTGGAACCCACATACTTTGTTACATCTTTATGATTTTCACATTCATGGATGTATGGGTGAGACTTATTTGAGTCCTTTGAAGTCTCCTTGTTTTTTATGCTCATTATTTGCTTCAGATTTTAGTGGAGACTGTTCATTCACTTCTTGGATGAAGGAATACATGGATGAATATTTTGATGCATATGACATCCATTTGGAGCAGCATTATAGGACATAGGATCCTCACCTATGTCATTGGATTAGATTTGATGGGTCATTTGAAGATTGTATGCACTTGGAAAATGGTTGTCTACATGCTTGGAGGTATGAGCACTTTCATGACTCTTTGATGAAGCATCTCCTTGATGTATATTTTCATTATGTTGTTATGTACTTTGATGATATATATTTTGTACTCATTATGTTTGGAAGAATGCATACAAGAAAATGGGATCCAATAATCCTCTTATCTGATTATATGGGTTGGAGAGCACTCTTAATTGTTGGGGTGCAATACAAGCAATGGGACCCTGGGATCATTTTTGTCTCATTGGTTTCAATTTTTTTCGGAAACAAGCAGTATGGGAGATGGATTCGCCAATTAATAAAGTGATTTTTATCAGATTACTGCAGCAACAAGCATGGTGGTTCCTCTCTAAAATCTTTATGGAAACTCAAGGACTCAAGGTTGGGCAATTCAATGGCAACTTCAGAGAATTATACAAAAAGCAGGTTCTTCAACACCCATCTTTGAAATTGCTTGAGGACAAGCAATATTGGGAAGGGAGGATTTGTCATGTCCCAAATTTGGCATTGGGTCACAATGGCCTAAGAAAATTGGCCCTATTCATTAGAGTTTGTCAAATTGATGCTAAAGGTCAAATAATTGCCAAGGAGGAAAATTACTAGTTTCCTAGGTTTGGGGTGGAAGCTTTGGGATTTGGAATAATAGGGATAATAAATGATGTTGGAACATTAGGATGGCATAAATATTTAATAAAGGAGATAAATAAATATATACAAGTGAAAATCAAAGTGGAATTTAATCATGAAGACACATGGAGGAAGTGGGACCCACACAAGCTAGAATTTATGTGCCACATGGCATCCTCTTCTTGCAATTTCGAATCCATGGGAAGCCTAATGTTCTTGGGATGAATTATAAGGTCAATAATACTTGGCATGAGTCAATGAGGTCGAAATATAGAGGAAGAGTAACTCCCATCAAAGAGGAAGAGGCAATTTGGAGCTAGTGAGACACTTGGGCTAGATTTCCTAGCTCTATGACAACAATGATGAATATGCTATGACACTTATGACACAAATCAGACCTGAAGGCTGACATATGACATGTCAGGGCTAAAAATAGACTCCAAGAGGGCTCTCAAGGGTGTTAGGGAAGCTAAGATGCTTCCACATGTGATTTGGTGGAAGTGGGAGACTAGGAATTGTTGTACAAGTGGCATTCTTTGGAATCTCTTTTCAACTTGAGTTGGCATGAGTCTCTTGGAAGGAATTTGACCCATGGAGGACATTAGAACTTTATAAATGTCAATAAAAAATAATGAAACCATCTTTTGATCATTTGTAGAATTTGCAATTGCATTTGTGAAGAGGGAGAGCTAGTGGATGACTAGTTTCTTGCCTTAGCCAATTTCATTTGTATCTTTAATGGAGTCTTTATTTGCAGGCGTAATATACAGTGCAGCTCATGGTTTATTCTATTGCAGCTCACTCCTTTGTTAGGAACCCATGTCTTTACTTTTTTAGTATATTGTTGTTGGACGCATATGCTTTGTAAGTCGTCCCGTAGTATTTGTTGATCCATAGCTTGTGTTATTGTTATTGGCGCATATGCTTTGTAAGTCGCCCATAGTTTTGTTGATCCATAGTTTGTATTGGCCCATGGTTTTGACCCATAATAATTGTTGATCTATATTTTGTATTAGCCCATGGTTTGTATTGACACATGGTATTGACCCATGGTATTGGCACCTAGACTTAGTATATAAGTGTGTGTTGAGGCCTATGAAGGCACTGTGAAGTTAATTGTATTGAGCTTGCTCAAAGGAGGTTGCCCCCTTGAAGTTTCCTATGATCAATATAAAAGTGATTCTGAGTTCTATTATTTCTGATATCTCGTGTATTTGCATTTATTAATTATTGCAGGTTCTTCACATCTGGTATCAGAGCACTTTCTTGGGCTCGCTGGGTGAAATTTCTGCCAAATTTTTTTCACATCTGTTACAAGTTCAGATTTGGGAATAATCCCTATCCACTTAATTGTGGGAAGTACTTGGGCATAAGCCCTAAAATGTATTGTGAGGAGTACCACAGGAACCCCAAAGTAGCTGGCCCATTGAGAGGACCTGCCAGCGAAAAGGGCAACGACCCCTACCTGATTAACTAGTTCCCACCCGTGAGGTAAACCAAGAGCTGTCGTTTGTGGCAAAGCGGTTATCAGTTTTACCTAAGTCGTCGAGTGAGGGGTACTGCCCCAATACGCAAGCCATCAGACAGCATTGGTGGCCGAGTGGAACACTTGAACTGTTAGGAAGCCGTACATACCTGGGGTCCATATCTATTTTTAGCTGAACTGTTGTCGATCATTTCCGCTCCAGATCTAGCCGTTTCAGATATATTCTGAAATTCGTTCCAGATCTAGCCATTTTTCGATCCCTTCCACGCCGTTGCAAATCCATTTCTAGAAAAAAAAAAATTGTTTTTCGGCCATATCTCCCTTGTTTCAACTCTATTTTCCCTGAAACTTCATTGACATACCTGCAATCCCATTATGCATATTTCCTTCCTGAAGACCCTATCCCAAATTCCACTTCTGAAAGCTCGAAATCCCACATTTGTCTATTTTTAGGGTTTGCCATAACTTTTTTGGATTTCACCCAATCGCCTTCAAATTTTACCACCGGGTTCCTTTCCTAATTCTGCTTCTTTGTCCCTGTCTGCTAAATTTTCTCAGTCTTTCACCCCGCTTATGAAATCTCCATTTTTTGCTTCCCTATCCATTAGAAAGTGTCTAAAACCTACTCAAACCCCAATTACCAATCCAAGTTTTTCCCAAATCCAAATTTTCCTTTACTAAAGTAGCTTTTGTTTGTGTTTTTCTATCCATTCTCGAAAAAAGAAAAAGAAAAATTCTCCTGGTTATGGTTGTCACCCGCGCAGGAGCAAAAACCATGGAGGAAGCACTTGCAGCCATCCAAACCAAACTCCAAGATCTGGATGAAAAATTTCTCAGCCTCCATCTTTAGCATTCAACCATGAACAATAATCGACAGCAAGAATCTTCTGCAGCCAATGGGTTCTCTTCTTCCAGCAATTTTCGCGGGCCAAAGCTTGATTTTCCTCGCTTCAATGGTACTGATGCGACTAGATGGATATACCGCGCAGAACAATATTTCAATTTGCATAATACTTTTGGTGTCCAGAAAGTTCCACTTGCATCCTTTCATTTGGGACAGGAAGCCCTTCAATGGTACCGTTGGTACATCAAAGCTCATCCCGAGCCAAACTGGACAGATTTTTGCCAACTCCTTTTGCCATGATTTGGTCCTAGTGCTTTTGACGACTTCATAGGAGCACTCACTAAACTTCACCAAATTGGCACAGTGAGGGTGTGTCAGACAGAATTTGAGAAATTAGCGAATCACACAGAAGGATTGTCTGATGAATTCTACAGGAGTTGTTTTATCAGTGGTCTCAAGGATGAAATCTACTCAGAAGTCAAAATGTTCTGTCCCAACACAATGATGGAAGTCCTAGGGTTGGCTAAGTTGATAGAGGACAAGATCATAGCTCAACAATGCTCCAAACCCACCTTTGTTCCCTTCAGAAATATGGGTTCCCAATGACCTCCCATCACGCCTGCTCCTCGAACAACTCCTATCAAGCACTTGTCTAAAGCAAAGATGCAGGCACACCGAGAAAAAGGGATTTGTTATAATTGTGATGAGAAATTCACTTGGGGACATAGATGTGTTCAACAAAATCTCTATCTCTTGGATGTGGATTCTCCTCCTGCCTCAGAACTTGGTGAAGAAGCTCCAAATACCGTAGATGTTCAGGTCGACATTCAACACCAGCTTGTTGACACCCCATCTCAAGACGACCCACCCGAGATCTCTCTCCATGCTGTAACTAGCGTCACCACCCCACAAACAATGCGAGTTAGGGGATACTTCAAGAAGCTCCCTCTTACCATACTCATTGATTCTGGTAGCATTCATAACTTCATTGACCCTCGGATTGCCAAACAGGCTGATTGTTTTGAGCATCCTTGTTCCAACTTTGAAGTCATGGTTGCCAATGGGGGCACCTTACCTTGCAAGGGGAAGTGTCATAATGTGCGTATCTCTATGGAATATTATAACCTGTGCTCTGACATGTTTTCCTTGTCCTTAGATGGATGTGATATAGTTTTGGGCGTTCAATGGTTACGCACACTTGGCACCATCTTATGGGATTTTGATGAAATTTGGATGCAGTTTTCAGTCAATGGGACACAAGACAAATTTATGGGATTACAACCAGGGTCTCTCTGCATCATCAGTTCACATCGTTTGGAAAAGATCCTTAAGAAGAATTCACATGGTGTCATTGCTCAACTCCATTCCCTTTAGATGTACCCACTAACGGTCTCCTCTACTTCCTTGGATAGATATGCAGGTGTCTTTGTTGCACCAGTGGGCTTGCTGCCTTCACAAGACCTTTCCAATAAGCATTTTGCCGCATCTACATCTCAACAGGACATGATGGATATTTTGCATGCAGTACAAAAGTGGCAGCCATCCCTATTGGGGAATTATTTCTGCATCAATACTGATCTCTAGAGTCTGGAAACTTTCCTAGAACAATGGGTCTCCTCCCCAGCACACCTGAAATGGGTTCTCCAACTCATGGGTTATGACTATGCGACCACTTACCAGAAGGGTAAGGACAATATGGTGGCAGATGCTCCTTCTCGCACATTTGATGACCCAATTTCTCTTACAACTATTTCTCTTCTTGTTCCAAATTGGTTGCAATCCGTTCAATGGGGCTATATCTTCTATGAACTCCATGCTTCTTCATTAGCAGGGCACTTTGGGTGCCTCAAAACGTATGACCAAGAACAATGTAACTTCTTTTGGCAGGGATTGAAAATGACAATTCAACAGATGGTGGTTGACTGTGATACTTTCCAGGTCAACAAAGGTGAAATGACCCTCCTTTCAGGACTGCTCAAACCCTTGCCTATCCCTACACAGATTTGGACAACTATTTCTATGGATTTCCTGGAAGCGCTCCAGTGGTATAGTACCACATCTAAAAGGACACCATATGAAGCAGTCTTTGGACAGGCACTGCCAGTTCTTCTTCCATACACCTTCAACAGCTCCCCAGTTCAGGCAGCTGACTCAATTCTTCGAAACTGCGATCAGCTTCTTCTCATTCTGTAAGACAATCTTCACATGGAAAGAATTCGACTGAAACAACACGCCTATCAGCACCGTTCTGCGTGCACTTTTCACGTTGCTGATCTAGTTCTTCTTCGTCTACAGCCTTCCATGCAATCCTCCCTGAAACACAAAAGGCGCCAGTGGCCCGGAATGCAACCCGAGGATGCTACAGGGGACCCACTCCTTCAGATTCTGCATCAATTTCCACATCTAAAGCTTTGAGGACAAAGCTTTTTCTAAGGGAGAGGGGATGTTAGGAACCCATGTCTTTACTTTGTTAGTATATTGTTGTTGAATGCATATGCTTTGTAAGTCATCCTGTAGTATTTTTTGATCCATAGTTTGTGTTATTGTTGTTGGTGCATATGCTTTGTAAGTCACCCATAGTTTTGTTGATCCATAGTTTGTATTGGCCCATGGTTTTGACCCGTAATAATTGTTGATCTATATTTTGTATTGGCCCATGGTTTGTTTTGACACATGGTATTGACCCATGGTATTGGCACCAAGACTTAGTATATAAGTGTGTGTTGAGGCCCATGAAGGCACCGTGAAGTTAATTGTATTGAGCTTGCTCAAAGGAGGTTGCCCCCTCGAAGTGGACCGTGATCAATATAAAAGTGATTCTGAGTTCTGTTATTTCTGATATCTCGTGTATTTTCATTAACTAATTATTGCAGGCTCTTCACATCCTTCAACCATTTCCAGTTATGATGGCATATTCTTGATCCTTGAGGGAGGGACTTTTTGGTGAGCTATTGTACTCTTTGGGGGAGCTTCTAATGCCCCATTTATTTTGTAATATGAATTAAATACTCTTTTCTTCATCTCCAAAAATTTTCAGGTCGAAATTCCAAGTAGAAATGTATAAATATCATTTTTAATGAAAGAACAGTGCCATTTCCCCACTACATTGATGTATAGCATGATAATCCTGATGATTTCGAATGAGTGGATGGTTCTTTGATACATTTATGATTAATAGACTTCAATGTATGTCTTTTACAAGTTTCATGTACTGTAATTGAGCATTTGAAGTATTTTTACTCAGTTTAATTGCATTGGGAGAAGAAATAGTGCCATTTCCCCAAGGGTCAAATTGGTGATTTTTGCAGCTGAATGGGAGAGGGTTGGAACAGATATAATAATCAATTAATAGTTAACATGAGACCTTAATAAAATCATAAATACATTCCCTACCTCTTTTCATAAATTTGAGTGGCTTTGGAGGCATTTGGGAAGCCATTTTCAGTACTTACCCTAGGGGGATTTGAACTCCAAATTACTAGTAAAATTGCATACTTGGTCCAGAACCTTAAGAGAGTGTGTAGAGGTATTTTGGTGGCCATATATAATACCTTAACATAATATTCAAGTCCTAATATCATTCATACACCTTCCTTGAATATTTGAAGGCATTTGGAGTCAATTTGAGACCTATAGACCAATACTAGTCAAAGGGAAATTACTAGTAAAGTTCCCTACATTGGCCAGAATTGAAAGAGGATTTGCAGAAGTATTTTAAAGGACCAAAAGAATCCTTGAAACACACATTTATGTTATAACATCATCCATATACCTTCTCAGAATATTTGGGAGCAATTGGAGCAATTTGGGGACCTAGAGCTCAAAACTAGTCAAAGGTCTAACTAGGGAAAAAAGTGAAAAAATGTCATTTTAATAAAATTCCTAACAAGGGACATTACACAATTCAAGAAATTTATGACCAAGTGATAAATGACCAATTTGGTTTGGTGATAAGTGACTGCTAGTTTATGACCAACAGTCGCGTGACCAAATTCAGTCATTTATCACCCATTTTTAGTCATTTCTTTAGTCACTTATCACCCATTTGTACTAGTGTACCCAATGATCCATGTAAAAGGTTCCTTTGCATGGATTGGTGCACATATTATCCATGGAAACAAAACTAGATGAGTCGATGGTTTATGGTTTTTGACAAACCTCCTTGCAACAATGACGATGTTCTGTTATATTTTCTTCAAAAACTATATGCGGTGTTCGTGTTGGCTCTGCACATCAACTACTTTGACATTGCTGAGTTTCACAGGGTTGTTCTTGGATATTCCTAGGATCGACCCACCTCTAGGAGTAACCCAATGATATATCCTCCTACTCCTAAGTGTATTCCTAACCCCCCCCCACACAGACACCTCAGTTACTGGATTACCTAGCTGAGACTACCATTGCCATGTCACAGCTTACACATAGTGTACTGCAACATGATACATTTATGGAATCATCCAGGAACGAGCCATCAAAGCATCACAGAGGACCATCAGGTGTAGGTATTTCAAGCCCCATTGGTCATGGACCATACATGACAACTAGTGGGACAAATGACCCTTTCTATATTCAAGCATTACCCCATTGATTCACTCACCGTGGACATACTTTCCATGGCCCTATGGAGGATTCTACATGAGATACTTTTATGTCTAAGGTGAGTACATGATTTGTAAATGCTTGTAAATGCTTGATTATATTTTTAATTGTACATTTTACAATTACTAGATAAACATTGCTTAGAGTATTTAATATGTAACATGTTTTTGGCATGTACAATTATTTCAAAATGAAACAACTAAATCAAGGTGGGAGGACATTACTCCTCCCAACCTTGATTCTTCCATTGAAGCTATGGCTGATATTGCAGCACCTCACCTACATGTATTTAAATGGTGTATGATTGTAGGATTTAAAAATTGATTTAGTTGCAACTGTCAAATTTTTTAATGAGAAGGCAAGCTTAATGTTTTTGTGTTTCCACAGGTTCCTATTGAAGAGATTGAGCACAAGTCTCCACCTGGGATCAACAGATCACCCCCTCGTTTAGTTAACTTGTGTGAAATTAATTATATACTTGATGTGAAATTCACTATGTTTATATGTTAAATTTACATGTTTTTTCCACTAATTAAACATATTACATATGTTTATGCAGGGGCCACCTGCCACTATTCAATCACCATAACAACACATCCCTCCATACATTTGATAGAGTTCATTTTTCCACAGTTCATGCCAAGTCCTGTGATTGGGAACTCTGCCCCTATCATCAACATACCCATCTTGTCCACCCTAGGGAATTCCCATGCCTTATACAGCCACCGGGGATATATTTCTTCCCACACCCATCCCCTCTTGCGGTTTCCCCACTTGTCCAACATTTGGATCCATCTGCTCCATCAACATCTTCTCCATCCACATTAGCTCCATCAATTGATCGTGCATCAAATCTTGTCCATTTACTTACATCATCCCCCTCCACCGTACCTACATCATCCCCCTCCCCCCTACCTACATTATCCCCCTCCACCACTATTTCCTTAGAGCAAGTTGTCCAACCCAATGCTCCACTTCTTAGCCAAGAAATGAAATCTCCCGCTTTGCCTTAGATATTCACATTGAGAGTTAGAAATTGATTAAATTATTATAAAGCATGAATGAAATTCATAAATTAATGCATATTGATTTTCATGTATTAATTGATTTTTGTAATTGTTGTAGGGACGGATTGCAGAGAGACTTGGATCGAGGAGACAAACAACCCCATCATGACTTGTTCTCTCGTCTCAGGTGACTACTCAACATTTGAATTCTAATTGTATTTTTTTAAGTGTACAAATTGACAGAATTGTGGGAAAATTGATATGTTGTTGTTTCCCTTTTAGATCCTGGAGAGACATTCTACACCTAGATCCAGGGGGCCTCAAGCTTCCTCTAGCTCAAAGAGGAGGAAGATTGATTTTGGAGATGAGAGTTGGGGTGCCGATGGTGGCCAGGTTGATTGAGACACCCACTATGAACATTAGCTATGATGCGCCATTTTGTGTAGGAGATGTTTATTTGTGTGTAGTCGATGAGCTTCCCTTATTTTATTTTTGGGCATGAGAATCTATTATATGTATTGGGAATGATGCTCCATTTTGTATAAAAATGTATTTTTGGACCTATTTCCAATACAAATACATGACTTTCATCCAGTGTATATGGAAAATTGTTTATGGATTTTTACATTATTGATATGGATTTGATGTTATATATTATGACCCTTACATGGTTCATGGTGAATGTGATTGGTTCATGGTTCATGGTGAGTGTGATTGGTTCATGCTTAATGGTGAATGGTGAATGTGACATTATATGTATTTGGACTGTTACATGCAATATATTTTAGATCACATACATATTTCATTGAACTTGGGAGTGTGTTATGATGAATACAATCTTATCCAAAAAAATTCAATCAAATAACTTGATCACTTTATATGGCATGCATGCATTTATTATTCCTCTTCCAATCCACATCATAACATCTTATTACAAATATTTAGGATTGAAAATTATAATAATTTGTATTATTTTAAATTGTAATTATCTATTATTGATCCCTAGAGGTACTTAAAAAGGCCATATATCTTAAATTCCCTCCACGAGGTATATGTAGTGGTCTAGGGATCTTTGCATTGCTGATAAATCCTTGAAGAAATATTCTTGGGTCGAAGTACTTAGATTTTGTCCTTCGATCATGGCTATGGCTATGGGACCCATGCATGGTGCACAAAACCTTTAATAGAAAGAAAGAGAGAGATTGGGGGTTAGGGGTACAGAGAGAGAGAGAGGATGAAGTTTAGGGGTTTAGAGAGAGATATTGATTGGGTGTTAGGGGTGTAGAGAGAGAGAGAGAGAGAGAGAGAGAGATATTGGGGGTTAAGGGTTTAGAGAGAGAGAGAGAGATATTTGGGGTCAAGGGTTTAGAGAGAGAGAGAGATATTGGAGGTTAGAGGTACCCTGTTCCATGTCCCTCACTGCATCGGCCGCCATCACAATCCTTCGAATCACTGGCCTCCACTCCGGTGGAGCGTCATAGCAAATATCAATCAGGTCCTGATCTAGATGCTACCACCCATCATCGATCACCCCATTCAGTAGACGATCGATCCCTATACGAACCCTCTCCATGGTCGTCGAAGCACTCTACTATCGATGATGTCCACGTGTGGGAGAGTATACTCCCTCCACTCAGCCCCTACGAGCCTGGTACCCTGCCAAAGGCCGTGGTCCCACATATGCACACAAGAGCATGTCATCAGTACCAGTATCATAAAAATACTCTAGCTATCATAAATGTTATCAAGTAGATACAACATGCTTCTAAAAAGTGAGTAGACACATACCATCTGGTCCCCACGCCTCACCATGAGGTCGTGGTAGCTTCGCATCTCCCCTATAGTCCATCCCTACATACAGGAAGTCCTCGATAACCACTGGAAACTGTAGCCACTATGTGAACAACTCTCGAGTGAAAAAGTGGCGCACCAGTCCCCCACCACAATGAGCCATAATCTCGCCCCATTATCGCATCCATGACTCAGTTGTTCCACCATCACGCACTGTCCTGTGGGGTCTGAGCGTCAACACTCGCTCAAAGAAGAATGAGCATAAGAACGAGGGGAAACATAAACCCCCTCCTTTGCGGCTGATGTTGTTCATCTCTAGCCGAACAACAGTCACATACATCTGCCTCCACCCAAAGTAGGTACATGCTAATACCTACTCAACCAGCATCATCTACCCTCCAGAAACCCTGTGGGGGTTCTTTGACCCCAGTATCCACACCACCAGTGCCGCTATCGCCTGATTCTCCATCCTCTTTATGTCATAAATCACTATAGCATTGGCATGCACATATGCTGTGGCATAAAAATGGCACTCTAGCAAGTCCTCCATCGACACATCACTGGGATTCCTTGGTTGGGTGTCCATAATCATCCCCAACCGTGGTATCCCCATCAGAAAATACAGATCTGTGAGTGAGATCTCTAGTTGCTCCCCCTGTATCATGAATTCCCCCACATTGGCATCCCAAAAATCCACAAGCTGGTTTAGCAACAACTTTGTTGAATGCATTGGGGGCACCTTCATGAACTTGAGCAAACCACACTATGCCAGTGTGTCCTAGACATCATCACTATCCAAGATATCATCACGCAACCTCCCAAGCTCTTGTTCTCGCTAGCTGACCCTTGACATCTTGTTAACCAGAGAAACAAGCCCCCATCAGCAACATATAAATCCACGTCAATCTCCTTCGGGTCGCCATACTCCGACAAAGGAAAAATACATACCCCAAAGAACTCATTTTATCCCCACACACCTGGAGTGTTCTTTTCTCCTCAAAAAGTGCACTCCTCGAGCGCACCTATGGGTCCCACAGTTGCGCTTGGAGCACGCTTTTCTCAGGGAAAGCTACACTTCAGAACACACTGTGGGACTGAGAGCCGCACCTCAATAGCATGGATGTATGTCCTAGAGACACGCTCGAAGCATGCTATTTCACTCGTAAAGCATGCTCTGACGCTGTGGTCCCTATTTTTTTTTGGCACGACTCCCCGATGGACCAAATCCAACTCAAAATGCATCAAAAAAATAAAAGAACACTTAAATACTTACCTGCAAGTCATAGAACTAGATTTCACCAGGCAGATTGAAAGAAATCTGAATTTCCTCTCCTGGTCCCCTCCACACTTCTCCCAATTTGCACAGTGAAAATGACATGTGGTAGTGGGCTCATTTTCTATTTATAATCATTTTTCCCATTTTGGGGTCACATGACTACCCTTTGTCGCACCATTTGCACCGCCGGATTCAAATTTCTATTCCCGTGATGATGCTTGACATCATTTCTCACTATCACTTGAAAACAAATTGGGCATTTTTTCCATGCCCCCCACTGCCTCAATTTGCGTGCCACATAGATCACAATCGTTTTTCCCCGATTTTGACCATTTCATCTATCACGGCCTATCCGTGAGCCCTCCACTCCATCCATACTATAGTTATTGCATTAGTTTCCCACCATTTGTCCACCCACAAGGAGCTCCCACTAGTGTTCGCCCCCCACACTCTCTTGGTTCCCATGTTTGTCCCTTGATTGAAGACTTCCTCCTTGCTTGGTTGTTACATATGTTCGGTATACTTTTATCCCTTTTTTGGACCGAGCAACTCCATTACAAAAATGACACTTAGGGATTTTTTGTTAAGCTCTTTTTTGACTCCTTAAAGAATGAAAATATCACTGAGCAATCTTGCTTCCTTTCCTGATCGTTAAACGTATCAGAAAGGGCATCTATCTGGTATAAGTTTAACCATTTTCCGGACCTGGTAGACTAATTACGAAAAAGGAATACTCTAGTCACATCGGATAGAATATTTATTCATTGCATGCTTTTATGCTTTTTCAGGCCTTGGATAATAATACACGAAAAAGAACCCCCTTGGAGTCTTCTTATTTCTTTCAGACTCTCTAAAATTGAAAGCGAATAGGAGCATTCATCGTCCTAGGCTAGTATAAATCTACATGATGGTACCTTTTCAGCTTTTTCGATTCTTCTTATCACTTTCAGACTCCTTAAAATTGAAATCACCTACGAGCATGCACTATCCCAGGCTCGTACAAATCCACATGACAGTACCATTCTGAGCACTCTCCTATCCCTTCTTCAAACTGCTTAAACTATGAATAAGGTCCAAAATGGTGCCTCTCGGTGCCATGAAAGATCATATCTAGTCCCCACCTTATGGAAGCACCCCCATCATGGTCGCCTTTGTTCAAAGTATTCTGTGATGTGTCACCCTTGGAGTCTTGTGATATCACTCATTAGTTTTCCCTCATGAATCTCCCCCATTGTAGCCACAGCCCCTAGTCCCTTAACTTATGATCCCCCTCCCCTGAAGTCAGTTCCATATGCTTCCAGGTCATCCTTTCCATCATATTCTGAACAAACAAAGTTTGATTCCTCCCACTCTACGACCCTCGTTCCCCCCCCCCCCAAGTATGTCAGTATCACATTTAGTACTATTCCCTCTCGGTTGTAAACCTCATGCTCCTATCAAGGAAAAATCATTTCCTTGGTAGTTGTAGGTCTCCCTCTGTTGACGTTAGCATATCTATTCTAGAGAATAAACCCATAGGTCCCTATATCTTTCACTCATCCCCATCATTGGTGAGTTCCTACGGACCATCTGAGAGGAGTCCTTAGCACCTCTTAGAATGGTTGTTTCTCACGTCCTCAATTTCAATTCCCTCATCGCACCGTTGAGATTCATACAGGGCATTCGTCCCATTAGTCATTGGTTGAATACTCCGGATGTCCCCTGACTCTAACACATTGGTGAGTCTATTTGGAACCCCCCAATTGCATCTTTCCGTGGATATCCGGGCTGCGTTGGCGATAGTGTCGAAAGCCCTTCAACTACGTGCTTCCTAGAGTATCTAGTTCAAATGTAGTTCAGTGCACCCTTGAGATTCTGAATCTCAATCATTCAGTCCATACAGTTGTTGGACACCTTTAGATCCAACAAAACATCATTTGTTATGGTACCACATTGAGTATGGATGCCATTGTTTCCATGTACCAGTTCTTCATATCAGTCATTATCGGACCATGAGTATGTCCCAGACTTGTGTCCCCTTTGGACTATTATGATGTACACAGCAGTTCTATATGTATTTCTTAGGTCCCCTTTGGGCCACATTATTATTTGTACATCTTGATACGAGCATGGGTATGCCCTCCTCATCCATATATTGAGATCATTCCTCATTCATTATAGAGGTCATGTAATTCCAGTTTTTTCCATTGCAGTTTGTATTGAGCACGTGTTCCAGTCTCCAACCAGTTTCTGCTCTTCGCCATTCCAATGCTCATACCCCTGGAAAAAGACAGAATCTATGATCTCTATTGGCCATACGATGAGATTCTTCCCTCACACATCTGGGGGAAATCTGTTAACACCCAAATATTGTTCACTAGCTCATATCCCTAGTCACATAACCCATTTGTCCACTTTTCCTACATTTTTTCCCTCCAAAACCCCCAAAAAAACTAAATTGGTAACCAAATGGGCAAAAAAGCCATTATTTCCCTCAAAAAATAAATAAATTCCTTCAAAAAGGTTAAAAACCCTCAAAAAAGGGTCCAAAATCCATAAAAGAAAAGAAAAAAGGGGGAAAAGTCAAAATGAACTCAAAAACGAGGGAAAATACCCAATACCATTGCCCAATACTACTGGTTTCCCAAACCATGGGAAAACACTCCACTACCCAAAATTTCTATGAAAAGGTGATGGAGGCCCCCCATTTCATCACTGATCACTCTTCATACCCTTATGTTGTCAAATTCCCTACAACACTCTAGCCTACCCATTATGGATTTTGTTCCCACCTAGTTGGATCTTGGCCAACCGATTGAGCATTTCAAAGAAGAGCAAGGAAATTAGGAGACCCAACACACTACTCTCGTACTGCTACAAGGGCCACCATTACGTCATCTTTGGAGGTAACCACTCTTGTAAACCCTAGTTTGCAGTATAATACAAAATATTTCATGGGTTCTAATCTATGAGTTATGTTTCTACTGTTGTAAATTAGTTAAGTTCACTTTCTATTATCATTTGTACTCATACATAATAGGTTTCATTTCTGTATTTTTATCCATATTTGAATCTGCTACCCAGGGTTTCATAACCCTTAGTAGGTTCTCATTTGCAGAGGCTGGTGTGAAAACATTAGATACACCTAGCACAATCTATCATCCACAAACTGATGGTCAAACCAAAAGGGTGAACCAATGGTTGGAGGGCTACTTGAGAAACTATGTGAGTGGGAAGCAAAAAGCATGGGCTAACTAGCTACATTTGGGTGAGTTCTGCTACAATACTACCTTTCATATGTCCATTGGCATGTCACCTTTCAAAGAACTATATGTTATGAAGCAGCCACCTTTGTTGATCACATTTTTGGTGGTAGTAAAGCTCCAAATCTAAGGATTGGATTGAGTAAAGTGAAGAAATTTTGAAGATTTTAAAAGACAATTTGCAAGTTGCCCAAAATCAAGAAAAAAAATATATGTAGATCAACACATAAAAGAGAGACATTTTCAAGTGAATGATTTGGTCTATTTGAGGCTACAACCTTACAAACAAACCACCTTAAAAGGAAAGGGAGAATAAATCCCAAGCCAAGATTCTATGGTCCATACAAGATAATTTGAAAGGTTGTGGAGGTAGCTTATGAAGTGGAATTTCTTAAAGGGAGTACAATCCATAATGTGTTCCATGTCTCATGTACTAAAAAGGTGGTTGGGAAGCAAATTTCTATTTCAGAAACAATTCCTACCTTGGCTAATGAAGGGAAGCTCATACTCATTCCGGAAAATAATTTGAAGGAGAGGGAAAGAAAATTAAGGAGTAGAACCATAAAAGAATACTCGGTGCGATGAATGGATTTACCAAGTGAGGATGCCACATGGGAAGATGGAATTTTTTTGTAGAATACAAATTTTAAATTGCTTTAGGGCAAGAAATCTTGTGTGGGGAGGACAATAATCTCCCCTTCGGTGGGGAGGACTTTAATGTCCTGATCCAAATAAATCTTCATGGAAGGAAAATTCCACTTACCTACTAGTTCCCTGGGTTGCGGTGGAAGCATTAAAACTTGGATTAAGGGAGCTACAAGACCGCAATTTGACTTTAGACTTGAAAATTCACATTAATTGGGTCTAATAAATAATAATGAAGGAAAAATAACATGGCTTTTGGTCATGAGGGTGCATAAGTTGGTGTGGGACTCACATGTGGCAATCCCCACTACACTTGGCATCATTCTCTAACCAATTCGAGTCCAAGGTGGTGGGTAGCGTTCTTGGGGGATTTGAAGAGTCATTATTCATGACAATAATCTAGGAAGGTCGAATTGGAGTGGAAGAGTAATTCCCATGGAAGAGGAAGAGGCATCATAGAGAATTTGTGGCACTTGTAGCTAGATACCATGGAATCTATGAGAACAATGATGAAGATATCTATGAAAAATATGACAAATGCAAACCTGATTGAAGAACTATGACACATATGATATATCATGGCTAAAACTAGCCACCAATAAGGCACATAGGGGGAGTTATGGTCAGACAAGATTCCCAATTTGAATTAGGGGAAGAGGAATGGAAGGAAGAAGTGGACAAGTGTCTTCTATGAGAATCTCTCACTAACTCGATTGAGTGAAGACTCTTGGAGGGAACTAGAGATGTTGATTTCATTGGAGGTTAATAAAAGAGAAGGAGGATGAAGTAGATAATCCTTTTATCATTTCTCATTTGCACTTTTGGAGAGCTTAGCTTGTCCTTGCATGGTCGATGTTCATCCTCTATACCTTAGAACTAATTTTGTGGCTGAAATATTCCAATCCAAGTTGGTTGAAGGAGAGGCCATTCAGACCTCTCAACAAAGCTTCACGGATATGTTTTGATGTAGGTTCAATTCCCCTTTCAGTTCGAGTTAATGTCCTATCTCTTTCTCTCTAAACTCTCTCAATGTCCACGTTCAAGTGTGATGGTTCACTCATAGCTCCATAAATATTGTAGTGACTTATATTTAGAATCCATTGTCATTTTATTCGATGTGTATCATTGTAATGAACTACATATGAGAGCCACAACTCAAATTACCATATATTCCATGTAATAATTCCAAGAAAAACCAAGCTTTGAGATAGTTTCCACACTAGTTTTACATGGTGTTTTTATGATGAATTTGTATATGTTTGATATCATATCTTGTTTGATTTTTAGCTCATGTTTAGAGCTGTATATGAAGAAATATTAATGAACCATATGTTGTGTCCATACCCTTGAGGTTTTACTAAAATTCTGTGCATTGAACCTTATATCCTTGTTGACGATTTTCTCACTATTTCGATGTCATACAATCTGTTGTTCTTTGGGAATTGTAGAAGACTCTAAATATTAACCTAATGCTACAATTGGGTTTCCCTTCAGGTCCTATATTAATTCCAAGGCTCATATTAGAAAATAGGGAAGGCCATACATTCTTTGGAATCCCAAAAAGTCACTAGTCTAGTGTGTTTTTTAAGTATCTCTTTCAACTAGTTTTATTCCCCTTCCTTCCTCCTTGAGATTTGCAAACCAGAAGTTTCTAATGAGTGTAAAAAGGTCTAAAGGCTGCATTAGAGTTTCTTAAGTCCTCCCATTTCCCTCCCCATAATATTTGAAAGCATTTGGAATCTTTTGGAGCAGCTTGAGTTCACCTATCCAAAGTTTGAAATTTAGTCCAAATTGAACAATCTTCAATAGTAGGGATGTTACAGTGGTATCAGAGCATGGTCCTTGGACATGCTCTGGGTGACCATTAATGAGGTCAAGGAGTCATCCCCACACCTAGAAACTAAGACTGAAGATACCTTTAGTGAAGAAGAAGAAGTAGGATAAGAATTGAGTTCTGCTAAAGCAATGGATAGGAGTGACAAATGAACCTCAGAAATGGAAGAGAAAAAGGAGTTTAGGAAATTCATGAAACCATTTTTTGAGGACATGATGAGGAAGATAACGCAAGGGTTCGAATTGATGGCTAGTCAAATTGGAAGAAAATTGGCCGCAGGAGGCAGTAATATTTATCATCCAGAGGAGAAAAAGACAGTTAGTGAAACAATCTTCTCAAGGACCAGGCTTCACAATTGACCTAATGACTTCAAGAGTTCAGCAAGAGACACCATTCCAAGTTTTATTCAGTCCAAAGAGGATATTGACACTCATTATGGGATGAAGGAAGCTATATATGAATGGAAGTAGTTGTGTGAAGAGTGTAGAAGGACCTTACAATTTGAACAATTTTTCAATTTCTCAAACAAGCTCAAATCCAAAGGAGGTAGCAGAATCCCTTTCCAAAATCAAGAATTGAAGTCTACTATAGGCAAGGTACCCCTTCCCACTTTTGATGGCTCACCACCAAGTTATTATAGTGCTTGGGTACAAAAATTAGATGTGTATGTTCAGCTAAATCCAATGGTTGAAGAGGATGCTTGGAAAATGGCTATTCTGCATCTTGAAGGATAAGATAACGATTGGTGGTTCCATGGACTTAAAACCTTGGGACATGATCAAATAACATCTTATGACGAGTTTGTTAATAGGTGTTGGTTGTGGAGCTTGATCTCCTAGATTCAGAGATATTATTATTCAGCCGTGTTTGTACCCTAGATTTATATGATATGCAAAAGGATTGTACACTCACCCCAGTGGGGAGGGTGTGGGGGGGGCGAAAACCCCGAAGGAAATTTTTTGGAGGGTTCGGGGGCTCGCAGGACCCCAGAGGAAATTTTTTGGGGGTTGTTTTACGGGCCCATGGTTTTGGGTAACCCATGGTATTTTCCCATGGTATTCCCCTTTATAAGAAAGACATTGTAATACGACTAGGGTTGATGTATTAGTTATTATGCATTGTAAAGATCTTTGAGATCGTGAAAGAGAGACTATGAGACAGTGAAGAGGAAGTGCAGTGGATGTGTTGTAGGTTGTATCCATTCATTTGCTGGATGGTATAATAGTAAGGACTGGAAATTTCGGTGTGGCCATAGCCCATCTTGGGTGAACCACGATATATTGGTGTCTCTCTTGTAATGTGCTTGTATAATTTGTATTTGCATCTTGTTTATTGTTATTGCTCTACGATCCTGTTTTTCTAACAATTGGTATCAGAGCCAAAGGTCTATTTGGAAGATAAACCCACAGGAAACTAGGGTTTTTGGTTCGAGTGGGAGTAATGGCTAAAGAAGGAATGTTTAAGGTCAATAAGATTAATGGCCAATACTACTAGTTATGGACGATGCAAATGGAGGAATATTTGTACCAGAAGGATCTATTCCGACCATTGGGAGGAAGAGAAAAGAAACTGGTGACTATGAAGGACGAAGAATGGGAGGTTCCTGATAGAAAGGCACTGGGAACAATATTAATTTCCCTGGATTTGTTGGTGGCTTTCAATATCTCAAAAGAAAAGACAATGGAGGGTTTCATGAGCGCATTGGGTAAGTTGTATGAAAAAACCTCGACCTCCAACAATGCATTTATAATGAAGCATTTATTTAATACGAATATGTCTGAAGGTGGATCTGTTGTTGATCATTTAAATGAATTTAATATGGCTGCAAATCAACTAAGTTCTATAAGTGTGAAATTTGATGATGAGGTTAGGGCCCTTCTAATCTTGTGTTCATTTCCAGAAAGTTGGAATAGCTTGGTCATGGCTATAAGTAACTCTATCTCTAGTTCAAACACCTTGAAATTTGATGATATTATTGGTGTTATTCTTAGCGAGGAAATGCGAAGAAAAAGCACATGTGAGATATCAGGTAATGCGTTGACCATATAGAGTAGTGGAAGACAAACAGAGAAAGGAAAGAGCAAAGGTAATCACAACAAGTCTAAAACAGGAAGATCCAAGTCTAGACTAGGAAAGATAGAGTGTTGGAACTATGGAAAGAAAGGACATCTGAAGAAAGACTACAGATCTCTAAAGAAGAAAGGAGATGGAAAGCAGGAGACTACTCGGGAAGCAAATGTAGCAAGTGATGTGTTACAAAATGCTTTGATTCTTGCATTAGATAAGATCACTAAAGGATCAATTGTGATAGCAAAAGGAGACATGGTAGGTACATTGTATTTATGTCCTCATAATACTGACCATTCTATATCTTTAGCTTCCACAAGAATAGATACAACATTGTGTTATCATAGGCTTGGCCACATGAGTGAGAAGGGGATGCAGATTCTCCACTCAAGGAAGTTGCTACCAGATTTGAAGCAAGTAAGTTTGGAATTTTTTGAGAACTGTGTTTATGGAAAATAAAAGAGAGACATATTTCTTAGGGTTGGGAAACCGAAGAAGAATGAAAAGTTAGAGCTTGTTCATATAGATGTATGGGGATCGTATCAGGTACAATCTCTTCGTGGATCTTATTATTATGTTAGATTTATTGATGATGCAACTAGAAAAACTTGGGTTTATTACATTAGACATAAATCTGATGTGTTTGCTACTTTTAAGAAGTGGAAATCTTTGGTTGAGAATGAGACAGGAAAAAGGTTGAAGCGGTCTTAGATCTGACAATGGAGGTGAGTACTATGGCAAGGAGTTTGATAGTTACTGTTCATACCATGGGATTCGTAGAGAGAAGAGAGTCCCAGGAACACCAGAAGAAAATGGTGTGTCAGAAAGGATGAATAGAATGATCATGGAGCGTGCAACGTGTATGAGATTGCATGCAAGGTTGCCCTTATAGTTTTGGATAGATGCTGTAAATACTGTTGCTTATTTAATAAACAAAGGGCCTTCAAGTGATTTGGATGGTTGTATTCCATAGGAGGCATGGATAGGTAAAAAGATAAACTACTCATTTATGAGAATGTTTGGTTTTGAAGCATTTTTCCATATTGATAAAGAAAATAGAACAAAGCTTGAAGATAAATCCAAGAAATGTACCTTTATTGGATATGGGGTTGATGAGTGTGGTTATCGCTTATCGGATTATGAAAATAACGAAATCATTATGAGTAGAGATGTGATATTCAATGAAAAGGTCATGTATAAAGATTAGTTGCAGGGAAAGAAATAGGAAAAGGAAAACATAGAGTACATAGTATTTGATGAAAATAAAGAAGATGAAGTTGCAAAGGTCCTAGAAAATAAAGAAAGCAGCAAGTACCTGAAACTCCTGTAAGTGTAAGAAGATCTACTAGGTTAAGTAGACTCCCTGAATGATACTCTCCCTCAATGTATTATTTATTGATGATTGACTCTGGTGAACCAGAATGTTATGAAGAAGCAATGCAGGTGGAAACTAGAAAGAAGTGGGAGTAAGGCATGAATGAGGAGATGGACTCATTGGTAGGAAACCAGAATTGGGATTTGGTTCAGTTTCATGTTGGTAAAAGAGCATTGTAGAACAAATGGGTTTACAGGTTGAAGGAAGAAGAAGGAGGAAAGAAGTGGTACAAGGCCAAACTTGTTGTAAATGGTTTTTCACAGAAGAAAGGTATAGATTTTGATGAAATATTTTCTCCTGTTGTTAAGATGACTTCAATTAGGACTATTTTAAGTCTAGTGGCAGTAAAATATTTGCATCTTGAATAGTTAAATATAAAAACAATTTTTCTCCATGGGGATTTGGAGGAAGAGATATATATGCAGCAGCCACAAGGGTATGAGGTCAAGGGAAGGAGAATTTGGTGTCCAGGTTGAAAAATAGCTTGTATGGCTTGAAGCAAGCTCCAAGGTAGTGGTATTTAAAATTTGACAAGTTTATGATAGAACAAGGTTTAATTAGATGTCATTCTGACCACTGTGTTTATTTCAAGAGGCTAGATAATTGAACATATATTATCTTGTTATTCTATGTGGATGACATGCTTGTTGCAAGTTCTAACATGCAGGAAATAAATGTGCTCAAAAGGAAGTTAGCTAATTCATTTGCGATGAAGGATTTGGGTGCTGTAAAGCAAATCCTTGGTATGATAATAACAAGAGACAGGAAAAATTGCAAATTGACATTGTCTCAGAGTGAGTACATACAAAAGGTGTTGGAGAGGTTCAGAATGCAGAATGCAAAAGCAGTTAGTACACCTTTGGCCAGCCATTTCAAACTAAGTAAGGAAATGTGTCCTAAGACATAGGAAGAGATAGACTACATGTCCAAGATTCCCAATTCATCAGTAGTTGGCAACTCTATGTATGCCATGGTGTGCACAAGACCAGATATTACACATGCAGTGGGAGTTGTGATCAGATATATTAAAAATCTAGGTAAAGAACTTTGGAAGGCAGTACAGTGTATTCTCAAGTATTTGAGAGGTACTACCACTCAGGCATTATGTTTTGGAGTTTCAGTCACTAATCTATAGGGATATGTTGATCCAGATATGGCAGGTGATAATGATAGCAAGAGGAGCACCATAGGGTATGTGTTTACTATAGGTGTAACAATAGTAAATCGGATTTCAAAACTGCAAATGGTTGTTGCACTTTCAACAATGGAAGCAGAGTATGTTGCTGTTACAGAGGCTAGTAAAGAGATGATTTGGTTGCAGAGGTTTATGGAGGAATTGGGTAAGAAGCAGAAGGATAGTAGGTTGTATAGTGACAACTAGAGTGCCGTCATCTTGCAAAGAACTCAACATTCCATTCCATTACTAAACATATACAGCTCAAGTACCATTTCATATGCTTTGTTATGAAAGATGAACTGTTGAAGATGGAAAAGATACATACTAGCTAGAATCCTGCAGACATGTTCACAAAGGTAGTGACCAGAGAGAAAATCAGTTCTTACTCGGTTTCAGATGGCCTTCTAGCATGAACGTTAAGATGAGAAATTTTCGAAGTCCAAGGTCCAGCAAGTGCAGCAGCGGTGGAGTTGTTGTGATCAATCTCCAAGTGGGAGATTGTTGGTTGTGGAGCCTGATCTCCCAGATTCAGAGATATTATTATTCAGCTATGTTTGTACCCCATCTTTATATGATATGCAAAAGGACTGTACAAAAACCCTAGCGGGGGGGCAAAGCCTCCCCCCACTGAAGTCTAGGGGTAATTACCCCTAGCTGGGGGGTCCGAGGGAGAAGCCACCGAAGGAAAGTTTTTGGGGGTTGTTTTACGGGCCCATGCTTTTGGGTAACCCATAGTATTTTCCCATGGTATTCCCCTTGATAAGAAAGACATTGTAATACATCTAGGGTTGATGTATTAGGTATTATGCATTGTAAAGATCTCTGAGATCGTGAAAGAGAGACTGTGAGACAGTGAAGAGGAAGTGCAGTGGATGTGCTGCAGGTTGTATCCCTTCATTTGATGGATGCTATAATAATAAGGACTGGCAATTTCAGTGTGGACGTAGCCCATATTGGGTGAACCATGATATATTGGTGTCTCTCTTGTAATGTGTTTGTGTAATTTTTATTTGCATCTTGTTTATTGTTATTGCTCTCCGATCCTATTTTTCTAACAATAGGTTGGTGGAAATTTTTTATCAAAAGGACCCCAAAATTCCTTTCAAAGAATTGGCACAGCTGAAGCAAACTGGAACCCCTGATGCCTACATGTTGGAGTTTCAAGAATTATCAGTTATGGTTATTGATGTGTCTATGGCTCGCTTAGTATTGCTCTTTAGTAAAGGGTTGGACGAACCTTTGAAAGGATTGGTTAATGCCCGCAATCAAACTACCTTGAAAGATGCCATCAAATTGACCAGAGATTTGCAAAATGTGCTACCCAAGACAAGTTATTCTCAGAAGCCTAATTTTCCTTCCAAGTTCAAAGATGACAAGAAACCATCGAAAAGAGACTCATTTTGGAAGGACAAGAAGGGTGGCCCAAGTAAGGAAGAGCTCAAGAAGAAGAAGCTATGTTTTACATGTCATAAACCATGGGTAATCGAGCATAAGTGTGCTAAGGGGAGAGTACATTTCATTGAAGTTTTTCTGATGGTGAGGAGGAAATGGAGGAACATGCACATCAAGAATCTTTGGAAGAAGGATATGAAACTGAAGAAGAAAATTAGCCACCACCTGAAACAGGGAATATGGAAGTACTATCCAGGGTTCCTCAGTTTCACACCCTCAGATGTAAAGGATTTTTCCAAGGGTAGAAGGTTTCAGTACTTGTGGATGGAGGAGCGACCCATAACTTCATTGATGCTGGCATCTTGGTGGAGAGGAGGAAGTTTCGTACTGAGACCTTTCATGGATTTGCATTCGTCATTCCATGTAACAATTATATGGACTGTAATACATGGATTCCAAAGCTACAACTTACCATAGGAAACTTGTAGTGTCCCCTTTTAAGAAATTTGGATAAATTGGAAAAATTGCAATTTTTTGCCAATTTGACCCTTAGACTAGTTATGAATCAAATGCTTCCAAATGGTTCCAAATGATTCCGAATTGGGTCTAAAGGTATTTGAAAGGAATTAATACATAAAAATGAGGCTGATAGGTGTCTTTATACTCTCAAAATACTTCTGCAACATTCATTTAGCTTCAGGAGAAATTGGGGAATTTTACTAGCAATTTAGAGGTTCAAACCCCCAAGGATAGAGGTCACTAATGGCTTCCCAAATGCAGTACGAACCTACCAAATTTTAGAATAGAGACATGTATTAGTTAAAGGACTTCAATGGACACCAAAATGCATCATTATTAAGTTTCTAAAGGCTTCTTCAACTCCCATAAATCAGAGGTTTGTGGACATGTCTTCACATAGGGGGAAATGTGGGGAAACTTCACCACTTGCTACGAAATTCTAGATTTATGTTCCAAATACTTATGTAATGTATATGAAACTTATTAAGGACATTAATTAATCTCCATAAATCATAAAAATCACAAAGATGAAGTGCTACAAATTTAAATAAAGCAACTTCAAGCTCTCACACCAAGATGTAGGGAAAATGGCACCATTTATGCATTGTTTGGTATTTTTACATAGTTTCACCTGGTATTTCGACCTGAGAGTGTTATGAGAATTAAATAAATATTATATGTATGAGAATACAAATAAATGGTGTACCTTTTACTCTCACAAAGAGATCAACATCTCACGAAAGGCGCCCTTCCTCCAGGAGAAAAAATATGCAGAGAAATGTGAGATAGAGATGGTAACAAGTTGAAGAAGAAAGAAACACGATATGCTCTGTAGCTTCAACCTGAAACAAATAAATCCATTTTAGCTCCAAATTAAATTTCTTAATGTCCTCTCCAATTTCCAATTAGGATGGTACTCTTTCACCCTCAAAATTGGTTCTAAGGCAAGTAGAATAACAGTCTACTAGCTTGGACAAGCTATGCTATCCAATTTGAAAAATGAGAAATGATCAAAAGAAACCCTCCTTCTTCATTCTTGTATTTTATTACCTTCACAAGCCTTCCATGGTTCTAATTCCCTCCATGAGCTTCATGCCAACTCGAATGGGAAAGAGATTCCAATGTGTGCCACTTGTCCATCAATTCTTAGCCTCCTCCTTCACTCAATTCGAATGAGTGTCTCTTTGGCTACCCTAACTCCCTTGTGTGCATTATTGGAGGCTATTTTTATCCCTAACATGTCATATATGTCATGTTTCATCATTCAGGTCTGATTTGTGTCATAAGTGTCATAGCATCTTCATCATTGTTGTCATAGAAGCTAGGGAATCTAGCCCAAGTGTCCCAATAACTCCAAGATGCCTCTTCCTCTTCCATCAGAGTTAGTCTTCCTTTCAAATTTGACCCCCATTGAGTCATTACAAGTATTATTCCCTTCAAAATCCCCCAAGAATGTTGGAATCCACCTAGGATTCGAATGGGTGAGAGTGGAATTCCATGTGGCATGGGGAATATTGCTTAAGTGGGCCCCACACCTACAATGTGCCATCATGACCAAGTGCCACCTTATTTTACTATATTAATTATTTATTTATTCCCCATTTAATATATTTTGTCAATATAATGTTTATTTGGGGTTTTATAGTTCCCTTATTCCAAATCTAATGTTTCCATCCCAACCCAGGAAACTAGTAGATTGGTGGAATTTTCTCTTTTTGAGATTTATTTGAATGGGGACATTACAACCCTCCCCACCCAATATTTATTTCCCTCAATCGATTCCAATTTAGGATGGTACAAAATTGGTCCTCCTCTATCAAGTGGCCTTCCAGGAGGAAGGTCTCCAAAAACCTTTTCATTCTTGTGTAGTAGCTGCCTCATCTCCCTTGGATGTTCTGAAATATTTATTTTTTTCTTGGGGGAAGTGATGCAACATTCATCAGCCCATTAAATATCCATATGCCTCAATGTGGACTTCACACTGTGGGAGGACACTACTTGATTCAGATATCTGTGCATTCCTCTCAATACCCTTTGTTTTCCTTCCAAATCTTTGAATCTCATTTCATGGATTTGATAGTTCAATGTATGTTCCCCTATAGAGTACAGCCGTTTCACTCCCAATACCACATTAGTATCAGCAATATTAACCACATAAAATCTATCAAAAAATGTGTAATTACCTATGGTGAGTTGTAGCTTTGGAATCCATGTCTTGCACTCCATAATATGGTGACCTGGAATGATGACTGTGAAGCCATCGAATGGTTCAGTAGGTATCTTTCTCCTCTCGACCATGGATGCATCAATAAATTTATGTGTGGCTCCTCCATCTACCAATACCGAAACCCTTTGTCCTTGTACCACTCCCTGGCATCAAATAGTGTGGAAATGAGGCACTCCTGAAAGCACTGCAGTTCTCCCTTTTCCAGTCAATGGATGATGTTCTTCTTGTTTCCCTTCTTCTACTGTGTCATATCCCTCTTACTAGGATGAAATATGTCATCCTTCCTTCATACACCCTTCATACTCATCATCATCAGAAAATACTTCAATGAATTGTGCTTTCCCCTTAGCACATTTATGTCCTGGTACCCTTGGTTGGAAGCATGTGTAACAGAGTTTCTTTCTTCTGAGTTCTTCCCTGCTTGGTCCCTCTTTATTATCATTTTCAATTGCATCTTCTTTTCGTGTCTTCTTTTTCAATCTGAAATGGGAAGGAAGGTTGGGATTGGGAGGATACCTTGTCTTGGGTAGCACATTTTGCAGATCTCTTGCAAAGTTCATGGAATCTCTCAATGAAGTAGGTTTGTGGGACTTAACTAAACCCTTCAAAGGTTCAGCCAAACCTTCAATAAAGAGAAATACTAATCTGACTATAGATATATCAGCCACCTTAACTGATAGATTTTGGAATTCCAACATATACTCAGCAGGGGTTCCAATTTGCTTCAATTATGATAGTTCTTTGAAAGGCATTTATTTCCAATACCCTATTAAAAAAATATTCATATGGTGTAACCTAATCATGTACCAAAGTTCAAATTCCATGAAACCACCAATCATTGGCTTCTACTTCGAGATGCAAAATAGCCATTTTTAGAGCATCCTCTTCAACCATTGGATTTAGCTAAAAAATACACATCTAGTTTTTGTATCCAAGTATTTGCAGAACTTTGAGATGAGACATCAAAATTAGGAAGGGGCATTTTACCTATGGCACAATTCAATTCTTTATTTTGTAAGGGATTCCTCTTATCTCCCCTCATTTTGATCTTGTTTGCAACAGTAAACTATTGATCAAATGATAGGGTCCTTCTACAATCTTCACTCAACTACTGCCATTCTGTTATAACTTCCTGCATGTCATATTGGGTGTTAGTATATTCTTTGGAATCAATAAATTTAGGTGTAGTAGCCCTTGTTGAATTCTGAAATTCATGAGGTCGATTATGAGGCCTTGTCTTTGAGAAAATACTTTCACCCATTGCCTTCTTTTCCTCGAAAAGAGAACTACTGTTGCCTCTTATTGCCAATTTGCCTCCAATTTGACTAGCCAACAATTCGAACCATTTCATGATATTCTTTTTCATGTATTAAAACAATGGTTTCATTAATTTCATAAACTCCTACTTCTCCTCTATTTCTGAGGTTCCTTTCTCATCCTTAGTCATGGTTACAAAAGAATGCACTCCTTCTCCTTCTTCTTCTCTTTCACCAAAAATACTTTCAGTTTCAGTGTCTAAGGGTGGGGGATTATTTTTCCGACTTCTTGTACTCATGAATGGTCATCCACATCAGGTGCAAGTACCATGCTCTGATACCACTTTTAGTGTCCCTTTTTAAGAAATTTGGATAAATTGGAAAAATTCCAATTTTTGGCCAATTCGACCCTTAGATTAGTTATGACTCCAATGCTTCCAAATGGATCCAAATGCTTCCAAATTGGGTCTGAAGGTATTTAAAAGGTATTAATACATAAAAATTATTCTTATAGGTTTCTGGACACTCTTAAAATACTTCTGCAACATTCATTTAACTTCAGCAGAAATTGGGGAATTTTACTAGCAATTTTGAGGTTCAAACCCCCAAGGGTAGAGGTCACTAATAGCTTCCCAAATGCATTAATACCGTCCCAAATTTCAGAACATATACATGTATTAGTTAAATTACTTCAATGGGAACCCAAATGCATCATTATTAAGTTTCTAAAGGTTGTTTCAACTCCCATAAATCAGAGGTTTGTGGAGATGTCTTCACATAGGGAGAAATGATAGGAAACTTCACCACTTGCTACGAAATTCGATATTTATGTTCCAAAGACTTATGTAATGTATATGAATCTTATTAAGGAAATTAATGACTCTCCATACATCATAAAAATCACATAGGTGAACTGATACAGATATAAATAAAGCAACTTCAAGCTCTCACAACAAGATGTATGGAAAATGGCACCATCTATGCATTGTTTGGTATTTTTACATAGTTTCACTTCACATTTCAATATGAGAGTCTTATTAGAATTAAATAAAGAGTATATATATATCAGAATAAAAATAAATGGTGTATCTTGGACTCTCACAAAGATATTAGCATCTTACCAAAGGCGCCCTTCCTCTACGAGCCAAAATATGCAGAGAAATGTGAGATAGAGATGGGAACAAGTTGAAGAAGAATCACTAGTTGTGCTATAGCTTCAACCTACAACAAATAACTCCATTGTACCTCCAAATGAAAGGTTTGAATGGCGTCTCAAATTTCCAATTAGTATGGGAATCTTTCACTCTCTAAATTGGTACTAAGTGTTGGTCACCCTATATGCTAATCAATTACAACTAACACACAGGATGCTCAATATAAATTGTCAACCCAGGTAGGTCTTTTATTTCAAATGCAATTAGTACAATCTATGCATAAACACTCAAGTAGATGATTGAATAAATGGAGATAAATTATCCTACCTATCTGCCCAGTCAAACTCATCTCATGGCTAAAACTAATCTAATTTATCCATCTAAGCATTCAAAGTACACTTACCTTCCTACAATCATCACTCCAGCAATTACTGATCTAAGAAGAATTAAGCTAGACTTACTTTTTCAAGAAGTTAAATCCTAAAGATGTCAAACTACAGTATTCAATCAAAGCCTATCTAGTTCAATTATCAACTACTGTAACTCAATCATAACATGTCTAATCTAATGAATTATAAGAAAGATAAACAACAGTAAAGAAGTAGAATTAAACTTGAACCATAATTTGACTAAATTGGAAATCCTAAGAAAGATAATTGATTGAAAGGAATCAGAGATGAGTTTGACTGTAAGAGCTAACTAACACACTTTGCATCAAAGGAAAACTATCCTACACAGTCAACTATCACACCACATTGTTGCAACACACCAAATGAAATGCAATTCATAAACAATCTACTATTGCAGCTAACTGGAAATATACCTACTGTAATTCCACACTGAAAATAACTGAAATGAACTACAACATCTACCTAACGTGCCGATCTATGTGAGAAGGAGGGCCCTGGCCTTCTAATAGATATGTCATGAACTAACACAAATTAAAATACAAAGATATAAATAACTCTACTCCTTGTATTGAAATAGTGAATCACAATCACAATACTCAATTACAACTCTCACGATTAAATGTTAATTAGCCAACCCTAGGCTTAGAATGCCTCTTTACATTTATACAAAAATGACATGAATTCGTTCCACAAATATCGGGAAGCCATGAAGATCTACAATCTTCAGGATGACGAATTACAATAGAACAGTTGCAGCCATAAATCAACTTGAATGAGATCGTTGTGTTCAGGCCTGAGCCGTTACATCTTGTTAGCAGACTAAAATAAATTCTAACTGATTGGACTGGATGATTACTTGGATGCTCTGTCATGGCCTGATCACTTCTGTCCTCATGGAGGAACACTTGAACTGTCACAACAAATTGGGGAACCATACTTAGGAAGGAACAACTGGCACCATGTATTCCTCTTCTCCAAAGGTTCAGGGAGCTACTACACCTGTGGTGTTTCCAAGGATTTTGAACTATCTTTGTCAAGTCAATTCATATCTAGCATAAATCAAAAGATAGAGTTCATAACAATAAACAAATTAGGCATTAATGAAATGAGGCAATAATAAATTATATATGTTGCAATCCATGCTCTGCTTAGGAAGATATTTGCTTACGTTATGGAATGGTGAGGAAAAAAAGGGAAAAAGGTATAGATAAGTGTGAGCAAAAAGGGGCTATTTTGAGGCCCAACACTAAGGCAGGTAGAATAGCATTCTACTAGCTTGGACAAGCTATTCTCTCCAATTTGAAAAATGAGATGATAAAAATCCACTCTCCTTCTTGGTCCTTGTATTTTATTACTTTCCGAAGCCTTCCATGGTTCGAATTCTCTCCATGAGCTTCATGCCAACTCGAATTGGAAAGAGATTCCAATGTGCACCACTTTTCCATCAATTCCTAGCCTCCTCCTTCACTCGATTCGAATGGGTGTATCTTTGGATGCCCTAACTTCCTTGTGCACCTTCTTGGAGGCTATTTTTATCCCTGACATGTCATATATGTCATATGTCAGCATTTAGGTCTGATTTGTGTCATAAGTGTCATAGCATCTTCATCATTGTTGTCATAGAAGCCAGGGAATCTATCACAAGTGTCCCAATAACTCAAAGATGCCTCTTCCTCTTCCATGAGAGTTAATATTCTTCTCAAATTCGACCCTCATTGAGTCATTCCAAGTATTATTCCCTTCCAACTCCCTCAAGAATGTTGGACTCCACCTAGGATTTGAATGGGTGAGAGTGAAATGCCATGTGGCATGGGGAATCTTGCTTAAGTGGGCCCCACACATCCAAGGTACGCTCATGACCAAGTGCCACCTTATTTTCCTATTTTAATTATTTATTTATTCCCCATTTAATATATTTGTTCAATATAATGTCCATTTTGGGTTTTATGGTTCCCTTATTCCAAATCTAATGTTTCCACCCCAACCTAGGAAACTAGTAGACTGGTGCAATTTTCTCTTCTTGAGATTTATTTTAATGGGGACATTAAAAAACTACACCTTTACTGACAGCTTCTATGTGGTGAATTTTGCTGATACAAATGTGTTTTTGGGAGTCCAATGGTTGTACTCTATAGGGGAGAATATAGTGAATTACAAAGTACCTGAAATTAGATTTAAATATTCGAAGGGAAAGACAATATTATTGAGGAGAATGCACACCTATCCTAACCAAATGGTGTCCTCCCACAATATGAGGTCCATTTTGAGATACGGGGACATTGAATGGGATGAAAAATGTCTAATCACTTCCCCCAAATCGAGAATAAAAGTTGCAGAACATCCAAAGGAGATAAGGAATCTATTATACAAGTATGAAAGGGTTTTTGGATACCTTCCCCCCAGAAGGCCATCAGACAGAGGAGTTAAACATGCCATTTTGTTGGAGGTAGGTACTCAACCTATAAAAATACCACCATACAGACACCTAAAAAGTTTCAGGGATGAGATTGAGAAGCCTATCAAATAAATTTTCGAGTTGGGGCTCATAAGGCCAAGTTCAAGTCCCTATGCTTCATCGGTTGTCTTGGTGAAGAAAAAATATGGAACCTTACGAATGTGCATTGATTTCATAGCTTTAAACAATAAGATAGTGATGAATAGATATCCCATCCCTTAGATAGATGAGCTCATGCGTGAACTATTTGGAGAAAAGTTGTTTTCAAAAATTGATCTTAGATCTAGTTACCATCATATTCGAATGAAAGAGGAAGATGTGTAGAAATTTGCTTTCAGATGTCACTATGGTTATTTTGAATTCCTTGTCATGCCTTTTGGTTTGACCAATGCTCCCGCAATCTTCCATTCATGCATGAACGAAATCTTCTGCAAGCAGCTCCGTAAGTTTTTTTTGGTTTTCTTCGATGATATTTTTATTTACAGTAACACATGGGAGGAACATTTGCATCATTTAGAAGTTGTATTGAAAATATTTTATGAACAGTCTTTGTTTGCTTAGTTGTCCAAGTGTGAGTTTGGGTTGGCACAAATTTTGTATCTTGGGAACATCATTGGGAAAGATGGTGTAAAGGTTCACTTGGATAAAATAAATTCTATTCTTGATTGGCCATCACCCAAGGACATCACTGAATTGAGGGGTTTTATTGGGATCTGCACTTACTATAGAAAATTTGTGAAGGGATTTTCCAAATCGACTGCTCCCCTCACTGACTTGACAAATGAGGATGCTTTCCAATGTAATAAAGATGTAGAAAAATCCTTTCAAATAATGAAATAGGTAATGAGTAGTTGTCTTGTACTTACATTACCATATTTTTCTAAACCATTTGTTTTGGAATGTGATGCATCAGAGGAAGGCATTGGAGCAGGTTTATAGAAAAATCAATACCCCATAGCTTTTGAAAGCAGAAAGTTGCATCCAAATGAGAGACTCTACTCCATATATGACAAGCAAAATGTTGTCCATCATGCATGCTTCGGTCAATTTTAGACAATATCATTTGGGGAACACATTTATGGTAAAAAATTATCACAATAGCTTAAAGCATTTCCTTACACAAAAAGATCTCAATGAAAGGAAATAAAAATGAGTGAGTAAGATTCAAGCCTTTGATTTTGATGTGATTTTGACATCGAATATGTTCAAGGGAAGAATAATGTTGTAGCAGATGCATTATCTAGAATACCATCACTTTCTCTTTTGGTTATTTCAAAGGATTGGAAATCCATAATAATAGTAGAGTGTGCCAAAAATAGATTTGCTTGTGAATTTTTATATGGGGCCAATGGAGATTATAGGTACAAGGTATTGAATGGACTAATCTACTATAAAGAATGAATCTACTTAGTTTTTTATTCGAGTTTGAAGCAAAGCTTTTTTAATGCAACTCATGATTCTCCTTTAGCAGGCCATGTTGGTTTTTTTAAAACATATAGGCAGCTAAGAGAAATATTATTTTGGAAATTCCTAAGGGGATATGTTCCAAAGCATGTGAATGAATGCAATAGATGTTAGCCAAAAAAAGTTGAGCACCACCATCCTGTTGGTCTCCTATAACCCTTGCCTATTCCAAAACAAAAGTGGGAAAGCATATCCATGGACTTCATCACAAGGTTTCCCAAGGCACTTGGTAAGGATTTTTTTTGTTGTTGTGGTGGATAGACTCACCAAATTTTCTCATTTATTTGTTGTTTCCTCATATTTTACTCTTGCACAAGTAGCTGACCTATTCTTTAGAGATGTTTTCAGATTACATGGACTTCGTAAAAACATTGTTAGTGATAGGGATAGAAAATTTATGAGTGCTTTTTGGCAAGAAATATTCAAGTTGGTGGGAAGAGAATTGACTCCTAGCACAAGATATCATCCAAAAATTGATGGTCAAACAAAAAGGGTGAACCAATGGTTTGAGGGGTTCTTGAGAAACAATGTGAGTGGGAAGAAAAAATCATGGGCTAACTGGCTACATTTGGGTGAGTTCTGCTACAATACTACCTTTCATATGTCCATTGGTATGTCTCCTTTCAAAGCAATATATGGTTATGAGGAAACCACCTTTGTTGATCACATTCTTGGTGATAGTAGAGCTCCAAAATATAAGGATTGGATTGATGAAAGTCAATAAATTTTGAAGATTTTAAAAGACAATTTGCAAGTTTCCCAAAATCAACAAAAATAATATGCAGGTCAGCACAGGAAATAGAGAAATTTTGAAGTGAATTATTTGGTCTATTTGATGCTACAACCTTACAAACATACCAATTTAAAAGGAAAGGGAGCAGAAAATCTCAAGCAAAGATTCTATGGTCCATACAAGATAATTTGAATGGTTGGGGAGGTAGCTTATGAAGTGAAACTTCCGAAAGTGAGTAAAATTCATAATGTTTTCCATGTCTCATGTCTTAAAACGTTGGTTGGGCAGCAAATTTCAATTTCAGAAACACTTTCTCCCTTGGATGATAAAGGGAAGATCATACTCATTTAAAAAAAAAAATTGAAGGAGAGGGAAAGAAAATTAAGGAGTAGAACCATGAAAATAATACTTGGTGCAATGGAAGGATTCACCAAGTGAGGATGCCACATGAGAAGATGAACAAATTTTTCACCATCCAAGTTTTATATTGCTTGAGGGAAATCAATATTGGGTAGGGAATATTGTAATGTCCCCATCCAAATAAATCTTTACGGAAGAAAAATTACACTAACCTACTAGTTCCCTAGGTTGGGATGGAAGCATTAAAAATTGGAATAAGGGAGCTACAAGACCCCAATTTGAATTTAGACTTGCAAATTCAAATTAATTGGGTCTAATAAATAACAATGTAGTTAAAATAAGGTGTCATTTGGTCATGGGGGCGCATAGGTTGGTGTGGGACCCACATGCGGCAAGATTCCCTGCTACACTTGGCATCATTCTCTCACCAATTCGTGTCCAAGGTGGAGGGTAATGTTCTTGGGGGGATTTTAAAAGGAATTATTCACGACAAGAATCTAGGAAGGTCGAATTGGAGTGGCAGAGTAACTCCCATGGAAGAGGAAGAGGCATCAAAAAGAAGTTATGACACTTGTAGCTATATTCCATGGCATCTCTGACAACAATAATGAAGGAATATATGACACATATGACAAAATTCAGACCTTATTGCAAACCTATGACACATCAAATATATCAGAGATGAAAATATCCACCAAGAGGGAACATAGGGGGAGTTATGGTAAGCCAAGATTCCCAATTCGAATTGGGGGAATATGAATGCAAAGAAGAAGTGGACAAGTGTCGTCTATGAGAATCTCTCACTAACTCGAGTTGAGTGAAGACTCTTGGAGGGAATTTGAGCTATTGATTTCATTGGAGGTTAATAAAAGAGAAGGAGGATGAAGGATATCAGCTTTTGATCATTTATCATTTGCACTTTTGGAGAGCTTACCTTGTCCTTTCATGGTGAATGTTCATGCTCCCTTCCTTAGAACCAATTTTGAGGGTGAAATATTCCTATGAAAGTTGGTTGAAGGAGAGGCCATTAATACCTCTCAAAAGAGATTCATGTAGATGTTTTTATGCAAGTTCAATTCCCCTTTCAGTTTGAGTTCATGTCCTATCTCTTTCTCTACTATCTTTCTCTCTAAACTCTCTCAATGTTCATGTACAAGTGTGATGGTGCACTCATAGCTCCATAAATATTGTACTAACTTATATTACGAATACATTGTCATTTTATTTGATGTGTATCATTGTAAGGAACTTCCTATGAGTTCCACAACTCGAATTACCATACATTCTATGTAATAATTCCAAGAAAAACCAAGATTCGAGCTAGTTTCCTCACTAGTTTTACATGGTGGTTTTATGATGAATTTGTATCCATTTGATATCAGATATTATCTAAGTTTTATCTTATATTTATATATGTATATTAATAAATATGAATGAACCATATGTTATGTGCAGAACCTTGGGGTTTTACTAAAAGTCTATGCATTAAACCTTATATCCTTGTTGACCATTTTCTCACTATTTTGATGTCATACAATATGTTGTTTTTTGGGGATTGTAGAAGACCCTAAAACCTGATATAATGCTGTAATTGGGTTTCCCTTGAGGTCCTATGTTAATTACAAGTCTCATATTAGAAAATAGGGAAGGTTGTACAGTGTTTCAAAAGAAAAAAGTCACTAGTATAGTGGGGCTTTCAAATATCTAAGTCAACTAGTTTTATTCCCCTTCCTTCCTCATTGAGATTGCAAATCCTGAAAGTTTCTAATGAGTGTCCAAAGGTATAAAGGATGAATTAGAGTGTCTTAATTCCTCCCAAGTCCCTCCCCATAATATTTGAAATCATTTGGAATCTTTTGGAGTATCTTGAGTTGACCTATCCAAGTTTGAAATTTAGTCGAAATTGAACAATCTTTCATAGTAGGGATGTTACATTTTAACATAGCATGGTTTGCATTTCTCAAAGGATATTTGGACCAAGTTAAGTTGATTATGTTCATGCCTAAATATCTCATATAATTGTATTTGTGTCATGTCAAGAAAATTTTTAATGTGTGGTTCACAATCCCTTGAACCCATTCTCAATTTTACTACGTCTTTTTGGTTGAAAGAAGGTCTTGTGTTTTCATGCCAAAAATATTACACTAGTCCCTTTACTCCATCAATGAGCTTCATATTAGAGTGTGGCAACCCACCAATGAAGGCCCAGACATTTGTTTGACCAGTTTCGAGTTGTTCTCTTCTAATACAATACCTATGGAGTGTATTGACATTCAAATTTATAAGTTTGGATGTAGGCTTAAGAAGACGAAGGGACCTAGTGCTTTTGTTCATGATTGATTGTGACAACACATAGCGAGCCTCATTGCGATCATTTGAACACGATTTTTTCATCTAAATGCATCTATTAAACTTCTAACAATATGAGAACTTGGTTCAGCACTTTTTATCATCATTATCCTTAACTTTCTGCTAACAACAATCATACATCTAGATTTTAATAATGATAAAAATAATCTACATTTATCTCCATCACATTTAGATTCAAAATAGTTAACAAGTATCTACTGAGTTTGATATGCAATACTATGTTTAGATAGTGTACATATGTAGTAGGTAGTATTGCATTAAACGTTACTACGAGATTCTCCAATATTGGTATTTTTATATCTCAATTGTGTGTAGATACTCCACCACAATGATCAATGAGTTATTTCCTTTGATGCTCCTCAATTGTCAGAAAATTGATGGTGGAGATGGTCTATGGTGATCCTCAATTTGAGATTCTCCAAGATAGGTATTTCTCTTGCTCAATTATGTCTATACTCCACCACAATGATCAATGAAATATTACCTTTGGTGCTCCTCAATTGTAAGAAAATTAATGGCGTAGAATTGCAGATGGTTTATGGTGTTTTTCTATTGGATTCTTAAGCCTTGTCCAATATCTTTGGTTCTCCAAGAAATTATTAAAAACTTGTGATGTATATGGTGAATACAATGAACAAATTATGTGTTGTTCTTGTACTGGAGATGGTGAATGGAGTGTGCCAAAGATTAAATTACACGCGGACAATATTCTTGTTTCTTAGAACCTGTTAGAGTGTCTCTTGAATAGGGATAGCTATTGTTTATATAGACAAAAAACACATACTCATTTTAGTTGAACAAAACGCATACACATTTTGTTCTACTCCTTGACCCTTACTAACCCCTTCTCTTACTCTCTTTATCCCCTTCTCCACTTACCCCCATTCTCCTAACCCCCCCCAATGTCTCTCCCTCTATGTCTCTTTCTAACTACAACACACACTCTCCTCACGTATACCCCCTTTATATCTAATTTCCCTACTCCTCCCTAAACCCATAAACCCCTTGATCTCTCTCTCTCTCTCCCTCTCTTTGTGCCCATATTCCCCCAAACTCTTACTAACCCCCTCTCTCACTCTTTCTCATTCCCCTACTCTTCCACCTACACTTGAACCCCACCCCTCTCTCTCCCCAAACCCCCTAACACACCCTCCCAAACCCCCCAACACCCCCTCCCAAACCCCCCAACACCCCCTCCCCAACCCCATAACACCACATCTCCAACTACTTAACACACCTCTGCCCCTAGTCACCCACACCCTCTCCAACTCTCTAACTCCCTAACCCCAACACCTGAAGTCCTCACCTATACCCCCTTTCGCTCTGATTTCCCTACTCCTCCCCAAACCACCCTTTCTCTCTAATTTCCATACTCCTCCCCAAAGCCCCCGCTCTCTCTCTCTCTCTCTCTCTCTCCCCCACATTCCGACTAACTCTTTCTAACCCCTTTATCACTCTCTCTCACTCCCACCCACCCACACACACATCCTTGTGTCTCCCCATATAACTAACACCCGTTCTATCTCTCTCTCTCCCTAACCATTAATAACACCTTCTAACTCTATTTATCCGCTTCTCCACTTATCCCCAATCTCCAAAAACCCCCCAAATATTTCTCTCCCTCTCCCTTTCTCTCTATCTCTCTCTTATCCCAATTCCCACTCTCCTCACCTATAACCCCCTTTCTTTGATACTTCTCTACTCCTCCCCAAACCTCTAATCCCCCCTCTCTCTTTATCTTTCTCTCTCTCCCCTCTTCCAATTTAATCTTACTAACCCCCTCCCTCATTCTCTATCACTCCCATACTCCTCCACCTACACCTAAACCCCACTCCTCTCTCTCTCCCCCAACCCCCTGACACACCACAACCCCATCGGTTCTCTCTCTCTCTCACACACACACACAGATCCCTATGCCTCACCCTACCACTAACCCCCCTCCACTATCTCTCTCCCTACATCTCATCCTCTCTCTAACCCTTACTAACCCTTCTCTCACTATCTTTCTCCCCTGCTCCACTTACCCCAAATCTCCTATTACTCGCCTTTGTCTCTACCTCTAAACCCTTAACACCCCCTTTTCTCTACCTCTAACCTCTTACCCCTCCTCCCCCCCCGAATTCTTTTTAATGTTATCATCACCAAACCAAAGAATTTAATTGTAATGTTATATATCGGCAATCATTTTAGCATTACAAATTGAGTACACGTTTTGATGAAAAAAAACACATATGCCTTATGTTTACATACACTCATATCTGCAAAAGAACCTAATACACCCCCTCTTCAACTCTTAAAGTCCCCCCCAACATTCTAACACCCCCCAACCCATTAATAGACCCTACTCCTACTCCCCCTAACATCCCCATCCTACTCCTCCCTTAACTCTACCCTCCTGCCCTTAACACTTGCTAAGCCCCTCTCTCACTCTCTATCTCTCCCTTTACCTCTCTCTGTCTCTAACCCCAACACCCACACTCTTCACCTATACCCCCCTTTCTCTCTTGTTTCCATACTCCTCCCCAACCCCCCCCCCGCTCTCTCTCTCTTCCCCCTAACTCTTACTAACCCCCTCTCTCATTCTCTCTCACTCTCTCATTCTTAATTTGCATTTAATAATAATAATAATACTACACATCAATTTGGTTGTATTTTAAAAAAAAATTCCCACCCTCATCCATGGGGGCTTCACTCAATAATCTGCTATCATAGCATGTTCGTTCATGGCATATGAAACAATATCCGCAATTTCATTAATATTGGAAAATACTTTCCAAAATCGTTTTTTTAACCCCTTCCCAATATGTCTTCCCAATTTTAAAAAACCCCTATTTTCACTAGATATTGTTTGTATCAATTTTTTCATTAACATTTTTTATACCCCTTTATATTTCTACCTAGTATATTGATATGATACCCCTCTTATGACTCCACATGCATTCTACAATGCACCTTGCTTCTTTTGACGTATATTGTGGATGCACATTACTTCACCCACAATGCAATCACTCAACCACATATCATTATGATTTTCAACATCTAATGGTCTAATGAAGATATAGGAGATCATTTCTTGTATGTCACTAGAACCAATGCACATAGTACAACATTTAGATTGCATGTTGTAGTTCCCCAATCACTCACTAAGCCTATTGTGGGCTAGGTATCCAAGCTCCCAGGGCAGGCTGAATAAACCTCCCAAGGCGTGTAATAGGCACGAGTATTCAAGCCCCCAAGAGAGGATATCTCATATTATAATGGGAATGAAATAATGATGCTAAAAACGCCATTGGACTATTTTCGTCTTTACATAGATCTCTGACGCCATGGATAATAGATAAAGCAAATTTGAGAAGGACGTCCGTACTATAGTGCTATTTTGCCATTTAAATTGACTCTCTTCCCCCGACTCAACACGAGGGTTTGAAAGCCATGGCGAACCAGCTTAGATGCCTTGCAATTCTCACCTTGGCGTTGCCTGTTAGTTTTGCGCTCTTTCAAATTGCAATGCACCCTGGCCGTTATGAGAGCTTTATGACCGTTTCTACAAGTAAGTTTTTTCATCGCTACTGGCAACACGATTAGCATATTAGTATAGATTTAGTTTTAGCTTTGGTTTTTAATCAAAATAAATTTAGATGCAGCTTTCTTAGCCAATTATAGGTGTCGTCAGGTCATTTAAACGTAGATAGTCTTCCTTAACAAGGTAAAACTAGATATCACTTCAATTTTCGTTTAACTTATCACTTTAATTTCGGTTTAACCTGTTAATCGAAGGTTTAATATTTTTATGATAGTTTTTAATAGATAGAAAATTATGCAAGTTGCACTTAGCCACAGATTTTACATATACACGTGATCATGTTAAGATATATAAATGCATCTCACACTTCTGATTCAATCAACAATTTATACATTATATTTATTTAATCCGTTTTGATATTCCATTCCAATCTACATTTAATTGGAAACAGGTAGCAGCAGGCGGGAAATGGAAGCAAGAACATATTGCCGTGAAAGAAAATCTGAACAAACTACGCCTAAGGTTATTCTTCACCACAACGAACACATGATTTGTATTATGAATTCTTATTCTAGTTTCTGGATTTGTATTCTGAATTTTTCCACACAACGAACAAATGGTCTTCCAAATTTCAGGATAGCGATTATGATCGACGTGTTACTGTCGGAATAACTGAAAGCGAAAATGGAAAATCGATAATACGATCACGCGAAATAAGAGAGGTTCCTGGGGGACCAGATCATGTGCATCCCCATCGCAGATGACAAAATTTGGGTACTAATAAGTGGTCAATATTCCAGTGTGAGAAATGATTTTGACCTTTCAACTAAGAAGATGTGTGGATTCCTGGATTTTTCTAATTTGCTCTTGCTCTCGGATATGTACTAGTTTGCTCTTGCTCTTGCCTATGTACTAGTTTGGTATTTTAGTAGGTCTTTTCACTGATAAAATGTTTGGCTTACTGGGTTCGACAGTTTGCTCTTGCCTATGTACTTTAGCAAAACACATATGTAATAAATGCAGACAGTATGTACTTTTCTTACATCTGTATTTTGTTTGTCGAAAATATAGTGTACGATTACCAGTTTTGAAAAATCCTCGGATTATATCTTGTTTGCCGAAAATATAATTTACGATTACCAGTTTTGAAAAATCCTCGGATTATATCTGTTTGGCAACTTTTCAGTGATTTATATTTACCTCGAAGACGTTTCTTTTATTATAGATATAATCTGATGTCACTGTTTCAGATTCCTCGTCTTTAAATTGAATAAAAAACCACCACATGTCTGAACTCAAATCTGCTATCCGTCGTTCGATTCGATTCGATTGTCTCGTCTTCGCCGTTGATATCCGCCGTTCGATTCGATTGTATCATCTTCCCCGACGTTGTTTTACCAGTGCTGGGGCAGGATTTTTCAACATTTCAACACATATCTGATCCCTGGGGGAGAAAATACAAGCCAACCAGAGCTTCCAGGACGCTGGACTTCCTAATGCTTTGACTTTTGATTACGGCGACCTGTGGGAGACTGATTGCGGAACGGCTTGCCATTTGGGCGAATATATCCTTCATTTTGTTTGTCACAGTGATCGACGACTGGCCGAAACCAGGGTTTGCACTGTCCAAATCTGCCTATCCACATCTACCATGTCTTTTCGCTTCCCGTTCTTTTGTTCGGCCCAACGTCTACCATGTCTTTTCGCTTCCCGTTCTTTTGTTCGGCCCAACGTCTGTTTTATTGTCACAAGGACTGCCTCCAAGACTCCTAGGCACCCTCTTCTCCATGTCGGATTCATTGGCTTTCTCTGAAACTCCTCTGCCCTTCGTTGTCATGGTACACAGCCATGCAATTTCCTTAATTGCTAATCTATCTCAAACAAACTAAAAACCGAGTCTGAACTATTCCTCTGATATAACAGGAGGACATGCACATAATCCTAAGCAACTGGGTTGGTGGTTCTACATTTGGGTTTTGTACAAATGGGCTTTGTTTCGGTATTATTGGCCATGCTCTTTATGTACATTGCTCCAGGAGGAAACCAGATTCAATCGGATTAAAGTATATTGCTTGGCATAAAGAAGTCCTTACAAGGGGATTTTGATAACATTTGGTTGTCTTCATGGAATACTTCAGTCCCCGCTCTATGAATGGGGAGGTGTGAAATGGGCATATGAAAATGGGTCTCTACTGGACTGCAAAAACACTTATGAGGTGACCTAAAATCTAGCTTCTGCTAAAAATCCATCTTTGGCGGTTTACAACATCGAAGTCACTGCTGTAGGATTTGGTGGAACGATTCCGAAGGAAATAGCAAAGCTTCTACATTTGGAGAAGCTCTACTTGGGAGTTAACACGCTCGGAGGACCTATACCTTTAAAGATTGGGAATAGTGTTAGGCTTATGTGTGTTTCATTATGAGGGAACAAGCTCAATGGCAGCATTGCTCCTTCCGTGTGGAATCTCTGTGGACAATTTATGGATCTTCTCCTAGATGGTAATGACTTGAGTGGTTCCATAGCAGAGCCTGCTTTGCCTAATGTTACATGCATTAATTTGCATATTTTAGACTTAGCAATAACAATCTGCAAGGACCTCTTCTTCTGTTCCTTAGGTAGTTTCATGGCCTGCAAGAGTTGGATCTGAGCAATAACTGTTTGTCTAGTTCAATTCTTGAATATCTTGTCCATCTGAATTTATCTAGTTTGAATTTGGCTCTTAACAATCGCAGTGGGTCCATTCCGATGTTTTCACAGAGTTTTGGCAATAAGTCATTTACAGGAAACAAGCTCTGTGGGCCGCCTCTTGCACCTTGTGCAGGAACTCAAGTTCAAAGTCATTATGGACTGAGCCATGGGGAAGTTGCACGCACTGTTATTGCATTGAAGAGAGCCATTGTTATCTGTGTGTCCTCAATATTAAGTGCTGGGAGGGGGAGGGAACCCTTCTTTTAATGAACTAGAAGATGAAGAAACAGGGGAGGGCCGATTGGTTCTTTATGAAGGTGGGGAGCATCTCACAGTGGAGGATGTGTTGATTCGTTGAGTATGACAGGTCAAGTACTGGGTAAGACCAGCTATGGCACTGTCTACAAGGCCAAGTTTCGCCGTGGAGGAACTATTGCTCTAAGGCTTCTCAGGGAGGCAACCGAAAAGAATTCCCATATGTAATTAAGGATTCTGGTCGGCTTCGGCATGAAAATGTAGTCCTTCTAAGAAAATTTTAAGAAGCAACAAGAGAGAAGCTTCTTGTATACAATTATCTGCAGAAAGGAAACATGGCTGAATTATAAATAAATTATTAGAAATCAAAGCCAAATCTCAAATCGTCCACGAGCAGATTAGCAGGGGGAAGTACAAGAGGCTTGAATCTAGCCGTTGTCCGATGATGGGTCTAAGGACCCTAAGGACTCAGCTGGAGACACATCGGGTGGATCGGAAAAGACGGGTCAAGGCACTTCCGAAGATGCATCGGGCCAGGGAGCCACACAGGTAGATAGTGGAACACAAGGACAAGCTCAGCCTACTCAGGCTGTCAAAAGCAAAGAAGTGGCTACGATGCCCGAAGATAAAAAGGATTATTCTAAATAACTTGTACTATCTTAAGAGGTAGTATCTCTCATTTCAGAGGATGCTTCTAAGCTGCTTGAAAGAATTGAGGCCGAAGAGTTCAAGGATTAATTTTATCTTCCTGAGGCCGATGACCCTGCAGAGGACTTAGTGATGCCCGAGTAGGACCCCAATATAAACACTCTATCTGTATTGGCACTAACTCCTCAAGCGATGAAGGCTTCAAATCTGTCGTAAATCTCTCATACTATTTGCGAGAATTAGTCATGGAAGGTTGACAAAGTATCACATGAAAATTTACACCATTTGACTTTTGTAATCAATTTCATCTTCGAAACATCATTAAGCATATGAACAAAGACAGTAAGAGAAAATCAAAATCGTGATGATGGTATATCATCTTGCAAAATTATGAAGCCCAAGTAATCTTTCTTCCCAAAATTTACTGCTCTGCAATTGCAATTATGGGGATCTGCCACATATCCTCTGATCCATTTATGTACTTCACAGTTGGACAGTTGAAGAGAACTGCACTAAATGCAAGGCTAATAATTTGAACGCAAATTACAACTGAACGATCTTGAGCACATGAGTTCTGGAGTACGAGCCATGAGATCAATACTCTATCAATAATACCTTGACACTTGAGACTGGAGTACGAGCCATGAGATCAATACTCTATCAATAATATACAAAATTGTCTTCAACGATACCCGACGCGATTTGCATCTTTATGCTCTCTCGTGGGTGTTTTCTTAACCTATCCACACTTTGTAGCTTGGTTTAGGAATGAATCTTAATTTGGAGACGAAATCCAAAAGACTTTTATTTACGCATGCATAAAGCAAAACACAAATTAAAAAGTTCATAAAGGTTCTATTAATTTTTAATTTTTTTAATAAAAACTATTAAAAAATAAAAAACAATAAAAATTTTAAAATTTTGGAAAAAAAAGGCTTTTGGGAAAATTGAGAAGGTAATTTGGCATTTTGAATAACAAGTTAGACTTTGATCAATGAAAATTTTGGATTACCAAAGGCAAGGATAAATGGCAAGACTTCCCTAGGTTAAAGGTTTGAGATGAAAGGAAACTCACTAAGTTTGACAAAAAAAAATCAGGGCTTTGGTGAAAATGCTACTAGTCTTTCTAACTTTCGATAGCACCTTCCTCAGTCTTTCCTGGATCTTTAAATTTTGCCAATGCAAAAATGAATACTAACAACAACCCTTCGGAAAATTAAGGTGACCAATTCTTGATAATTAATGGTGAAAACTTCCACCTTCAATGAGAAAACATTGTTTTCTCACATCCCCCTTGGATAGACTTACTAATGTCAATCATCTTCTATCCAACACATAATGTGTTAGCACATATCTTAAACAAGGTTCCAACTCTCTTCTTAACCAAACCCAAACTGATACTTCACACACCTTTCACCCATGAAAACAACACATTGATGCTTGAAATGTCATTTTAACCACCTCATTCATCTTAGCATCTTCACCCAATACTAAACTCACTTGCTTTTATGTTTTACACGTTTAATTTTATTTCTCGTATAAGATCCCTCCCCTTTTCCATTTGAAGTGTTTCCTTACCACCTTCCTCTCTCAGTATTATTTTTGGGATTCCAACTCCACCCTCTTCTTTTCACCCACCCTTCACCTTTTCAAACTAAATAATCTTTGAAATGTGGCTTTTCTAAACCAACTATCTTAAGTAGCATCCACCATGAGATCTTTGGGTAACTCCAAAATCAATAGTTTTACTAGCCCATCCTCATATTGGATACAAAAGACTCTATAACTTTCCTTCAATACAAAAGAAAAATGCTCCTTAATAACATGATAAACCCTTACCTTTCAGTGTGTTGAGAAAAATCACCCATGCAATCCACCCACACAGAAGGAGATCCAACCAAAACTAGTTTCCCACTTGAAATAACTAATTTAGGCTACACTTCTCTTGGATTGATAACTTTCGTTGATGTCTAATTCATTAAAATGTTGTCCAACCTAGTATGGCTAGATATTCCCTTCCGATCACCCAAATCTGCAATTTTTTTCAAGGTCCTCACATACCTATTTTTGAAAGTTGGGCTTTTCAACTTATCTTCTTGTAAGAGAAGACCTGAGTAAACCTTTATATATGATGGACCTCTATGGGATCATCAAAATAATCCACCAACTCAAGGTCCATCACCCTACTATAGAAAACCATAACTATATTAACTTGGCGAGATCAAATGATATTTTAATCTCTTTTTACATGATAATTTTTTTAGTTAGCATTTCCCTCTAATGCAAAATAGAATTTAAAATAAGTGGATTGTTTAGTGTTTTGATTGTGACTAAATGGAAATATCTCACTTATGAGGGAGACACGGGCTTTCTTTTTAAGGAAGGCCCATCGTCATAATATATTTTATTTAATGTGGATTGTATTTAGTTAGAATTACTCGATGATTTTGAGAAATGTCAATGTAATGTAAAATCCACTTGTAAAATTTCATTTTATTATGTTTTTTTTAATAGAATATAAATCAATTTTATAGTAAAATGGTTTTATTTGGTTTTTATTCTACTTTTTTAAAGTAAATTTTAGATATGATTGGAGTTTTACTATTATATGGAAGTTTTCTATAATGGAATGCATTTTAAAAGTTTTGTTGTATTTTAAATTTATGTACATTATCCAAAATTTAACAAGTTCCAAATGAATAAAAACTTTCTTTTTCTATTACTAAGTTTCGAAAAAATATTACAAAATTATACTACTTCCAATTATACTTCTATATAATATGTTATGTTTAAATATATTTTATAAAAAAAAGTTCAATTTAATATGCTCTTTGTCTCCATTCCTAAGTAAAAAATAATTATTTATTAAAAAAAATCATCTATAAATAAAATAAAACAACAATATTTTTCATTATAATTATAATACAAGTTAAATTAGCAATAAAGTTGGTGAGTAAATGTATCTTCTATTTTTCATTAGTATTCTATATATATATATATATATATATATTCATGGCACACGGGTAAATTTGATAGGATTCATGACCTTCCATTTACAACCAATTACAACTTCTTATCTTTACTACTTGAGCTGCCCCCCACAACCTAAATAATTGTTATATTAATTTTTACAACATTATTTTATTTTTTTATAATGAAATTTATTTAAATAATATTATTCATTTTCATTTTCCATAGTTTTTATGCACTAGTTTTTTAAATCATAGTAACAAACTAGACAGTGATTGATTTTATGGGAATCCAAAATTCCAAATAAACAGTTATAAAAAATAAATGGTAGTTGATACATGGATAAATGGTAGCCAAGACACGAATAACTCTTAGTTGATGCATGGATAAGTGACTTCATGACAAATAACTTATTATTTATTTGTGACACTTAACTTGCCAACCACAAATTAAGTGGTTGTGCTAATTGTATAACAAATATCAAATACTATGAAAATAATTTGTTTACTTTGTTTATGTTATTGCAATTAAATCAAAAGTTATATATAAATTGATTAACATATATAATGAAATAATCAATATTGTAAATAAAAATAATTCATTTATTTAATCTTAATTGATAAAAATAATTATTTTATAAAACAAAATAGATGTTATTTGTATTTCAGTTAAGTTATCAAATTAATATATATATATATATATATATATATATATATATATATAAACATAATAGATAAACTAATCAATATTTAGATAAAAATAAATAAATTACGTATTTAATTTTAATTAATATTAGAATTACATTTTAAGATTATATTGTTTTCATTTTTATTTGTATATTATTTGAAATAAGAATTGTTTTTAAGTTTTTTTTTAATTATCATTTTTATTCGTTAATTAAAAAAAAATATAATATAATCATTATCTTTATTTGATTGTACATTCCAAAGTATTTAATGAACATACATTGCAGATTTAAAGATTAAGAATGTAAAATAAATTCAAATTAATCTGGAGAAACCATGGTAGGTAGGTAAGGGACAATAGCAGGATTTAAAAACCTTAAATTTACTAAGCCAATAATAAGCCAATAAGCCAATGGGACTAATCCAATCCAATGGGGAATAATAATCCAAATACGATGATCGCATATTTATGGCACCCATTCCATAAATATCGCAACGAGTTGAATCCATGTTATAGGAAGGAAATAAATAAGTTCTGTGTTGGTTGAACCATGAGAAATTATTGGTTACATATGAGCATATTGTATTTATTTAGCCATGCAACCACCATAGGAGGGTTTCTGAACGCATATCACATCTACATTTAAATTGTCCCCTTTGAGATGTGTGACCCTTAGTTAGCACATTATTACCTAAGTACACCACTTGTTGAATAGAAAATCCCACCCCATTGTCAAACATGTAGACCAGACCTATCAGGGAAAAGGGACTATAGCTCTTCAGGTTCCCATGTTCCCAGGATGAGGCGAGTTAGTAAGTAAGGCTCTATAATTATGTGAACATATTTTAAAGAGAACGCCAATCTCTAAAATGACACAATCTTCACCATTCATTTTTTTTGCTCTCTCAAATAAATTAAAGATATTCTCTAGAACAACTTACTCTAAGATCTCCAACATCTATGTCAGATTGTTAGTGCCTTCTCAAATAAATGAAATATATTCTTTTGAACAACTTACACTAAGATCTCCAACATCTATGTCACATTGTTAGTCCCCACCAAATACGGTATTGTGTTGACTCTTTAATAATTCACTTCGATTTAAATATTTTTTCTTTAAATATATGAATCTCACGATATCACATTTTACCAAATGTCAATTATTTTATTATTTTTTTATCTCCTCAACGTTACTTTGCAAGTCATGGGGCAATTGCTAGTTTTATGTCTATGATATCTTGTATCCATTTTGGATATATTACTCAGCTACACAAAATTCAAGAAATGAATTTCTCATTTTAGCAAAGTGAAACTTTGGTTTAATGGATTGTTTTGTGCCTCGACGTTTGTAGCGGGGTTTTTCTCTACACCTATCCCCCTATGACATCATTTAAAGATCAAAGTTTGAATCGGGGGTTTCACTCTACACTTGTCCCCCTAGGACATCATGTAATGATTTTACACATCTTATCGCGTGACTTGAATACTAATTGATTGTGTACGCCAAACTTGTGCTTTCGAAGGCTGAAAAACAAGCGCACCATGCCAGTGAGTGGCGACGCTGATCTGGGACGAGGCTGATCAGGGAGCTCTTTTTCACCACTCCATTCAATCTCGTTTAATAGTTGAGTTAATGCGCCCAAGGTTCAATTTTTTGTCTCATATGACATCCTGGTCAACCAAGCCATTAGGATTCTTATAGTCATATTTACGTTTTGCTTGTGCAATGCTATGCATGATATGTAATTTTTATATGCTTCCAGAAATGACTTTTTATCTAGAATATCAAATACTAATCAATATTTTCTTTGTTGTTTTGTTTTCATTCTTGCTTCCATGAAGACTATGATATATTCATTTCATTCATTCATTCAGACGGAGTACTTTTCATTATAGTTGCACAGATTCATCATATATTGCAGTGTCGAAGGCATGGTCGTGGCCATGGAGAAGTCTGGTGGGAATGTATGTAGTTTATATTTCTCGGAGAATGGGCTGAAGATCGTACTTCCAGGATTAGCTGCAGATGAATCACGAACAAGCCAGAGGAGCTGTAGCAAGAGAAGCTTCTCACAGGCCATGGAGACCATAGATTGTACCATTCCACATGAGGAGGCTGATAAAATCAATGAACCCAATTTAGACAAAGAAAAAAAAATGGCCATGCATCCTGCCAATGACCTTGAAAGAATGGGACTTCATCCTCCTCCCAAGTGAGTATTCCATTCGCGAAGAAGATTCATGCCTGTATTATGGAGGACTTGTTTGGGATTTTCCTGTTTTTTCTACAACGTTGGTGGCTTAGAGCATGGTAAACTTGAGATTATGAATGGAAGAAATTTTGTTTCAGTATATTAGGGAATGCAGAGTAGGTTTATACCTGCTTCAAAGTTCAGGGAATGGTATTACATGAGTTTTATCAGTTCGGGCTTGTTGTTGAGCTGATTTTTTTACGTGGGTTTTCTGTTTTTTTTTTATGGATTTCTCTCACAATCGAATGCTTGCTATTTACGGTGGATGAAAGATGTTGTTTGTTTATGAGGCATCGTGAGATGGCTTTGTTGAGTATCAGGATTACACACACACATTTATTTGAGGTTTCAGTTTCTAGAGAAATACAAGATTTATTGAACTGTTAAATTTTTGAACTTGGAATTCGATTGATCTTTGCATTTCTTACATGTCCTTGTAAGTTGTTAACAAGTAAATGTCTGAATTTAGGTTAGGTGACTGGGCCTGCTTATTTTTGGAATATACTTCATGGGGCGTAGGTTCTATCACGAATTCAAGCTATCATGAATTTAAGGCAATGAGTTGCATTTTTGACTTGTAGTCTTTAAGAGTTCATTTAATACTATCACGAATTTAAGGCAATGAGTTGCGTTTTTTAGTTGTAGTCTTTAAGAGTTCATTTGCTGTGATGGTGCATTTAATATTGTAATTGGCCTTATAGAATCCATATTCTGATTAACTTTGGGATTACTCTTATTAAGCTTATCATACTGATACTTCACATATTTTTGACATATTGGGCTTGTGCATTTGTCTCAATTCTGGACTGAACTAACAAGTACAATTGATCTGTGGGGTTTGACAGATATGTTAGTAAAAACAAAAATTGAGAAGAAGTTCTCTTTGATGAGTGTATAGCATTTCCAATTTTGATAGATTATTCTGGGGTGAAGAGCTTCTTCTCTAGCATCTAACTATTAGTAGGCATCTCGGTTCTTTGTCTCTACATTGCGGCTGGTAATAGGCATTTTGTTTCACTTATATCAAGTTGAATGGGATCGATATTCCCTTCACATCATCTCATCAACGGGTTGTATGTTTCAGGCCGAAAAGAACAGTACAAGGAAAGACAACCTACCATGAGCTCCACAGCCATGCCTTACACTGGAGGTGACATTAAAAAGTCCGGCGAGCTTGGAAATTGTTTGATATCCCTATTAACAATAAAATTAACACCTTTAGTAAGCTGACGGAAGAAGCACATTTTTACCATGCACTTGCAGCAGGAAGACATGAAACAAGTTAATGCAGAGATGAATCCTCTTTGAGAAATGCATTAAAATGCATTAATTGTACTTAAAATAATTCTAAATGGTGCAAAATGCCTAAAAAAATGAAAAGTGGGTTTTCAAGTTAAAATAATCTAAAATGGATTATCCCACACTCAAAAGAGAAACCTAAGGCACAGTTTCCAATGCTATATAAGAAAGGCTTTGGGGCATGGTAAAGACACACCAAGCAAGAACAAAGGCATGCTGAAGAGACTCTAAAGAAGGAGAAAGGGCTCAAATTCTTCAAAAGCAAGGGTGAAGGAAAGGAAGCTCATATCAATGGAGGAAGGATTCACATCTAATGCCATGGTAAGGATGTATTTTTCCATTGTTCTACTATGAATAGATTCAAGTTTCTACCATCTATGAGTTTGAATTTTGCTTATCATGCATGGATTTAATTCTTAAATGGCTTTAGATCTTAAGTTTGCTTATCTTAATTGATGAATAGATATAGATCTTTGGAAACTTGTGATAATATTTTCATGTTGATGATGTAGGAACTCACCATTTCTTAGTAAGATAGTTAAACTAGTGTAGACACAACCCTGCACTAAATACTATTATCAATCCCCGTGGAGATTTTGAAGTCAAAGAAATCTATACCTCTTGGGAATGCCCCCATGAGGACTGGATCATTTGGGGGGGTTGCATCACATTCAGGTCCTCTTCGATCAAACCCAGGTACACGCTCAAAATTTTCAGTTTCAGGACCTGTATCATCTATAGTTATAGGTTCTATACCAGGCACAAGTTTAGCAAAACAAAAATCCAACTCAAGACCACTCTCTAGGAATGGGGAATCTGTTAAGAAGACTTTTGGTCGTCTTTCTGGAGGTGTCCCCATGCCTGACAAAATTCTGGGCCACTTCCCCCTTCACTCACTACAACTGGGCTCATTACTTCTAGTCTGATTTCTTTAGGTCCTCTCAATTCCTCTTGAGCACCTAGAAAAGTATTTGGGCCTTTTGATTCATCTGCATCCAGTAAGATGCACATTGTATCTATGGAAAACAGTTAGTCTGTCACCAATCTCAGCGATGATAAAGCGTTTCCTTCAAGAGAAACTTCCCCAAAGTGATCCTTTGGACTGTTATTCCACTTTTTTTTGTGGGTTTCATAGCTGGGCATTTCATTCTGGCAGTTGTTCGGAATGCAATTTTGCTTGTTGTAGTGGTGGTTCTCTTTTGGGCTATTGTGGTGCTTTTGTTGTGGAATAGTTGGTGGGGAAAGAGGGCAGTTACAGGGTTTGTGTCAGGATATCCAGATGCAGAGCTGAGAACGGGAAAAGATAGGAAGCATGTCAAGGTCTCTAGGGTAAGCATTGTTCTGTATACCCTCTGTAAGCTGATTTTTGTTGTTGTTCAAGTTAATTCAAAGATTAAATTGAATGGTCGAGAATAAAGATACCTAGGATATTTGAATAGTAGGCTCTTAATGAGAGCTTAATCATGAGAGACTGCGATCCCCTATGGTGATTTTGAATCATGCTAACATTGGATATACTTGTTTTCATTTCATGTTGTCTTAGGTTTTATGTTGATTTTTCTATTTATTGAATGGGAGCTTCCGTGTGTATACATCTACAGGTCTATATGTGTGTATACATCTACAGGTCTATATGAGTACAGGGGATAGGATTCAAAGGATGCAAATGATAAGCATCGACATTTCACTTGGGGACTGAGATACTTAGAGTTCAGTTTGCCTAATCATTTCCTTTTTCCCAAACGTGATGTCTAACGTTGGTGGCATTGTTTCTGCTTTAGCAACCCACATTTTTCAGTAGACATACTTTTATAAAGGACTCATCATGTTTACGGTTTACTTTTTATCATGAATTTCATCTCCCCGGTGAGTATTCCATTCACAAAGGAGATTCATGTCTGTACTATTGATGACTTGTTTTCGGTATCCAATTTAACTAGAAAATCTATGGCGGTTGTTTTCTTTTTTAGGGCACAGATTGTTGGCTAACCACCTGTTAAAGATTTCAGGAAATTGAGAACGATTGTTGTATTCAACTCTATTTATGTGAAGGTGGGCATGGATGGAGCTCCCTAACTCAGAAAGATGGACCTCGAAATGTACAATACCTACCATGACCTCTTCTCTACACTCCAGAAGATGTTTAACTACCATGGGTATGAATCAATGCGCATTCTATTCCGTTAATCCCTTGTTTTTTTATCCATTCGATTGGAATGTTTGATATTGAAATGTTGGAATACTTTCAGGAAAATCTGGATCGACCCATGACTCCAATGAGAGCAATTTGATGAATCATGTGTTGAATGGGTCAGAATATGTGCCTACCTATGAAGACGAGGATGGAGATTGGATGCTTGTTGGCGATGTCCCGTGGCAGTAAGTGCCTTCGCTATTATTTTACCTTTAGAAGGCACAATATTTTCCCTGCAAAACCCTAAAAGTGATGATCTGGGCTATTGGTGAAGGATATTTGTTGATTCGTGCCAAAGAATGCAGATCATGAAAGCTTCCGAAGCTATTGGTTTAGGTATTTCACCAACCCATTGTCTCTTTCTTTACAATTTAGGTACTAGTAAAATTGTTGCAGTCTTATAATCTTCCAATGATTTTATTGGTATTTTGCAGCTTCAAGAGCCATAGGAAAATGACAAAAAAGGAATTAGGAAAAATACAAAACCAAGAGTTAGGGTCCACCCATAATATTCTCACTGGTGGGTGGACAGGGCTCATTGCATAGTATTGAAATGAACGTGAAAGCTGCTCATAAGTATTCAACGATAATTTGTTGACTTGTGTGGTGTGCAATGTGCATATTTGCTCAAACTCTTCATATGCGACAGGTTTTACCGGAAGTACAATCCATGACATGGACATGAATGGGCATGGTATCAAATGAAAGCTGACTACTCTCTATGGAAAATATGGTGCCAATCTCCCTACTAATCTAATCTACACGTAACAGGAAGAAGTGACTACGTTATCTGCAAAACACATATAGAATGTTTGTGAAATAACGGATTTGGATTTATCTTCGAAGTTCAATGGTTGTTATCCAAATGCAAGTTAATGGGTTCACGAATTCGGCATGTATGTTCATTGGGACTCGATTCCAATTGATCTTTATCTGAATTGCTTTAAAAAATCAAACTAATTGTAATTTTTAGCTGAGTTCTCTGTGTTATTGTTTTAGATTGGAAAGTTATATGGCTATCCATTCATTTCATATTTTTTTTTTTGCGTATTGCAGAGTGTGTTTCGACTATGTATACATAGCAATTTATATATAGTTTTTAGACTTAGTTTCTAAAAATGGGCTTCCTTTTTCATGCTTGTAAAAAACAAAATGAAATGCTTTAGACTCTAAGCTTTAATATGCATATTCTTTGCTAAATACCTTAGGTTCAAGCTTAGTTTGGTGTGATACACTTTTTCTCTTCTAGACATAGTAGGCTCTAACTTAATTTGTTATGCTACTTAAATTAGCATAACTTAATCTTATAAACTTGGATCTATCAAGTACAAAGAGGAATCTAATTTTTTTTAATCTTAAATAAAACATTACACATCAAGATGAAATCATTTGCATTTTTTTAATGGAAACAACACATTACACAAGAACACATCTTCCCCATACTGAGCTATAGAGCACCCAGCTTGGTGGTGATTCCATTGTCTCCTTAATGGATACTCTAATTTGCTTGACAATCATCATTTATTTTTCATTAGCTTGGATGTTGTTAAGAGTGGTGAGGTGTATGGAGTCTATAGTCAAATGCTTCAAAGCTTATTGTTTAAACAATCACCCTTATTTTCTCTCATCCCAGTCCTGGCGATTGATAGTATGATTTAGTTTTCTATGTTACAAATTTTAGTAGGACATGCATATATTATCCAGTGTTCTATGGCATTAATATTAATAATCCTTCATTTGCATGCCTATAGTAATATTCAAGTAACAAGAACGAATGTGGTTATTTTGTTGTGAATCAAAAGTTTATTATCTAGAAAATTTTACAGAATTAATAAAGATTGACTGCTCTTATATTCAAGCAGAATTTTAATATAGATATATTAAACTTCTTATTTAACTAAAATATTTTATTTTCCTTTAAAGTCTAAACTTTTCATTTATGTATAAATATGATATTTTAATCTAGTTTTTTGCGAATACATTTTTCAAGTAGATGTATATGATTTTTTAAATGCTAGAAACATTATATTTGGACAAAATGTTGCTAGTACATAAACTTTTGGAAGGTGTTCATAACAAATCTATGGATCCTATTAAGGTCATGGTAGGGTATCAAACTCATCAATAAACGAAAGGGAGTCTTAAAGGATTTATGACAAAGTACATGGTTGTGTGTGTTTGCGTGCTTCATGGATTTTCTTTCTTTTGCTGTGTTTCCAGTGGTTTAATTTTCACAAGGCATGAGCCGGGACTAAAAGGATATGGTGCAATTTGTATATCGTATGTGGTAGAAGTCAAGATTCTTGATCTAGAAAAATGTGGTGCCCTTCCATTGGTTTGGAGCTTAGGTACATTAAATTCAATTATTTTAAAAGACACTAGTTGAAGTGCACGCCTTTCACTAGCCATTTACATACTTTAACAACTAGTGGTCACTTTTTATTCAATTGTGCCAAAACTTTCAGCGCAAATTGTCAAAATGAAAAGGCAATGTTAAGTTCCTTTCCCTATCTTTGAACTGCATTTACAAGGTCTAAAGTCGATTTTCATGCTCTGTCATAGACATTGCTGCATGCGACTCTTGTTTAATATAGAGAATAAGTCTAGGCTTAATATAAATAGTTATGAAATTAAAAAATAATTTTCTCCTGCATACTTATATTTTCTCTATCATCCTACTTGAGGACAGACTAGATAGAAAACACATAGCTTGAACTTCTAATCATAACTTTTTGAAATTGGCTTTAGTTGTAGTGTATAAATTTTTGAACTTCTAATCAGAACAATTGTCCGTTGACATGAATCATATATATATAGAATCATGTCCACGCACCATTTAGAAACTTGGGCTCCATTGATATTGATATTGATATTTGTAGAATCATGTTAATGGATCGTTTAGAAACTTGGGCTCCAATGATATTTCGACTGCTTCTGAACCTTCAATGGCCTTTGCATGTCAATAGAATGTTTGATTATTTGAAGATTCAATAGCATTCAATTATGAAAGACAGAGAGTTGATTATGAAAGACATAGATTTATGATTAAGGAAAAGCTTTTGTATAATGGATTTAGACATTTCACTTCAAAATACACTACACTCATTAAATTAAATTAAATCAAGTCAAATAAAGTAAAATAATTAATAATTTAATAAGATAATAGACAAGTGAGGAGGTCTACATGGTAAAATGGAGGAAAAGGTGAATACATAACTTTGCACACTTAAATTACCAATATTATGATGTGTAAATAAGAGAAATTACCAATATTATGATGTGTAAATAAGAGGTTAAAAAATAAGTTTTAAAGATAAACAATTTGGAATGAATGGCTTCTTATAAAACTAGCATAGTTATTTAACTTGTGGTATGGAATGTCACTTCATGTTACTTGTACATTAGCTAATTGAACTATTCATGCACCGGCATAGATCCAAATCCTAGGCTCTATCAAGCTTCGAGAGTGATCAAATCTCCGAGATGCAAACCTCGGCTCACGTATTGCACTCAAGGAGCTATTCAAGGAGAGCTGGTAATAATAAATTACTATACCCGACATAAAAAATAGAAATTACACGATCTCCCTCATATTTACTTTTTACTTTGTATTATTTTTTTGTTTATGGCCAACATAATATTTATTGCTTTTTACTTTGTATTATTCTTTTTTGTTTATGGTCGACATAATATTTATTACTTTTTACTTTTTATTATTCTTTTTTGTTTATTTTGTATTATTTTGTTACTCGACAAACATTCGACAAACACTCGACAAACACTCCACACATGTTACAAGATCTCCCTCATACTGGGCTGTAGAGCGCCTCTCGGTGCAATGAGTTATTACTTATCCATGCATCAACTTTGAGTTTTATTTATTCATTTTTTATAATTGTTTATTTTGAATTTTGAACAACCACCATAAAATCAATTTGGAAAGTACACTTGTATCATCCTCCTTTAATCTAGTAAAAATATAGAAGGTAGTCCACCCCAAATTCTAAGATATAAACACCTATCCGTGCAATAAATGTATAACCACTACAGATCCATCTTAACTCTGGCTCTATTAAGGGCCAATAGGAATCAAATCTCTTCAGGAAGTTTAGGACTCTAAAAATGGGTTTGCACCCCAAGGGATTTGATCCCTAGACTAGCACTTGATAGAGCATTAAGATGGATCTTTGTTGGTTTATTAATATGCAATTATTACAAAACTGATATCTAACTCATTGTTATATTATCAACTTAAAAATGTATTTAATCTAATATATTTTAGGTTATAGTCATTCAAGCACCAACTATTTCAATTTGGATATCTTACAAATAGGCCAAAGTTGCATTAATTAATCAATTATGAAGTAAAATAGATATTCACCCAAAACTAATATCTAACCACCAATTCAATTTGGAATCATGTTGTAAATATTGTAAATGCTAACACATAAATACTACAAATAAGCAAAAAAATCATTAATTAATTAATTATGAAGTAAAATATTTATTCACCCAAATTTAATGGTGGAAGTGCCAACTATTACATGTTCTAAAGTATAACACACAAATCCTACAAATAGGCAAAAATTGCATTCATTCATTGGTTATGAAGTAAAATAGTTATTTACCCAAATTTAATCGTCCAAGTGCCAACTATTTCATGTTATAAATTATAACATATAAATCTTTCAAATACACAAAAGTTGCATTAATTAATTAATTGTGAAGTAAAATGCTTTCAATTTACTCAATCATGGGTTCACTTGCAATTATCACAAAACCAATATCTTACTTATCGTTCTATTATTTACTTAAAAATACATAATCCAATATATCCATTCACATGCCAACTATTCCAATTTGGGATACTAAAGAGTAACACATAAACCCTACAAGTATGCAAAAATTGAGTTCATTCATTAATTATGAAGTAAAATGGTTATTCTCGTAATATTTATGAAATGTGAAGATGCATGAATGGAAATGGAAATTGAAATTCAATGTATATTTATATAAATGTATTTTACAATCTAACCAATTTAAATTTGGAGCCCACATGTGAGAGATGTGACACATCTCATCCACTTCGGACTATAGAAAAGACCTCTCGGCCCAATAAATCTTAAATAAATAATTGAATTGTGATGAAAAATAGTTGAAATTATTAATATTGAAAAGTTAATAAACTTGAAGTTAAGAATTTAAAACTAATGATTATAGATATTTTAATTTTTAAAATAAAATTTAATTAAGTTCATAAAATTATAATAACATAATAAAGGTCATAAAATAATATAATTAGATTTATAGAAATATGTGAAATATAATATAGAATAAAAGTGAGTAAAAAGAAAACATCATCAGTGTTTTTTTTCTCATTGTTGACTATAATTTAATCCATGTATAAATAACAATTGGAGATGTTCAGTTAATCAAATAGATTTTGTTTTCATCAGAGCTACACAAAGTTTCTCGGATAAAGGATCTTGAAGTTGGAGAGCCTTACAACAGTATGTAGCACTTCTCCATCTTACGATCTTTCCATCCTGAGATTTATCATGGTTTAGACTGGCCAAAGGAGGTTGAGATTGCACTGTTTAGATTGATTCATAGAATACTTTTATGGGCATATGGCTGCCCCTTGTTCTATATTACATTTTGCCTAATTCACCATGGGCTGAGACTGATCCCACTAAACCAAAATCGATAAAAAAGGGCATCCATGCACTCAGTGAAACGGTTGTGTTACTCGAAGAACCGTGGTAAATTCCTCTATATGAACCCGTCCTTATCATGTGGTAAATTCCAGTACGATAGAAGCCAATATGAATGTCTTTGGCTGGTTGAGAGGCAATAGGATTTCTTTATTGCGGAGATTATAACCCGGGATTTAATAACACTGACACAGATCCTCGTTAAATCAAATCCGCCCGTCGAGTTAAACTACCATTCGGTACACTCGGACTTCAAGACATAGTGTGTCTTCCTGTAGTGTGGGAATTTCTTTTCTTCCATTCTTAGGTCTTCATGACATGATTGTAACGTTATCTTTCATGCCACGTCTTCCACCTGCCACTCTCCTTAGAGTCTGGCATTATTTTCCTGTTTGGTGTCTTATTTTTCTTGGTGTTTCCCTCTCTCTTTTAGGTGGTTGATTCAGTTTCTTATGTCATAGGTTTGCATATAGTTAACAGGTTGAATATGTTTTTTGTTTTAACCCTAGATACATTCCCAATTTTTTGATAGCTCAAAGACATATGTGGTTTCTTGATCAAGGTCAGGTTTTGGAACTTTTTCAGGTTAATGAAAATAGTTGGCTACTTGAACCATATTTATACTTAGCTACTGGCTGACCTAGTTTTCCCGGGTGACAGGTTAACTACATAAGCTTTTCTATCATATGTAAATTTCTATTAATGAAAGGTAGTGTCTCTAGTTTACAAAAAAAAACCTACAAGACAATCTCAAATGGAACACACTATAATACAATAATACACAAGTGTCACATAAGGTTTTATTCAATCTCTGGATGTTAGAAAATTGAAATATTGATGTGAAGATCGACGTGCAATATTAAATTCTTAGTGTTCATCTATGAAAGAAGGAACCAACGCCATCTCCAAGCCTCAACTTCAAGTTGCGTGAAGACCAGTAAAAAAGAAGTTGCACGGTGAGGTATTAAATTGCAATTATTTTTTGTTTTCTGTTGTGTTGTTATTCGTATGGAATTTTGGGGGATGGAGACTCCTAAGATGATAGAAAGGGTTTTCACATAACAATCATGCAGAAGAATAGCATGGACGCCATGGCTGTTGATTGCAGCTTTATCAAAATAAATAAATGATAAGAACGGTGGCAAGAATATCAAATTTGTTGGAAATATCATAATTAATGAGCTGATAGCGTATCTATCTATGCTGACTCTATCATATAGTCAGTCGGTTGTCAACCAATCCGGCACACGTCATGCTAGTATTTAAGTAGCCGCATTTGTATTTTGCACGCTCATAACTACTTAGGTAGGATTTTATTTCTGTGTTTAATGCAACCCTGTAGCTTCCAAGCGAAGCCATATTTAGTCAGTGAAATGAAACTTTATAAATGTAAATCATTCACAGATATAGAACCAGAGATGAAGGGATAGTGTGAGAGAAGTGAAGAAGAGGAGAAGTAAATCCAGTGAAGTATTTCAAGAGCCCAAGCTCTCTGTGAATGTAAAAGAGTGAAGTCTCATCTCTCTGTATTGCGGCAAAGTTACTCTGTTTTATAGTGGAAAATATATAAGTTCTCAAGTTTCATGTATTCATTCTCAAGAATGTTTGTTTATGCATGTTGCGCATCTATTTCATATTGACCTGTGTGAATGTTGTTTACATTTATGTTCTGTAAATCAAATCAAGATTCTCAAGTATTTCACGGTGGTGAATGCCCTAGTTTAACGCACAGTAACTTCTACATATATTTTGGTTCTTATGTTTTAGCATGAAGTTCATTTATACAAAGTTTGTTTAAGTTTGGGTTATGCGCAGTTAGATAGATATACAAAGTTAACCGCGCAGTTAATTTTTGTAAAAGTTGAAAGAGCGTGCAAAAGTAATTTGTATGAAGTGCGCACTCCATACAAAGTCAAGTTCATACAAAGTAAAGTATTGGGTGAAGTTAAGATTTGTGCATTTAGTCAAAGTTCAACTGTGCAGTAGAAAGTGGAATCGCGCAGTGAATCTTTGCACAGTAGAAACGTCTAGTTAATTTGTGCGTAGTAGAAAGTTGAATCGCGTAGTTAATTTGCGCATGGTAAATAGGTGAAGGTGAATTGCGCAATTAATCTCCACGCAATTAATTTGTGAAGTAAAGTGGAAGAAAAAATAAAACAAAGTATTTGCTAGGTCTAGTGCATGTCCTTAGCAAAAGAAAAGAAATTCATGTATTGCGCAGTAAATTTTTAAATTGACTGCGCATGCCCCTTTTCCCTTGATCTGGTATCAAAGCTTGGTTTACGGAAAGTAGAATTTGTATTCACATAAGGGAAAAAGGATTAAGAATGACTTCTACTTCGGGTAATTTGCAAACCCCAATATTTTCTGGTAAAAATTATGAATATTGGTCTCTAACAATGAAGGCTTTGTTTAGAGGTCAAGATGTATGGGAAATAGTCCACCAAGGCTATACAGAACCACCAGATGTAGTAGCATACAACAATCTCACACAAGCCGAGAAGGATGTTTTGAGAGAATAGACGAAGAAAGATGGAAAGGCGTTGTTCCACATACATCAAGCAACACATTAATCCATACTCCTAAGAGTAGCAATAGCGCAGTCAACAAAGGAAGCATGGGACACACTGGAAACTACCTATAAAGGTTTTAACAAGGTAAAGTCTGCCAAACTTTAGATTCTTAGAAGAGATTTTGAATCTCTGTCAATGAAAAACACAGAGTTTGTAGAATCATTCTACACTCATGTTATTGGTCTAGTTAATCAAATAAAATCTCATGGAGAAACTCTAACTGACCAAAGATTTGTTGAAAAAGTTCTTAGAGTTCTTCCAAAGAAATTTGAATCTTTGGTTGTAACCCTGGAGGAAAACAAAGATCTATCCACATTTACTATTGATGAATTGCAAGCCTCATTACTCAATCTTGAACATAGAATAAGTGGTTCAGATACATTAAGTGGTTCAGATACATCGCTAGAAGGTGCATTCGCAACATAGTCAACCATAAGCCAGCGAAGAGGTAGAGGAAGATCAAACTCTAGAGGCAGAGGATGAATTTCTTTCAGAGGAGGTCGTAGCAGTAGCCCTGCGCAAGTCACTGGTAGAGGCCAAAATCAGACCCCTAATTAGCCAAGTGGACAAAGGTATGATAAATAAAAAATTCAATGTCATTACTGTAAGAAGTATGGACACTTCACATATCAATGCAAGAAGAAGCAGTATGACCAAGGAAAGCAAGGTGAAGCTCAATCAAGCAACAATAGCACTCCGAATAGCTCACTGTTCTTAGCATGCGCATCACCACTGCAATGCAATGTTGTCCAAGAAAGTCCAAATGTCATATGGTATTTAGACTCAGGCTATAGCAATCATATGACTAGTAATGTAAGTTTATTTTCCAGTCTAGATAAATCAGTTCAAACTGATGTAACACTTGGAAATAATTTTCAAGTCACTATTTTGGGTAAGGGTACTGTTGATATTCTAACAAAACGGGGGGAGTAGAAATATATATCTGATGTTTATTATGTTCAAGGTTTGAAGCATAATTTGATGAGCACTGGACAACTAATGGAAAAAGGTTACAGAATCCATATGATAGGAAAGCGTTGTGTGATCAAAGACATATACCCAAGCAATCAGTTAATTGCTGAAGTGCAGATGACAAGCAACTGCTTGTTTCCTTTTAGGATAAGACTAATCATAAGAGGAAAAACAACTCAAGTTGTTCATGGAAATCGGAATGAAAAATATGGATCTGCATTCAAAGCAGAAAGCAAAGAAGCAGAAATTCATTGCACAAATGAAGAAAAAGACAATGCAATGCAAGTTGTGTTTCAAACAGAAATGAAAGATGAGTCCTAGTTATGGCACTTCATATTTGGACATCTGAATTTTGGTGGAATGAAGCTACTTCACACAAAGGACATGGTAAAAGGATTGCCATTGATTGAAAATCCAGAGAGAATTTGTGAAGGCTGTATTTTTGGAAAACAACACAGAGAGACTTTTCCAGTCAATAAATCATATAGAGCGTGCACACCACTTGAAATTGTGCACTCTGATATCTGTGGACAAATGCAAACATCGTCCATGGGAGGATGCACTTATCTTCCCACATTTATTGATGATTTCACAAGAAAAAGCATGGTTCTATTTTATAATACACAAATCTGATGCATTTGATTGTTTTCAACAATTCAAGGCACTCGTGGAGAAGCAAAGTGGTTACAGCATAAAGATTTTGAGAATAGATAGAGGTGGTGAGTATGTTTCAAATGATTTCTTAAACTTTTGTAAAAATCATGGAATACAGAAGCAATTCACTGCATGGTATATACCGCAGCGGAATGGTATCATAGAGAGGAAGAACATAACCATTACGGAGATGGCGCACATCATGCTGGAAGCCGCGCATCTATCAAATGATTATTGGTATGAAGTAGTCGTAGCTACTTTTTACATCATGAATCAATTTCCAACGAAGAGCATGAAGAACAAAGTTCCACAGGAAGCATGGACATGAATGAAACATAGTGTTTTACATTTAAAAGTTTTTGGTTTTGTAGCACACGCACATGTTTCAGATGATCTAAGAAGGAAATTAGACAAAAAGGGACAGAAATGCATCTTTATTGGATATTCTGAAGACACCAAAGCATACAAGTTGTATGATCCCGTTGCAAGAAAATTTATTATCAGCCGCGATGTTCAATTTGTGGAAAATGAAGCATGGGATAGAACAGTAGAAAAGATTGTGAAAATCGTGTCACATGTTGAACATGATGACAGTACAGAAGATGTGGATGGGACTCTGCATGTAAATCGAAATTGCGCAGCTCCATCTACTCCAAGGATTGCACAACATGCTCCAGCAGAAGCAACTCCAATGCAAGGTGCAGCTCAAGCTACCCCGTCAAGCACACCAAGTGCACAGCAAAATCCATTAAGCAGTTCATACAGTTCAACACCAGCAACTCCACCAAGGAAAAGAAGTCTGTGTGACATATATGCAGATGGTAAACCTAATTCATTTTCATGTTTTTCCTTATTTTCCCAAGTTAATGATCCTCTAACTTTTGAAGAAGCAGTTGAAGATAAAGTTTGGGCACAAGCCATGGATGAAGAAATAGAATGCATTGAGAAGAATCTAACATGGGAATTGGTTGATGTTCTTGAAGACATGGATGTGATAAGTGTGAAATGGATTTATAAGACCAAGCAAGCTGCTGATGGAAATGTGCAGAAGCACAAGGCAAGATTGGTAGCAAGAGGATTCACGCAGTAGCCTAACATAGACTTCAATGAAACTTTTGCACCTGTAGCACGAATGGACACTATCAGAACAGTTTTGGCCATCGCAGCACAAAAGACATAGCATGTTTACCAAATGGATGTTAAGTCCACATTCCTAAATGGTTATTTGGAGGAAGAAGTATATGTTGAGCATCGACAAGGCTATGAAGTTCCAGGACAAGGACACAGAGTATACAGACTGAAAAAGGCACTGTATGGTTTGAAGCAAGCTCCTAGAGCTTGGTACAGTCGCATTGACTCATACCTCATTCAGAATGGATTTCACAGAAGTGAATGTGAGCCAACGCTGTACACAAAAATCAATCAGCAAGGTAATAAGCTAATTTCCTGCCTGTATGTAGATGATTTAATATTTACTAGTGATTTTGGCATAGAAGAATTTAGAACAGTCATGGAAAGTGAATTCGAAATGACTAATTTGGGGCTTATGAAGTATTTTCTGGGCATTGAAGTCCAGTAGAATGAGAAGGGTATTTTCATATCACAGTCAAAATATGAAAGTGATGTCTAGAACATATTTAAGATGTTAAATTGCAAGACAACTCCAACACCGGTGATAACAGGTTTGAAATTGAGCAAGGATGATGATGGATCCACTGTAGATCCTACACTGTTTAAAAGGCTTGTTGGTGTGAAAATCCTCACAGCAGATCTGAGAGATGATGTATACCTCACAAGAGTAATTATGATTAAGCAAGAAAATAGAAGAAGAGTGAACAATACAATATAATGAGCAACAGAATAATATGGTACAGTAGAACTCAAATAGAAGCAATAATACTTCACACACACTAACTAATTAATCACAATATGGACAAATAAGTAGTACAAGCATGAGGATTCAAATGCCTAAGGTGGAAATTTGAATTAGCCTTCATGGAGTGATCAAAGGATCACTGGAGTGTCATCGGAGCACAACTAGGTGTCCTCATGATCATCAGTGGAGTCATCAATGCACAAGTAACTGTCAACTGTCAGTCAAACAGAGTCTAACTGAGTGTAGTAGGTGTAACTAAATGTAACTAGCACATGGAGACACTAACTGGATGAAGGAGGCTCAGTGGAGGATGCAGTAGGGGCTTACTGGAGTCAGAATAGGCAATTTAGTCTCACTGGAGGTCCATCGGAGTGATAAGGTCAGTAAAGAGTTAGTTAATTCTTAAATCAAGGAAGTAACTGAAGATAACTGAATATAACTAGACTGGTAGGTGAAGAAGGCACCTTTGTCATGTAGTGGAGCAAAGTAGGGTGCATTAGTCACTGGTAGGGCAGAAACTGCAAGGAAAGAAGCTCTCAGGGCTAGCTCACTAAGGGCTAGGTGCTGGTGCTGATGACTGGAATGCATGCAAACCTTAATATTTGCATGCATGACTGAAAATACAAACAATGGAAATGCTGCTAGGACTAGGATGGAGTATAGGAATATCCTAACAGTTGGCATCCTCATGTATCTTACAGCAACAAGGCTATACATCATGTATGGTGCAACCTAATCTCAAGATTCATGGAGTCACCAAAAGAATCGCATTGGCAATTAGGTAAAAGAATTCTGAGGTATGTAAGGGGAACAAAAGACTTTGGTATTTTGTACTTAACCTCAAAAAATTTCAAACTCATTGGATACACTGATAGTGATAATGGAGGCAACATGGATGATAGAAAAAGCACATCTAGAAATACATTTCATGTAGGAATAGGTTTTGTATCATGGGCTTCAAAGAAACAACCCATAGTAACTCTTTCTTCAGTAGAAGCAGAGTATGTTGCAGCTAAAAGCATTGCATATCAAGCAGTTTGGATGCACAGAATGTTAAGTGATCTATCGCAGAACCAATAAGAACCCACAGTCATTTACTGCGACAACAGTTCAGCTACTGAACTGTCAAAGAATCATATGTTTCACAAGAGGACAAAGCACATTGACACAAGGTATCACTTCATCAGAGAATTGATAAACAACAAGGAAATCTGTTTAGAATTTTGCAGGTATGAAGATCAAGTTGTAGACATATTTACAAAACCATTGGCAAAGGACCCATTCCAATTTTTACGAAGTTGTTTGGGAGTGACAAGTTTTGTGCAGTGAACTATGTCATGAATAGAGCATGTTTCAGCTCTGAAATATTTTGTAATTTTTACTTTTGTTTAATGATCCCCATCTGCTCATAATTAAGGGGGAGTGTTGGAAATATCATAATTAATGAGCTGATAGCATATTTATCTATGCCGGCTCTGTCAGACAGTTAATCGATTGTCAACCAATCTGGCACACTTCATGTTAGTATTTAAGTAGTCGCGTTTGTATTTTGCAGGCTCATAACTTCTTAGGTAGGATTTTATTTCGGTGTTTAATGCAACCCTATAGCTTCCAAGCGAAGCCATCTTGAGTCGGTGAAATGAAACTCTATAAATGTAAATCATTCACAGAGATAGAATGAGAGATGAAGGGATAGAGTGGGAGAAGTGAAGAAGAGGAGAAGTAAATCCCGTGAAGTATTTCAAGAGCCCAAGCTCTCTGTGAATGTAAAAGAGTGAAATCTCATCTCTCTATATTGTGGAAAAATTACTTTGTTTTACAATGGCAAATATATAAGTTCTCAGGTTTCATGTATTCATTCTCAAGAATGTTTGTTTATGCATGTTGTGCATCTATTTCATATTGACCTGTGTGAATGTTGTTTACATTTAGGGTCTATAAATCAAATCAAGATTCTCAAGTATTTCACGGTGGTGAATGCCCTAGTTTAATGCGGAGCAACTTCTACATATATTTTGGTTCTTGTGTTTTAGCATGAAGTTCATTTATACAAAGTTTGTTTAAGTTTGGGTTATGTGCAGTTAGATAGGTATACAAAGTTAACTACACAATTAATCTTTGTAAAAGTTAAAAGAGTGTGCAAAAGTAATTTGTATGAAGTGCGCACTCCATACAAAATCAAGTTCATACAAAGTAAAGTATTGTGCGAAATTAAGATTTGTGCATTTGCACAAAGTTCAACTGCGCAGTAGAAAGTGGAATCACATAATTAATCTGCACGTGGTAAATATGTGAAGGTGAATTGCGCAATTAATTTGTGAAGTAAAGTGGATGAAAAATTAAAACAAAGTATTTGCTAGGTCTAGCGCATGTCCTTAGCAAAAGAAAAGAAATTCATGTATTGCGCAGTAAATTTTTAAATTGACTGCGCGTGCCCCCTTTTCCCTTGAAAATTGCAGATCAAATTCATATTTTAGGATCCTCTCCTATGCGTAGATTGCATTTTAGTGTTTTTAGTGTTTGCCAGGTTTATGGTGGGTCTTTCCTGCAATTCCTTGCATTACACCAGTGGATTCACTGCAAGGATGTGTTGCCTATATCCTTCCCTTCATGCCTGCCAGATTTGCCAGACGTTTTATGTGTGGAATGTTTCCCACTCCATCATTACCCGCTTCTCCAATGCATGATTTTTGTTTGTTTTTCATCATGTGATTACTCTGACCTAGTCTTGTGCATTTTATTATTATTTAAAATGAAGCGTTAGCACCTACAATGCACTTATCTATCTGCTAAGTGGCTACCCAATGAGTGCCATGCATTTTTATTTCTTTCTGTAAAGTGGTCGGTCATCCACTAGAGTGGGAACCAAGGCTTCCCTTGTAGCTATGAGGCTGCAGGGTTAGGAGGATATGACGAGAATTAGTCCCAATCGGAACAGATGATTGATGAGGTAGTGGCAGGATCAGGAAGACACGACGGGGAGAGATTAGGAATTTATCTTGAAAGATGGCATGCAAATGATAACTCTCAGAAAGAGGCATTATCTCGTCTAAAGAGTTTTAAAGAGGTAGAGTTTAATAAATTGAGTGACTGTCTCTTGACCAAAATGAGTCGACCTGGCCGGACAACGTTCAAATGTGTTGAAGATGCATGGTTACGGATAGTAGAATGCACCCATATACTGAAATGGACATATGCATATGGCTATTATCTTCCCTCCTTGCATGATCATGATAATGATGTTGTTCGTACAAAATCTCTTCGATATCATCCAAGGTTAAGCTGAAAATAGTTTACAACTGCTTTCTCAAAGGTATACCTAACCCTCAATGGTATACAGAACCTGAGAATAATAATTTGTTTATTTTTTTAATAATTGTTTTCAAATAGTCTTTAAATAGACAATGGTTGGAATTAAAGAAATATAGACTCTATAGAGATAATATGTATTTAATGCTAGATATTGTCTTTAAAGAGACCAAATGAAATTGTTTCTAAAGAGACAATAATACTTGTGATTTATATTGTTTTTAAAGAGACCAAATGAAATTGTCTCCATTTATATTGTCTTTATAAAGATGATTTTTTAAGACAATAATTTAAGACACTAGCCAAATTTATTTTTGTCTCAAATTAAGACAATTTAGTTCAAAAATATCTTAAATATTGTCTTAAAACACCCCTATATAGTAATGCAAAGTAATTTCACATACACAATGGATGGATCTGTTCATAGTGAACTATGTGTTAATGTATTTAAAGAAGCACATGGATGGGTCAATGCTTTGAGTTAATCCAACCACATGAAGCTCTTCGTTCTGTTTTTGGACATTTGTTTTTAGTTCGTGAACTCTTGACAATATGTGTTAATGGATAAGTGCAATAGCATTTCGCTACTACCAACTACATAGACTAAATATCAAGACTTGAATACTTTATGACCATGATGGGATTGCCATCAGACTTAAAACACACTGCACCATTTTTTATTTAATATTAATTTTGACAATCCTTTTTTGCTATATGGTTTTTTTTAACCGGCCCATTGCATTTGCTTGTATGCATTTAGCTCAAATTTCAGTATGTTGAAATATGGATGTCTGTGTATGTGAATAATTATAGTCAATGTTTTAAATCAATTACATGAATGACTATCTATATATATGTGAATAATACTAAATGCTTTATATTAACTACATGAATGTTTGTGTATATGAATACTACTATTCAATTCTCTCTTAAAATATCTATCTGAAGTTTTTTAAACATAATGCATACCAATGTAAATATTACTTATAACTGCAATATTGCTTCAAACTATCGACAGAAAACTATATTGCATATGAAAAAATTTCGCTGCATATCTCACTATCGTTCAACAATGCTTTTTCACTGCATAGTCTATAGACCGTTTCGTATTCATTTTCATTTCAAATAGAGCGCTTTGTATTTTTGTCTATTTGCACCAGTTTGTATTCTTGTCCATTTCAAATAGATTACTTTGTCTTTTACTCTATTTCCACCACTTCTATGCATACAACTTAATTCCGAGATAAATGGAAATTGCCTGTAAATGCTCCGATGCAAAATCCTGTGATCAACTAAATACAAGATTTCTCTCTTTCTCTAATATATTTTTGTAATTTTAAGAATAATAAGAAAACTTCTTATTATTGATTTGTTTTTAAATATAAATGTTTAATATAATGAAATTAATCTTCAATAATGGTAACGTAACTGGATTAAATATTTTAAAAAATTAATGAATATTATAAGACAAATTTATAAATATTTAATTTTTTTGAAGTTAACATGAATTTATTTTGAACCCTTCCCCTCAAAATGAAAGGAACAACCGAGGGAACTTTTACATCTCAAATAGGCCCACCTATAATGTTATAGGGCCTTGCCATGACTTATGTAATGTGTAAGGGAGTTACCAGGGGGTTATGAATTATAAAACCAGCGAAAATTAATAATAAGCAAAATTTTCTCATATTGTGTTTCAAATCATCTTTATTTATTTCAATTATTATACTGATAGTTACTACCATAGATGTATATATCTTAGAATTTGGGGGTGGACTATCATTTATGCTTTTTCTAGATTGCAAGAGGATGGGACAAGGGTACTATCCAGATTGATTTTATGGGTGTCATTCAAAATTCCAAATAAACAATTATAAAATAAAAATAAGTTAAAGAGTGAGTTTAAGTAAGGTAAAGTTTGCCCATTCTGTTTTTAATAGTTGAAGATTAAAATGGCGAGTTATTTTAATTATTTAATAATAAAGTCTGAATTCAAAGAAGAGGTCAAAGGACGAGTCCATGAGTTCATTTCAATTATTTAATAATAAAGAGTGAATTGCAAGTGATAACATGTAGCTAGGGATGGATTTCTGGTAGATGAACCCATTTAGCTAGAAGAATGTGAAAGATTACAACTACTCATGAAAAACAAATCTTAGGTATGGGCATGTGCAAGCTAACGAGGGTCACTTTTGGCGTGTTAGATGCAATCAAAAACTGAAAAATCAGGCGTCCATCAACTTACTTGGTTTTTTTGAGATACTTACACAAGCTATCTTGCATCGAGTAAAAAATATGAAACGTAGGAAATTGAGTCACGTTTCCGAATATATAGGTTTTAAGTAATGAAAATTTACATAACTATGTCAAATTTTGTTTTTTCTAACAGTCACTTTTAATTTTTTTGGCAAATGATAAGGTATATGTTTTTGTGGGTGCAACCTTTCACTACCTAAATGACGGTTTCAGGCTACAAAATCTTTTATACATGTATAGAACCCGTAGCACTAGTGCAGCACTATTTGAAGGTTTCAGGCTACAAAATTAAATGTAAGTGGTCAAACCTTGAGAACAATACACCAAATGTTGGTGCATCCTTTGAAGGTTTTAATGTAGTTATTTTGACTTGGATTTTTTACAAGATGTAGAGGTCGGTGTCCTCTAGTGCAGCATATAAGTTTTTTTAAAAATGGTTGTGAAATGAAAAAGTTACGGAATAAACACTAATAGTATGTTTTTTGGCCAATGGAGTGATGACACAAGAAAATTAGGAAATAAATAGAAAATATCAATATTTTAAAAAAAATTACATATTTGGAATTTGCATAAAAAATTCTATCTATGCCTAAAATTTCGTCAATAATGGTCAGGTATGTCATGTTGTAAAGAGCAGTGAAAAATAGGCATACTCAGAAAAATGCTGAAAATGTCAAATTAGCTATGGTCTAAAAATTCCCTAGCACAGGTTTGGTAAGTCTGAACTAGCCACATAGGACAGTGGCTGACATGCAGACGCGGGAGGAGTGGGTGAGCAGGTGCTCAGGAAATCGCATGCGTTATGTTTAAATTCAAATAACTTGTGTGCGTTGTATTTAAATTCAAATTTTAGTGTTTTGGCGCTCAATCTTATAAGCGACACACTAGCATTATGTCTGTGCAAAAATATTAGCAAAGTGCTTTTATCCTCCCGCATTCTGCGTTTTCTCCTCCCACCTTCGCTATTTTTATGTTTACCAAATATTTTACACAAACAAAATGATAAAGAAAACAAAATAATAGGAACAGTCTTTGAAATTGCTTGATGACTCATTTCAATGGACACGTATTATCTAAATATCATAGCCATAGACAAAAACTAATTCAAACAGTCAATTCGCCACAACTAAGAACAAACTTTAGATAATATAGTTTTGATAGTGCTAAGCGACGCTATTGCAATCTAGGTAAATATCATACAAATATTTCAAACCAATTTATGGGCATAAGAATTCTAGAAAAGATGGAAAAGTTTCAAAACGATCGGTTGTACCAATAAAACTAGGGGCACCAAACTAAGGCTCAAACTGCATTTATGGGCACTTACCGATCAAAGGATTTCTGAGTGTAAATGAAAATGCAGCAGCCCCTCCTAGAATCCTTCTTCTTCACCGACCTTCTCTTGGAATCAAGTGGCCTCAATTCCCAACCACCGAATAGTTGCACGAGCTGTAGTTAAGAAACAATGGTTGAAATAGAGCAATTATAAATGATTTAATCAACAAAGCAAGTCACCCAATTTGTAGAGTTGTTAATTTGAAGAAACAAGCAGGTGCAGAATAAGCATGAAGGAGTTTCTTAACTGGTAGTGATCGCTGATCGGATGAAGGAGGAGTTTTATGAATGGGCAATGCATAACTCCGATTCGTGAGAGACCAGGCCACTATCTTTGAGGGAAATCGGGGATCCTGCAAGATCTCATGAGAAACATGTCAATTCAAATGGTTGTCGGGCCATACAAGGATGGTTATCCACATACTGCATTCAAATGAAGATGGGCAGTAGCATCATCATCCTCTTCTTCATCATCACCATCACCATCATCGTCATCATCCTCATCATCCTCGTCATCATATTCATCATCATCTTCATTTTCATCATCATCATCATCATCCTCATCACCATCTTCATCTTCATCATGATTGATGATTGATCATCATCATCATCATCATATCCATCCTCTTCTTTATCATTGCCATCATCATCCTCATCACCATCTTCATCAGGATTGGGTATTGATCATCATCATCATCATTGTCATCATCATCATCCTATTCTTTATCATCACATCATCGCCATCATCATCATCTTCATCACCATCATCTTCATCATCCTCATCATCATATTCATCATCATCTTCATCATCACCATCCTCTTCTTTGTCATCACCATCACCATCATCATCGACGTCGTCGCCGTCGTCATCATCATCATCATCATCATCATCATCATCATCATCGTCGTCGTCGTCATCATCATCATGGTTGTCATCTCCATCATCATCTTCATCATCATCATCATCCTCACCACCATCTTCATCATGATTGATGATTGATAATCATCATCATCATCCTCTTCTTTATGATCACCATCATCGTCATCATCCTCGTCGTCATATTCATCATCATCTTCATCATCATCATAATCATCATCCTTATCACCATCTTCATCTTCATCATGCTTGATGATTGATCATCATTATCATCATCATCATCACCATTCTCTTCTTTATCATCACCATCAACATCATCATCACCATCTTCATCATGATTGGGTATTGATCATCATCATCATCATCATCGTCGTCGTCGTCATCATCATCATCCTCTTCTTTATCATCACCATCATTGTCATCATCATCATCATCATCATCATCATTGTCTTCATTTTCATCATCTTCATCATCCTCATCATCATATTCATCATCATCTTCATCATCACCATCCTCTTCTTTATCATCAACATCATCATCATCATCGTCATCATCATCATTATCATCATCATCATCATCTTCATCACCATCATCTTCATCATCCTCATCGTCATATTCATCATCATCTTCATCATCACCATCCTCTTCTGTATCATCACCATCACCATCATCCTTACCATCATCATCATCATCATCATCATCATCATCATCGTCATCGTCATCTCCATCATCATCTTCATCATCATCATCATCCTCACCACTATCTTCACCATGATTGATGATTGATCATCATCATCATCCTTTTCTTTATGATCACCATCATCATCATCATCCTCATCATCATCCTCATCATCATATGCATCATCATCTTCATCATCATAATCATCATCATCCTCCTCATCACCATCTTCATCTTCATCATGCTTGATGATTGATCATCCTCATCATCATCGCCATCCTCTTCTTTATCATCACCATCAACATCCTCATCACCATCTTCATCATGATTGGGTATTGATCATCATCATCATCATCATCCTCTTCTTTATCATCACCATCATTGTCGTCATCATCATCATCATCATCATCATAATCTTCATCACCATCATCTTCATCATCCTCATCGTCATATTTATCATCATCTTCATCATCACCATCCTCTTCTTTATCATCACCATCATCATCATCATTGTCATCATCATCATCATCATCATCATCATCATCATCGTAGTCGTCATCTCCATCATCATCATCATCCTCACCACCATCTTCATCATGATTGATGATTGACCATCATCATCATCATCATCATCGTCCTCTTCTTTATGATCACCATCATCATCATCACCGCCATCATCATCATCATTATCCTCATTATCCTCGTTGTCATATTCATCATCATCTTCATCATCATCATCATCATCCTCAACACCATCTTCATCTTCATCATGATTGATTATTGATCATCATCATCATCACCATCATTGCCATCCTATTCTTTATCATCACCATCATCATCCTCATCACCATCTTCATCATGATTGGGTATTGATCATCATCATCATCCTCTTCTTTATCATCACCATCATCATCACCATCATCATCATCATCATCATCACCATAATCTTCATCATCCTCATCGTCATATTCATCACCATCCTCTTCTTTATCATCATCATCATCATCGTCATCGTCGTCGTCATCATCTCCATCATCATCTTCATCATCATCATCATCGTCATCCTCACCACCATCTTCATCATGATTGATGATTGATCATCACCATCATCATCGCCATCCTCTTCTTTATCATCACGATCATCATCCTCATAACCATCTTCATCATGATTGGGTATTGATCATCATCATCATCATAATCCTCTTCTTTATCATCATCATCATCACCATCACCACCATCATCATCATCATCCTCACCATCATCTTCATCATCCTCATCGTCATATTCATCATCCTCATCATCACCATCCTCTTGTTAGGAACCCATGTCTTTACTTTGTTAGTATATTGTTGTTGGATGCATATGCTTTGTAAGTCGTCCTATAGTATTTGTTGATCAATAGTTTGTGTTATTGTTGTTGGGGCATATGCTTTGTAAGTCACCCGTAGTATTGTTGATCCATAGTTTGTAGTGGCCCATGGTTTTGACCCATAGTATTGGCACCTAGACTTAGTATATAAGTGTGTGTTGAGACCTATGAAGGCATCGTGAAGTTAATTGTATTGAGCTTGCTCAAAGGAGGTTGCCCCCTCGAAGTGGCCCATGATCAATATAAAAGTGATTCTAAGTTCTATTATTTCTGATATCTCGTGTATTTGCATTAATTAATTATTGTAGGTTCTTCACATCTGGTATCAGAGCACTTTCTTGGGCTCGCTGGCTAAAATTTCTGCTAAATTTTTTTTCGCATCTATTGCAGGTTCGGATTTGGGAATAATCCCTATCCGCTTAACTGTGGGAAGTACTTGGGCATAAGCCCTAAAACTCATTGTGAGGAGTACCACAGGAACCCCAAAGTAGCTGGCCCATTGAGAGGACCTGCTAGCGAAAAGGGCAACGACCCCTACCTGATTGACTAGTTCCCACCCGTGAGGTAAACCAAGAGCTATCATTTGTGGCAAAGCAGTTATCATTTTTACGTGAGCCGTGGAGTGAGGGGTACTGCCCCAATACACAAGCCGTCAGACAGCATTGGTGGTCGAGTGAAACCCCTGAATTGTTAGGAAGCCGCACATACCTTGGGTCCATATCTATTTTCAGTTGAACTGTTGTCGATCACTGCTGCGCCATTTCAGATCTAGCCGTTCAGATCCATTTTGCAAGCCATTCCAGATCCAGCCATTTTCAATCCATTTGGCGCTATTTTAGATCCCTCTATTTCCACTCACTTCTGGGTCGTTGCAGATTTATCTGTTCCATATCCATTCCGAGTCGTAGCCGCTCCAGTCTCAAAAAAAAAAAAAAGGGAGTACAAAATTCAGTTTTTTCTCCATATCTCCCTTGTTTTCCCTCTGTTTCCCTTGAAATTTTTGGGGAACCCCTGTCATCCCATTCTACATATTTCATTCCTGAGGACCCTATCCCCAATTCCCCTTCCCAAAGCCCAAAATTCCACATTTGTCTATTTTTAGGGTTTGCCATAACTTCCTCAGATTTCACCCAATCACCTTCAAATTTTACCACAGAGTTCCTTTCTGAATTCTGCTTCTTTGTTCCCCTCTGCCACATTTTTCCATTCTTTCACCCCACTTCTGAAATCCTCATTTTTGCTTCCCTGTCTATTCGACAGTGTCCAAAACCTAGTCAAACCCCAATTACCCTTCAGATTTTTTCCCAAGTCCAGATTTTCCTTTACTGGAGCAGTTTCTGTTTTTGTTTTCCTACCCAGCCAACCAAAAAAAAAAAAAAAAAACTCCTGGTTATGGTTGTCACCCGTGCAGGAGAAAAAACCATGGAAGACGCACTTGCAGCCATCCAAGCAAAACTCCAGGATCTGGATGAAAAATTTCTTGGCCTCCATCTTGAACATTCAGCTATGAACAACAAACGGTAGTCCGAGGCTTCATCAGAAAATGGGTTCTCTTCTTCCAGCGAGTTTCGTGGTCCGAAGCTTGATTTTCCTCGCTTCAATGGTACTGATCCAACTGGATGGAGCTATCGTGCAAAATAGTATTTCAGTCTGCATAATACTTTTGATGTCAACAAAGTTTCACTAGCATCCTTTCATTTGGAACAGGAAGCTCTTCAATGGTACCATTGGTACATCAAGGCTCATGAAGAGCCAAAATGGATAGAATTTTTCCAGCTCCTTTTGCAACGATTTGGTCCTAGTGCTTCTGATGACTTCATAGGAGCCCTCACTAAACTTCGCCAAATTGGCACTGTGAGAGAGTATCAAACCGAATTTGAGAAACTAGCCAACCACACTGAAGGATTGTCTAATGAATTTTACCGGAGTTGTTTTATCAGTGGTCTAGAGGATGCCATCCACTCTGAGGTCAAAATGTTCTGTCCCAACACAATGATGGAAGCCCTAGGGTTGGCTAAGTTGGCAGAAGACAAGATTGCAGTCCAACAACGCTCCAAGCCCACTTTTGTTCCCTTCCGAAATATGGGTTCTCAACGACCACCTATATCGCAGGCTCTTTGACCAACTCCTATCAAGCGTTTGCCTGAAACAAAGATGCAAGCACGGAGAGAAAAGGGGCTTTGCTATAATTATGATGAGAAATTCACTTGGGGACATAGATGTGTTCAACAAAAGCTCTATCTCTTGGATGTGGATTCTCCGCCTGCCTCTAAAATTGGTGATGACGATCCAGAAACACTGGATGCTTTGGTCGACATTTAGGAACCTCCTATTGACCCTCGGTCTCAGGATGACCAGCCAAAGATATCTCTCCACGCTTTAGCTGGAATCACCACCCCCCAAACAATGTGGGTTAGGGGTTACTTCAAGAAGCTTCCTCTTACAATACTCATTGATTCTGGTAGCACTCATAATTTCATTGACCCTGGGATCGCCAAACAAGCTGATTGTTTTATCCATCCTTGCTCCAACTTTAAAGTCATGGTTGCCAATGGGGACACCTTACCTTGCAAAGGGAAGTGTTGAAATGTGCGTATCTCTATGGGAGATTATACCTTGCACTCTGACATGTTTTCCTTGACCTTAGGCATATGTGATGTGGTTTTGGGCGCTCAATGGCTACACACACTTGGCCCTATCTTATGGGATTTTGCTAAACTTTGGATGCATTTTTCCCTCAATGGACAAAAACACACATTGACAGGATTACAACCAAGTTCTCTCAGCATCATCAGTTCACATCGCATGGAAAAACTCCTTAAGAAGAATTCACATGGTGTTATTGCTCAGATCCATTCCATTTAGATTCAACCATCAACAGTCTCCACTACTCCTTTGGATCTACAACAAATTCTGGATCGATATACAGGTGTCTTTGCTGAACCAGTGGGATTGTCACCTTCCTGGCAGCGTTCCTCCCAACATCAAGCCCTATCGCTACCCATTTCACCAAAAAACGAAGGTTGAAATGCCCGTTCGAGACTTATTGAAGCAAGGTATTATTCACCCAAGCACTAGTTCCTTTTCTTCTCCAGTTCTTCTTGTCCACAAAAAAGATGGGTCATGGCGCCTTTGCATTGACTTTCGAGCACTTAATCACCTCACCATCAAGGATAAGTTTCCAATTCCTGTTGTTGATCAGCTTCTTGATGAGCTTCATGGGGCTCACTTTTTCTCCAAGTTGGATCTTCGTTCTGGGTATCATCAAATTCGGGTTCATGAGGATGATATCCCTAAAATAGCTTTCCGCACCCATGATGGCCATTATGAGTTTTTGGTCATGCCCTTTGGCCTCACTAATGCTCCTTCCACATTCCAGGCCTTAATGAATAAAATATTTCGACCCTACTTGTGGAAATTCATTCTGGTATTCTTTGATTATAGCCTCATCTACAGTAAAACATGGGATGAACATCTCCAGCATCTGGATCTTGTCATGCAAATTTTCTCTGACCATCATCTCCATGCCAAGCAGTCTAAATGTGTTTTTGGACAGAAGGAATTTGAGTATCTCGGGCACATTATCTTAGCACAAGCAGTTCGCGTGGATCCTGCCAAAATCGATGCCATGAACAATTGGCCACATACTTAGACACTCAAGAGCCTTCATGATTTTTTGGGGTTGACTGGCTACTATCGCAAGTTTGTCAAGGATTATGGGAAGATTGCAGCTCCATTAACTGCTCCATTGAAAAAGGATGCTTTTACATGGACACATGCTGCTCATTGTGCATTTGAAAAACTAAAACAAGCTATGTGTACTACACTTGTTCTAGCTATGCCTGATTTTTCCAATCCCTTCACTATTGAGAGTGATGCTTGCGGCAATGGACTTGGTGTTGTTCTCCTTCAAGATGAATACCCCATTGCGTTCACCAGCAAAGCCCTTTCAGGTAAGAATTTAGCTACCTCTACCTATGAGAAGGAAATGATGGCTATTTTGCTTGCAGTACAGAAGTGGCACCCATACCTATTAGGGAATCATTTCTGCATCAAGACTGATCACCAGAGTCTGAAATATTTCTTGGAATAGCATGTCTCCTCCCCGGCACAACAGAAATGGGTTAGAAAACTCATGGGTTATGACTATGAGATCACTTACAAGAAGGGTAAAGACAATATTGTGGCAGATGCTCTTTCTTGCACATTTGATGCCCAAGGTTCTCTTTCAGCTATTTCTATGTTTGTTCCAAATTGGTTGCAATCTGTTCAACAAGGTTATGTCAATGACTCTTCCTTATCTCAAATCATCCAACGCTTGACCAACAACCCTTTTGCTGTACCACATTACCCTTGGGATGGTGCTTCTCTGTGATATAAGGGTTGTCTGGTGCTTCCCTAGAGCAGAGATCTTCAACAGGCTGTCTTTTATGAACTCCATGCTTCTCCATCGGCAGGGCACTCTGGGTTCCTCAAAACGTATGAATGAGCACGGCATAACTTCTTTTGGCAAGGCATGAAAAGGACAATTCAATAGATGGTGGTCGAATTTGATACCTACAAGCGCAATAAGGGTGAAACAACACTCCTTCCAGGATTGATCGAACCCTTGCCCATACCTACATAGATTTGGATAGATATTTCTATGGATTTCATTGAAGGGCTCCCTAAATCTGGTAGGAAGACAATGATTCTCGTTGTGGTTGATCACCTCTCCAAATATATTCATTTTTGTGCTCTCAGCCATCCCTATACAGCCTCCTTAGTCGCTCAAATTTTTTTAGACCAGATCTTTTGTCGTCATGGCATCCCTTCTTCCATTGTCTCGGATCGTGATGCGACTTTCACCAGTCATTTTTGGACAGAACTATTTCGCCACACTGGCACCAAACTGAAGATGAGTTCAAGGTATCACCCACAAACAGATGGTCAGACTGAAATTATCAATAAATGCTTGGAAAATTATCTTCCTTGCTTCACCTCTAAACAACAACATCAGTGAGAAAAGTGGCTCCCTCTCGCTGAATGGTGGTACAATACCTCTTACCACATTGCCTCTAAAATGACCCCGTATGAAGCAGTCTATAGTCAGGCACCTCCAGTTCTTCTTCCATACACCCCCACTAGTTCACCAGTTCAGGAAGTTGACACAATCCTTCGAAACCATGATCAGATTCTTCGCATTTTGCGAGACAATCTTCACATGGCAAGAAATCGCATGAAGCAACAAGCTGACCAGCACCGTTGTGAGCGCACTTTTCAAGTCGACGATATGGTTTTTGTTCATCTCCAACCATACAAGAAATCCTCCCTGAAACTCAAAGGGCGTCATAAGCTCGCTCCAAAGTTCTATGGGCCATATCAGATTCTTCAGAAGATTGGGTCCATTTCTTATAAATTGGAACTTCCTCCTTCTTCCCGCATTCATCCAGTATTTCATGTCTCTTGTCTGAAGAAAGTTCTTGGCACCAACATCAGTGGAAAAATGATTTTACCCGAACTGGATAATGAAGGATCCAACCTTTTGGAGCCGGAGGCCATCCTCAATCGGCACACTCATCAGCTTCACTCTCACTCTATCACAGAGGTCTTAATTCAGTGGCACGGCATGCAACCAGAGGATGCTACATGGGAACCACTCCTTCAGATTCAACAACAATTTCCACATCTAAAGCTTTGAAGAAAAAGCTTTTTTTTAAGGGGGAGGGGATGTTAGGAACCCATGTCTTTACTTTGTTAGTATATTGTTGTTGGACGTATATGCTTTGTAAGTTGTCCTGTAGTATTTGTTGATCAATAGTTTGTGTTATTGTTGTTGGCACATATGCTTTGTAACTCGCCCGTAGTATTGTTGATCCATAGTTTGTAGTGGCCCATGGTTTTGACCCATAGTATTGGCGCCTAGACTTAGTATATAAGTGTGTGTTGATACCTATGAAGGCACCGTGAAGTTAATTGTATTGAGCTTGCTCCCTCGAAGTGGCCCATGATCAATATAAAAGTGATTCTAAGTTGTATTATTTCTGATATCTCGTGTATTTGCATTAATTAATTATTGCAGGTTCTTCACACCTCTTCTTTATCATCACCATCAACATCATTGTCATCGTCATCATCATCATCATCATCATCAGTAGGAGTAGCATCATCATCATCGTCGTCATCATCGTTGTCGTTGTCATCTCCATCATCATCTTCATCATCATCATTATCCTCACCACCATCTTCATCGTGATTGATGATTGATGATGATGATGATCATCCTCTTCTTTATGATCACCATCATCATCATCATCCTTGTCATCATATTCATCATCATCTTCATCATCATCATCATCATCATCATCCTCATCACCATCTTCATCTTCATCATGCTTGATGATTGACCATCATCATCATCATCATCATTGCCATCCTCTTCTTTATCATCACCATCAACATTCTCATCACCATCTTTATCGTGATTGGGTATTGATCATCATCATCATCATCCTCTTCTTTATCATAACCATCATCATCATCATCATCATCATCATCTTCATCACCATCATCTTCATCATCCTCATCATCATCTTCATCATCATCATCCTCTTCTTTATCATCACCATCATCATCATCACCATCACCATCATCATCATCATCATCATCATCATCTTCATCACCATCATCTTCATCATCCTCATTGTCATATTCATCATCATCTTCATCGTCACCATCCTCTTCTTTATCATCACTATCATCATCATCTTTATCGTCGTCATCATCATCATCATTATCATCATCGTCGTCGTCATCTCCATCATCATCTTCATCATCATCATCATCCTCACCACCATCTTCACCATGATTGATGATTATCATCATCATCATCATCCTCGTCGTCATATTCAGCATCATCTTCATCATCATCATCATCATCCTCATCACCATCTTCATCTTCATCATGCTTGATGATTGATCATCATCATCATCATCGCCATCCTCTTCTTTATCATCACCACCAACATCCTCATCACCATCTTCACCATGATTGTGTATTGATCATCATCATCATCATCGTCGTCATCATCATCATCATCTTCTTTATCATCACCATCATTATTATCATCATCATCATCATCATCATCATCATCATCATCGTCTTCATCACCATCATCTCCATCATCCTCATCATCATATTCATCATCATCTTCATCATCACCATCCTCTTCTTTATCATCACCATCATCATCATCGTTGTCATCATCATCATCATCATCATCATCATCATCGTCGTCGTCGTTGTTGTTGTCGTCATCATCTCCACTGTCACCATCATCCTCACCACCATCTTCATCATGATTGATGATGGACCATCATCATCATCATCATCATCCTCTTCTTTATGATCAACATCATCACCATCACCGCCGTCATCATCATCATCATCATCATCATCATCATCCTCATCACCATCTTCATGTTCATCTTCATCATGATTGATGATTGAACATCATCATCGCCATCCTCTTCTTTATCATCACCATCATCATCCTCATCACCATCTTCATCATGATTGGGTATTCATCATCATCATCATCATCATCCTCTTCTTTATCATCACCATTGTCATCATCGTCATCATATTCAACATCATCATCATCACCATCATCATCATCATCTTCATCAACATCATCTTCATCCTCATTATCCTCATTGCCATATTCATCATCATCATCTTCATCATCATCATCATCAGCATCATCACCCTTATCACCATCTTCATCTTCATCTTCATATTCATCATGATATTCATCACCATCATCATCATCATCATCATCATCATCATATTCATCATCATCATCGTCATCATGATATTCGTCATCATCATCATCATCCTCATCATCATATTCTTCTTCATCATTGTCGTCTTCATCATCTGCTACTCCCCCTATCCAAAACCCCCTCCTCTCTATTTCTCTCCCCTCCTCTCCCTAGCCCTTCCTAACCGGGGCTCTCTCAGTCTCTCTCTCTTCCCTACACCTCCACCTACCTCTAACCATGCCTTCCATCTCTCTTTCATAGTCCCTACAACCAACACCCTCTCCTCTCTCACTTTCTCTCTCCCTCCTCCCCCTCCAACCATTACTAACCCCCTCTCTCAGTCTCTCTCTCTCTCTCTCCCCCTCACTAACCCCCCTCCCAGCCTCTTACCCCTAACTACCCCCCCTCCTAGCCCCTTACCCGTACCTAACCACCCCCCATCTCTAATCCCTAAACCCGTAACACCAAATCCCTATTTAACCTCCTAACCCATAGAAAGTATTAAATAAACTACTGAATAAGATTTTTTTATTATTTCAATAACGCTAGTGCGTTTCTGAATACAAAACGCGCGTGCATTTTGTGCAACAAGGTACATTATTTAGCCGTGCACCAAACATATTAAATACCTAGGTTTTTTTTTAACATTCAAGCAACACACGCACATTTTGTGTGTGAATAACGCTAGTGCATTATGTCTGTGCAAAAAAATTTGCAAAATGATTTCATCCTCCTGCGTTCTGCATTTTCTCCTCCCGCCTTCCCGTCTCCCATACAACACGACACTTCACAATTAACATCCAAAGCATTGGAGGAAGCTCAAGACACTCCATGTTCACAATCAACAAGTTTGAAGAGGATTCTACAGTTGGCATTTGGAATTGAGGATTCCACATTCACAATTACGAAGCTTCAAGGGGATTCTACATTCACACATTCATGCTTCAAGAGGATTCTACATTCGCAATTTCAAGCCTCAATGTAATTCTATATTAACAATGTCAAGCAAGTTTGATGAATCTATATGAACACAACTGAAGAAGAATCTTCATTCCCTATTGAGCAAGCTTGAAATTTCTATATTCACAAATGAAGAATTTTCTATATTCACAAGTGAGGTAGAAACTTTACTTTCACATTTGAGCAAGATTGATGTTCATTTATATTCACAATTGAGGAAGTATCTATATTTATAATTGAGCAAGCTTGAAGAACCTATATTCACAGTTGAGAAATAATTTGGATATTTGAATAATTGAGCACACCTCTAGGATCTATTTTCTTAGTATTGCTCATTGTGGTTATGGGGAATCCACGCAATTGAAAAAGGAAATCGGCAAGGAAAGAGAAGCCTCAAGAAACGATGGAAGAAGTTAGAGAAAAGAAAAGATTGGACATGTGGAATCGAAGGCATTCCATGTAAACTCATCCAATTCCAACCGTAGATGATGCCACGGTTGTTCCTACCCATCCACCTCAAGAAATACGAAGAAATTCACTAGACGGGCCCTCAATTTCAATAACATTTGATGAATAAGCACCCCATGGCACTAGTGAAGAAGTAAGACGTAGGTGCTCATCGGGGGATGTTTCAATTCCCACATCAAGTCAACCTCAGAATATGGTAGTGAATGACTTGTTGGGTAGTGGTTATACAAGCGATGAAGTTAGAGTGGCATTGAGTGGAGGATTGACAATGGAAGAGGCAAATGTTATGGAGACCGTACAAGAGAATGAAAGACAAGGGGATCCTATGGAAACGCCGGAGCGTCCTAGTGATGGTGTACATGCTCCAGTTCGAACACCCTTACCTCCATTAGCAACGACACGACGAAGAAATCCGAGATGTATATAGGTTGATGAAACTCTCATTAGTTCACTTGAAGGTACGTTGTCTAAACGTTCTATTGCTTATCAAACTCGACTAATACTTGATAACTTTTTTTATTCTAAATGTGATGGGGACAAGTGCAAATTATTTTTATCATTGTTGAAATCTAAGCATATGACTGTTGTTAGAAGAACATTAGGGATGAAGATGGCCAAAAAGTTAGAACCAAGTTCTCATATCGTTAAAAGTTTAGTAGATGCATTTAGTACAATTGGAAAGAAATCTTGCTCAAAGGATCACAATGCGGCTCGTCGTGTGTTGTCACAATCAATCATTAACAAAAGCACTAGGGCACTTCATTTTCTTAAAACTACATCCAAAATTGTTAATTTGAATGTGAAGGCACTTCGTAGGTATTTTGTTAGAAGAAAACAACTTGAAACCGGTCAAACAGATGTTTGGGTCTTCATTGGCAGGTCGCCACGCTCTGATATGAAGCTCATTGATGCGGTAAAGGGATTTGTGCAAGCTTTTTGGCATGACAACACTAAACCTTCTTCCAACCAAAAAGATGTATTAAAATTGAGAAGGGGTTCAAAGGATCGTGAACCACACATTAAACATTTTGCAATTTCATACTATTTAATGAGTTATTGAATACTATTTTTTCTTCAGATTGGAATTTCATATTTAACAATCTATTGATATATGTATTTATTGTTGATCTACCAGGTACGGGTTTGTGACTTCATGGAGGAATTCTTTGAAAAGACACAACATGTCACGTATCCACCTCTGGTAAAAGCTTTTAATTATTTAATTTTTCTTCTATCCGCATGACGACACTAATTAGAGCCTAAACTATTTTCCCACAATGCAACCAAGAGTGAAAAAGGGTATGGTGAACCATCAGGAGGAGAGCTAGTAAGTAGTAACCATCGCCATCATCCTTGTCTTGGTTTAACTCTTGATTTTGAGTTATGTTGCTTTGTGTTTGATTTATTTTTGTTGGTGAACCTAGCTAAAAGATTATCTTTTAAGTTGTCGACTTTTTAACCTTTGATTTTAATTACATAGGTACATGTATTTATGGGTGTGTTGTATGAGCATACGAGAATATATGTTTAGTGCAAATATTTATTCATATGAAAATATTTTTATAAAGCTTATGCTCTCACTTAACTAAGTGGCAAATGCACCTATTATGTTTATTATGTTTCCTGGTCATGCATTTCATTGGATACTCCATTTTACTTATGTATTAAGTAAAATCTATGTAGGTGCTTAACATGCATGTAAATCCTAGAAGACAAACTATATATATATTAAAAAGCACATAAATTATTTTTATGTATAATTATGCTCTTTAGTAGATTTACATGTGTCTTATACCAATGGTTACACTTTTAGGTGCCGTTGAAGGGTATTACTTAGTTTGTAATGCTAAACCGAACTCTCTTATACCTTTGCATTACATTGGTATTCTTAGGCTGCTAAGTGGAAGAACCATACACTTTATTTATTTGATTATGTTTTGTTTATATGAGAAAATTAAATAAATATGGACTAGGTTTAATATACTTTATGAGGAAAATAAAATAAAAGGAATATTTTAATACATTCTTTTATAAATATTGTTATCTTTCTTGGGTTTGGACGTAGGTTTTGGTCGGGCGGGCAGGAGAGCTTGAGGCTGAGAGGGCTGAGCTTCACACCGGGGGAGACTCGCCTTTGTCTTTGGTTTTCGGGTTGGCTTTCATGCGGAGTATGGGGAATCCATCCTTTTTTTTTTACCTTACGCTGTCGCCGATTGATGTGGGTGTGCTCCCCGTGGGGATGCTCTTCCTTAAAATCCATAGGCCGCCGCAGAGATGGGGGAGACCCGTTTACACTCCAGAGGTCAAGCTTGTTTGCATGCTTATGGGGAACGGCGCAGCTTGCAGCCCAGTATTTTGTTTAACATTATTTCAATGTGGAATGGCGATGGTGAAGGGCGCAGCTGAGTGCAGCTCGCGGCCCTGTATTCGTTTGATTTTGTTATTTCATATGAAAGCCATGAGTTTGCTTGCTCTTGTTTTGTTATTCTTTGGCATGCAATGGAAGTATCTAAACTCGGTGTGTATCCATCGCCAGGATAAAAATAAATAACTGAAACAAATAAAAACGCTTTAAGCGCTGTGTACTTCCATCGAGGGCATCCAAAGGCTCTTAAAAACCCTGTGGGAGATTGTTGTATGCGTTTTTCAATTCCGCGTGTTTCCAATAAGGACAACAAATAGCTTTAGGCTTTGTAATTGTTTCTGTTGGGCAATCTAAGCCTCGGTTGACTGCTGCGTTAAGGTTGGAGGAGCTCTCATGCTCTCTCATACTCCACTCATGCTCTATGCTTGATCATTTTGACTACTGGTGTGGTTTTCTTTTATTTCTGGAAGTGCTTGTGTTTGGGGCATATCTTTGCCGGGTTCTTTAGGAGAGAAAACGCCCCAGTAGCCACTTGAGTTGGGTGATTGGCAGCGTAATATTTTGTTATTGATGGCTGAATACCTGCTTTTGGGTGGCTCTGCATTCTTGCACTGCTGCCAACGTTTATGTTATATTCCTGAAGGCGTGGTTGCTGATCCAGTGATGCACCTGCGTGTTTGTTTTCAAGTTTTGGTTTGCTGTGGTAAAACTTAGTTAAACCCCAGTGGAAATCTTTGTTTACATTTTAGTGCTGCGTGAGTGTTAGAAGAGCCCGAAGGCTCTGTATGTTCTTTTTATGTTGGATTCCCTGTGCTCTCATTGAAGTGGATAATCACGCTGTCGAGATTTTAATTGTTGGGTTAAACACCTATTGTATTCCTTGTGTTTCCCCCATGGAAAGATAAAAGTGTGGTGGGTTATCTCCGGGGCGAGCTGGAAGCATTTTACATGCTTTGCGTTTTCCCAGCGGCAGATAAAGAAAAAAAAAATGGTTCTGTGTTGTTTATCTCGTTGGCTGAAGCATTGGATGCTCTGCCCCTCTCCGCGTTAAACGCATTGATGGACTGGGGAAATCCCCGTTGACCTTTCTTGTTGGCGTGTTTTGTATTGCCTGGTTAACGTAGATGCTGGAGAGAGCTTCATGCCCTCGGGGATAGCAACTGTATTGGTGTGAATTCATGCGAAGGGATTTTTATTTGTCTTTTGTGCATACCTTAGTTGCTTATCCTTCAAGATGGTATGCGTTAACATTGGATATAATGTTGAAATTTTGAAACGCATTTGTTTGGCTGTGTGTATTAATATATATGCGTTTGGACAATAATAAGTAGATGCTCCTTTCTGGTGCGGTCGGTTGTGGTAGTTTCCACCCAGGATTGATCCCGAGACTTCGTTTGATTTGGCGTCTTCAATCATCATTGGGCGCCGATTTAACTGCATGTGAAAAAAAAAAAAAAAGTAGATGTTCCTTTATGGATATACAAAGAGTAGCTACCCCATATGACATGTATATAAAACTTATGACATATGTATGTCTCTGCAAGGCGTCATGCTTTGTATATCTATATAAGGTATAAAAGGAGTAGGTATCATATGTATTGTATGATATGGTTGTACTTCAGATTATATGACATGGTTGTATATACTATATTATAATGGGAAAGGTGAAACGTAGGTGATATTTCTTTCAAGTGGAAAATCCTATTATATTATAAGAGATGGGTAGTTACCCAAGTTAAATGCAAACGAAAAAGGAGCCTTTTTATGTGTGTAATATATTGGAGCAAAAAACATGGTTGTATTACTTTGGTGATATTTAAACCAAATTTAGTTTTGATAGGTATATGTATAGTGAAAAGAATATATATATATATATATTGCATAAAGTCTCCTTATGTTTAAGATACTTTTATGGACTGATTAAATGCATGTGTATATTTATACAATGTTTATATTGTATGTACAACACCTATGTACAACACCTAAAGAGGGGGCATGTTTTATCCAATTGCATAGATTGCATCAAGTAGGTAATTCTTACACCTAGATGACTTGGGTTGATATGCATACACTTTATATATTTATATATATAAAAGGTATAAAGTAGATGTGTTTCAAACTCATTTCAAGACATGTTTGTATTTATGCAGATTTCACATCATGGTTATATCTATATATGTAGTTTAAAGTGTTCATGCTTTATAAAATTTATAAAAAGGGTATGTCTCCCTTATGGTATAAAAATGAGTCATGTTATGTACATGTGTTTGTTTAAGAAATGAATATTGTATGTCATGATGGTATGATGTGTGTGCCTTGCATATTTTGGTTATATTTTAGGTGCATGGTATCAGGATTTTTATTAAGTTTGTGTTAAATGTTGAATGCATTTTATGCATTGACTATATTCATTTTCTCTATATATGATTAATGATGTTGTGTCGCATGATACTTTGTAGGTTCATGTCAAATGCATCTTGCCAAATGTATCGGATATATTTGCAATAACTCAGTTACACATATAATATAAATGTTTGTAATATATTTATGTCTATTTGGTTGCACGTCAAATGCATAGGTTGCATGTCGAATGCATGGGAATTGTTACATAAACATAGTCATGTTAATTGTATTTCATCACCTTCTGTGGTCACCGGTTGGAATGCATTATTGGCATGACAGGTGCGACTCTTATGTTTCATACTTTTATGATGCTTGGCATTAGGTGATCTCATGTCGAATGCATGGTTGCATGTCGAATGAGTTCCTCATGTTCTCATACATGTATTATGTCACGAGGCTTAGAGACTCTCTATCCCGTTGTGGATCACCATACCTAGCTCGGGGGTGGCCTTCGGACGGACTGAGTACATGCCGTCGAAGATCCTACGGTTGGGTGGAGCATTGCATTGCCCACATTATTTCCCCTATTACATGATTATGTTTGGTGATATTAATTTGATGTATCTTGATTTATGAAATGATATTTACAGTTGTTATATTATGTTTTATATTACTAATAAAATGTCCTGAGTATGATGAGTATAGGAATAAGACGACAGAAAGAATAAGCATCCCTTGGTTCTACTAAGGTGGTAAGAAAAGTATGATGGTAATGTCATTGTACTCATTGATATATTTTTGTTGTCCACATTAGATGGTGTCTTTAACTGTAGTCGATTGATGCAAGTGAAGAATACTATCATTTATGTAGCTCTACATGCGTTTGTGTAAAGATGATTATATGATGCTAAACCTAGGGAAGATAGTGTCATTCACATGCTTAGAGTCTTACCATTTTATGTCATTAATGTGAGAACATACATTAGACGTTTTATTTAATGGGCTAGCATGTGATTGTGAATGCATAAAAGAATGAATGAGCTTCTTGTGCATTATAATGAATGTGTAAAGTCTTATGTGGATTAGGATTGTAACATAACCTTAGATCAATTTGCATTGGAAACGATATACGTAAGGATTCGTGTGAAGAGAACATGTTGGTATGCAATTCGTGGTTGATGTAAAATAGATTAGCCATTATAACATAGCCTAAGGTTATTATTACACCTTGCGACATAGTCCATGGTTGACTTAGTACTCATTCGGTGTAAGAGAAAGACTTGACATGTTTTCATTTTATTATGCATGTGCTTAATTGTGTCGTCAGCATCTTAACAGAAGTATGATGTGCCGCAACCATTAAATTGTCTTTAGCTAAGAGTCTTAATAATTAATTATTTTCTGCATAAACGACTTTGTTAATTAATGTTGTCTTTATAAGCATTTATTATTTCCGCGTTTACAATTATTAACCATTAATGCTGAATTAAAAAAAATAAAAAATTATGAAATTATTGGAATGTTACACAACATTATGTAAAGCATGTGCATGTGGCTCGTTGGCAAGATGAGCAGTTTAGAATGTGCAGGGATACATTTCCTATTGGGACTATCCTGTCAGTGGTCGATTTTGCAGAAAACTACACTCTTCAACCGCAAAATGAGATTAAAAGTCAATACTATCACTTAGACCAGGTCAGCATAATGGTCCATATCACCTATAGACATGGGGCAGATAGTACTGAAGACAACAGGGTTATATTGAAGGAGTATCACTTCTACATAAGTGATGACAGGTGTCACGACTTGGATTTTGTACAACACAACTTTCAAATGTTCTACAATCACTTGAAGGATAACAGTATACATATAGAACAACATTGGATTTGGTCGGACAGTTGTGCAGGGAAATTAGAAAATGCTTGTGTCTTCAAATGGTTGTGTATGCTCCACAAAAGGCACAAGGTGCCACCTATTTGGAACTATTTTGAGACCGGACATGGAAAAGGTGAACACGATGGAGCAGGTGCGTGCATAAAGACTGCATTACGTAGGCAAGAAATGAAGTTCGTAGATGGACCTATCATCCAAAATGAAAAAACCATCGTTGAATGGTGTGCTTCAGTCATGGGGGAGGGAGCAAGAAGGCAGGAAGATCACTCAACCAGGAAAGCACATGTGGCTAGATATTTTTGGGAGGTGGTGTATGTCGCTCATTCACAGTTATATGAGTGCAAGACCATCCAAGGAACTCACGCATTTCATTCAGTTAGAACGTCGAACAATGCTATACTTGAAATGTGGACAAGGAAACTATCATGTTTTTGTTCTCCATGCAGTAGTGGTGAATGGGATGAATGTGAATCCATGGATTGGGTTGACAGTTGGGACCGTGTATCACTCCCCATTGGTCGACGGATGGCTACAGAATTATCCCAGTTGGAGGAGGACCAATCAAGTATTTCACTAGACTATGACCACATATCAGATCTCGTACAACCAGGTTTGATTAATATTTTTATATTTTTGACAACTAGTTGTGTCTAATTAGTTGACTAAAACGTTGGAACTATATTTTCTCCAAGGCACATATACGCAGTGGTTTCCCTAAGATGCAATGCATGGTGCATTGACTATTGGCTGGCACGTTGCTTACAAAGGAAGCAAACCCTAAATGTCCCATTGCGGGACTCTGAGGGAGTTGATTTTTCGATTGGGTCGATGGTTATAAAGGGAGAATATTTGAACCAGGTTTTCCACTCAGCAAATAGAAAAGGGTATACATATGAAGATTATAGACTAGGTGAGATTGTATACCATTATACAAACTTAGTTATTGGCACAAACCTCCAGCTACAAACAATGCCAAGGAAGAAATCATCAAAGGATGATACTTATTGCCTTATTCCGAGCATGAGAGGTTAAAGGAAACCATTGGTAATCAAGGTGATCCTGATGGTATAGTTGAATGACCATAGGTAGGTAATATGGTACGTGGTTTGCTTGTTTTATTGTGTACTATGTTATAGGTATGTGGTGTACATGTATGCTATGATTTTGTTTCGTGGTCTCATTGAGTATTGACATTAATATTTTGACTATTGCAGCCATACATTGATAGCTTGATAGATTCATAAATTGCATAGACTTGGCACATCTTGAAAAATTGCACAAGTTTCGTAATCATCATCATCATCATGATCATCATCTTCATCACCACCACCACCACCACCACCACCATCATCGTCATCATCATCATCATCAACATCTTCATCATCCTCACCACCACCATCATGATCATCATCCTCATCATTATCATGGTAAACCATCATCATCATCGTCATCATCATCATCATCATCATCATCCTGAACACCTTCATCCTCATCCACACCATCATCATGATCATCATCTTCATCACCACCACCAACACCACCATCAATCATCCTCATCACCATCTTCATCATCATCATTAACTCTAACTCTAACCCTAATTCAATTTCCTTCTATAACTCTAACCCTAACCCTCACCCAAACCCTAGCACTAAACCATCTTCTTCATCATCACCATCACCATCAACACCACCATCACCATCATCATCAACATCTTCATCATCATCACCGTCACCATCATCATTGCCATGTCTAGGTTCCTCATCAACATCTCCATCATCACATCTTCTTCATCATCATCATCATCATCTTCATCGCCATCACCATCATCATCAACATCTTCATCATCATCACCATCTTCATCATCATCATTAACTCTAACTCTAATCCTAATTCAATTTCCTTCTATAACTCTAATTTCCTTCATCATCATCATGCTAGCTATACCTACCCGATCGGCGATTTTGTAGAGTTGACCCCTGTAGGAAAAAATTGCACAGTCCCTCACTAAGCAAAACCCTAGTTTGCAAAATGCACCTACAAGATGACACGTGGGCCATGGGACCGATTGAGAGGGGTACTCCTAGCACTATCACGATGTCCTGAACCCAACGGAGTCAATGGTTCGTAGATCCGAGCCACAGTATTCATTCTATGGCTCGTTTCGTCCAGCATCCAAAAGGCCTTCAGGGACACCTACTGGATACCTGTCGGGGCCATAGAATCCCAACCGTGCGACAAAACCGGGTTCCAAGGAATCCTGCAGGTGTGTCTAGGATGGTTCCAACTGGGAACGCTAGCCACAAGTGTTCGGCAGATGATTTTGCAAAGTTGACCCCCGTGGGAAAAAATTGAACAGTCCCTCATTGAGCAAAACCCTAGTTTGCAGAATGCACCTAAAAGATGACACGTAGGCCACGAGACCGGAGGAGAGGGGCACCCCTAGCACTGTCCTGGTGTCCTAAATCCAACGGAATTGGCGGTTCATCGATCAGAGCCACGGTTGTCATTCTATGGCTCGTTTCGTCTCGCATCCAAAAGGCCTTCAAGGACACTTGTTGGATACCTGCTAGGGGCATAGAAGTCCAACCGTGCAACAAAGCCTGGTTCCAGGAAGTCCTGCAGGTATGTCTTCTGGGTAGATTCAGGCATTCTCGAGGATCTAAATTTATAATTTCCTTCTGGGTAGATTCAGGCATGGAATAATATTTGGTGGCACTTCCAAGCTCCCCAGACCATTTGGTTAGCCACAATATGTGCGACTCCTTTGATGAAAGATAAATTCTGGAGTGGACGGCAGCGTCTGATACACTAGCCAAATCTATGTTGTTGGAAGAACTTACATATTTCAAGAAAGGAGCGTTTTGCAGGTGACTTGAAAATCCCTTCAAATTTTCAGCAATAAAACAAAGAAGTTCAACGTACAGATTTTCAGGCAAGCTTGTCAACCAATCAGACAAAGGAATACAGGGAGATAACCATGCCCAAAAAATTCAAGCTATTATAAAACTCTTGTTTATCAAGATAAGGATTGACTATGTGTGCATTATAAGAATATAGATTAATGAAGTCACTTTGATGAACTTGTCCTCTTGCTTTCTCCAGAATGCGTTTAAAAGCAAGGAGTATTGTCAGAGCTTCTGTTGGTTTACATAAACGTTTATTACGAAAGCTAATGTCACATAAAACCACTTCCTCAGCTCTCAATTGGGTCTGAATGGCATCTCTAACTTGTGTTAGCTGTGGATAATGAGGAATATGAAAGGGAAGGTACCTATAGACCCAATTTTTTGATGATAGAGGTGAATTACCACTTATCAGAGCACGAATTGCTGAACAAAAGGCTAATGGAACACATGAAGGATTCCCTAGTTCCACTTATTATTGAAAATGATACTTTCTCTTAACGAAACCAGTAAAAAATATGCCTGTATTATAAATGGAAATCATGTTACAATTTTCGTCGGAAGAAAAGCATAGATGACTACAGCCACCATATTTCCTTCTGTAAGCTGCTTGCCCATCGAAAAAACTAATGTAATAGCTCATTTCATAACATCTTTCCTCTGCTCAACCATACACTCATTTTCCACATGAAACCGTTGCCTCCACATGTAATAACTACATTGTTTTGTCGAAAATTGATCTTCTTCTGCTAACAAATGCAAAATGAAGGATTCATTGTCATTGCTACGAGAAGTTCTAAGGTCAGTTTCTCATAAAACAGAGATTGTATAAATCCTTTTAAGATCGATATGTTCCAGCTCAGGAACTGAGAGCTTCTTTATCTTAGACATAAACAAAAGAGCTCCAGGATAAATACTAGAGAGCCGTTGCTTTACAGCTTCAACCTTCTCAGGACGTGGGGGTATAAACCAAGCCATAGAATGAAGACCGTGGCTCGAATCAATGAACTGTCGACTCTGTTAAATTCAGGATGTCGGGACAGTGCTAGGGGTTCCCCTCTCCACCGGCCCCATGGCCCATGTGTCATCTTGTAGGTGCATTCTGTAAAATAGGGTTTTGCTCAGTGAGGGACTGTGTAATTTTTTTCCACGGGGGCCAACTTTGAAAAATTGTCCAATGGGAACTTGTGGCTAGTGTTCCCAGCTGGAACCATCCTAGACACACTTGTAGGAATCCCCCAAACCTGGTTTTGCTGCACGATTGGACTTCTATGCCCCCGGCAGGCATCTGGCAGGTGTCCCTGAAGTCCTTTTGGATGTCGGATGGAACGAGCCATAGAATGAATACCATCGCTCCGATCGACAAACCGTTGGCTCCATTGGATTCAAGACGTTGGGACAGTGCTAGGGGTTCCCCTCTCCGCTGACCCATGGCCCACGTGTCATCTTGTAGGTGCATTCTGCAAACTAGGGTTTTGCTTAGTGAGGGACTGTCCAATTTTTTCCCACAGGGGTCGACTTTGCAAAATCATCCACCGGGCACTTGTGGCTAGTGTTCCCAGCTGGAACTGTCCTAGACACAGCTGCAGAACTCCCTAGAACCCAGTTTTGTCGCACGGTTGGGATTCTATGGCCCCGATAGGTATCCAATAGGTGTCCCTGAACACCTTTTGGATGCCGGACACAATGAGCCATAGAATGAAGACCGTGGCTCGGATCGACGAACCGTCGACTCCATTGGATTCAGGACATCGGGATAGTACTAGGGGTGCCCCTCTCCATTGGGCCCATGGCCCACGTGTCATCTTGTAGGTGCATTCTTCAAACTACAGTTTTGCTAAATAAGGGACTGTGCAATTTTTTCCTACGGGGATGAACTTTGGAAAATCATCCACCAGGCACTTGTGGCTAGAGTTCCCAGCTGGAACCATCCTAGACACACCTACAGGACTTCCCAGAACCTAGTTTTGTCGCACGGTTGGGATTCTATGGACCTGGCAGGTATGCAATAGGTGTCCCTAAAGACCTTTTGGATGCCAGATAGAATGAGCCATAGAATGAAAACCGTGGCTCAGATAAATGAACCATCAACTCTATTGGATTCAAGATGTCAGGATAGTGCTAGGGGTGCCCCTCTCTGCTAGTCCCATGGACCACGTGTCGTCTTGCAGGTGCATTCTGCAAACTAGGGCTTTGCTCAATGAGGGACTGTCCAATTTTTTCCCACGGGGGTCAACTCTGTAAAATCGTCTGTCGAGCACTTGTGGCTAGCGTTCCCAGCTAGAACCATCCTAGACACACCTGCAGGACTCTCTAGAACTTGGTTTTGTCGCACGGTTGGAATTCTATGGCCCCGGCAGGTATCGAGCAGGTGTCCCTGAAGGCCTTTTGGATGCTGGATGGAACGAGCCATAGAATGAAGACAATGGCTCGGATTGACGAACCGTCGACTCCATTGGATTCAGGACGTCGGGACAATGCTAGTCGTGCCCCTCTCCACTAGTCCCATGGCCCATGTGTCATCTTGTAGGTGCATTTTGCAAACTAGGGTTTTGCTCAGTAAGGGACTGTGCAATTTTTTCCCATGGGGGTCAGCTTTGCAAAATCATCCACCGGGCACTTGTGGTTAGCTTTCCTAGCTACAACCGTCCTAGACACGCCTGCAGGACTCCCCGAAACCCAGTTTTCTTGCACAGTTGGGATTCTATGGCCCCGATAGGTATCTAGCAGGTGTCCCTGAAGGCCTTTTGGACGACGGACTGAACGAGCCATAAAATGAAGACTGTGGCTCAAATAGATGAACCATCGACTCCGATGGATTTAGGATGTCGGGACAGTGCTAGGGGTGCCCTTCTATGCCGGTCCCATGGCCCATGTGTCATCTTGTAGGTGCATTCTTTAAACTAGGGTTTTGCTGAATGAGGGACTGTGCAATTTTTGCCCATGGGGGTCAACTCTGCAAAAGCATCCGCGAGGCAATTGTGGATAGCGTTTCCCTTCTTATGGTGAAAAATGGGATGGTGATGGTGAGAACATGGGTAGGAAGAGCATGGTGAGGATGATGATGATGATGATGATGATGATGATTAGGGTGAGGGTGAGCATGATGAGGATGAGGATGAGGATGACGGTGATGTTGATGATTATGAAACTTGTGCAATTTATAAAAAAAAACATAGGACCATGAAGATGTTGATGTTGATGATGATGATGATGATGAATATGATGATGATGATGGTGGTGGTGATGAATATGATGATGATGGCGATGGTGATGATGATGATGAGGGTGAGGAGGATGAGGATGGGGATGAGGATGAGGGTGATGAGGATGATGATCATGATGATGGTGAGGATGTGGATGACGGTGAGAATGATGAGGATGATAATCATGATGGTGTTGGTGATGATGATGAAGATGTTGGTGACGAGGGTGATGAGCATGATGATCATGATGATGAATATCTTGACGATGATCATGATGATGAAGATAATGGTTTACCATGATGATGATAAGGATGAGGATGAGGGTGAGGATGATGAGGATGATGATCATGATGATGATGGTGGTGGTGGTGATGATGAAGATGATGATGATGATGATGATAATGGTGGTGGTGATGAAGATGATGATCATGATGAAGATGATAATGATTAAGGTGAGGATGATGATGATGAGGGTGAGGATGATGAGGATGAGGATGAGGATGAGGGTGATGATGATGATTACGAAACTTGTGCAATTTATCAAAATAAACATAGGACCATGAAGATGTAGATGTTGATGATGATGATGATGATGATGAATATGATGATGATGGTGGTGTTGGTGATGAAGATGATGATGATGATGAAGATGATGATGATGGCGATGGTGATGATGATGATGAGGGTGAGGAGGATGAGGATGAGGGTGATGAGGATGATGATAATGATGATGGTGAGGATGTGGACGAGGGTGAGGATGATGAGGATGATGATCATGATGGTGGTGGTGATGATGATGAAGATATTGGTGATGAGGGTGATAAGCATGATGATCATGATGATGAATATGTTGATGAGGATGATGAGGATGAAGATAATGGTTTACCATGATGATGATGAGGATGAGGATGAGGGTGAGAATGATGATGATGATAATCATGATGATGGTGGTGGTGGTGGTGGTGTTGAAGATGATGATGATGATGATGGTGGTGGTGGTGGTGGTGTTGAAGATGATGATCATGATGATGATGATGGTGGTGGTGGTGGTGGTGGTGGTGTTGAAGATGATGATCATGATGAAGATGATGATGAGGGTGAGGATGATGAGGATGAGGATGAAGATGATGATGAGGGTGAGGATGATGAGGATGATGAGGGTGAGGATGATGGTGATGATGATGATTATGAAACTTGTGCAATTTATCAAAACAAACATAGGACCATGAACATCTTATTTTCGTTCATCAATACAACATTATCAAGGAATATCATTAAACTAGTTAGGTATTTCATTTTCCATGGATTGTGGATGATTACTTTTGCATTATGACAGGTGGAATATGGACATATGAAAGAGGTAAAGCGCAAACTAGTGTCTTATATACTAGGGTTTAGTAAGGATAGGGTTTATATATTCAACGATATTATGAGAGTGAATTCATGACCAGCTATTGGTTAGCATATTTTAACAAACTAGGGTATATTTGTTACATATATTTGACCATATGTACATGAAGGCCCAATGAATTTTATTACACTTTAGTTATGCATTCCTTTCCATTCAATCGAACTGCATAGATGCTCATGTACGTATAGTTTGATGAAATACAATAGCATTGATGAAATGTGTAGCATCTATTGGACTTCCTCTTACTGTCTAAAAATGTCATAGGATTACATTGATGGTATGCGTAGCATGTTACTATTATGACAGAGGTTTTTTCCTTGAAACATATTTTCCTTGCAACCATAATCATGATCAATGGGTATGGACCCTTGGAGTTGACAAAAAAACACAATTTTAAATTAGATATCAAATTAGCATGCATGTGCTAAGTTCATTGAACTGTTGAAAGATATTATTAGTTTTTTCCATTAAAATAATGTTTTCATAACACAATGGTGATATGTTACTTGATCAATGCAATAAATGTAAGAGAATAAATATTGCTTGGAATGCAATTTTATAAATTTCAATAGCATAATTTATCAATTTGTGGAAGAGATGAATCATCACAAGCACAAGTTGAAACTCAAGAGAAAATATTGAATATATTGATAGTCGTATGTTTGCAATACAAAAGATGGGAAAGTAGCCGCCCCTCAAATGGCTTGTCAATGTACATGTATCCCTAAGTACAAAAATGTGTACATGTATGTCAAAATACATCTATCCAAGACTATGCAACATCAAAAATCAATCTTTCTCTTGTTTTTCCCGAACTTTCCTCTATCGACCATCTCCCTGGGATCACTCGGCATCTCAGAAGTCCGCAAAAAATATTATTATTTTTAGCAAATAACTGCACTAATACCCTACCATCAACAAACTTAAAAAATTAACTGATGGCCAAATTATTTATGACAAACAATTACCAATTCCTCATGGGGTATAGATGTGAGCGGTGTGCTCATGGAAGGCATCTCTATAGTTGTGCTCTGCAAATAAAAGATCATATCTCAATTAATTCAACAATTCAACATTGATCAACGTGTTTGGGTAAATTGAATAAAAAAACTTGATCATTAATGAACATCTCACCGCAAGAGGAGACTCCATTAGAACCATGGATTGAGAAGAGGGGCCGGGGAACTTCTGTCGCTAATGGATACAATCACCAAATTGAGAAATAGTTAGACATGCATGAATAAACAATATAGTAACATGGTTAAATACTGTGCATTGTGATTGTACAAATAGTTACCTCCATATTACTCATGGCTATTGTAGATGCGGCACTAACTGTAGCATCAATAACCTTTGTTAAGTCAGGGGTATATGGATCTCTCGTGTGTCTGCTATAGAGGACATCCACATTCTTTCCAGGAGTGGAGCCTCTCTTGTACACTTGTCCCTTTTGCATGTTGGGACTACGGGGATATTGAACTGCTGAGAGTCTCGAATGTATATCTATTGGTGGCTACAATCACCAATACTGACGTAGTTGGAAATGCATTGGTCAATGGAATAGCATGTATTAACAAACTGAAAATGATGAAATACATATCAATGTACTATATACATCAATCAATTCTAAGAAACAGTCTGCCGTCCATTCTGTCTCCGTGGGCATGTTATCGATTGTATTCCCACCGGGGGGGAGCTCAATAGATGAAATAATTTCCATCTGATGGGGATCTACAACCTACAATTTAGAAAATTGCAAATATTAGATCGTGTTGCATTGATTAAGTAACATGTGATAAAAAAATAACATGTGTTGAAATAATGTCATGTTGAAATAGTTACCTCAGCATGAGATGCTATCGCTGAAGGTATGACAACATCTTGTAACTCAGAAGGTTCTACTGCATGAGCCTCTTGGCCCTCATGCCCTTCTTGTGGCAACTACAAGTTTTAAAATCATTAAAAATATGAGCAATCTATATATGTGTATAGTAAGGAAAAATAATTTACAAATGACACTAAATTGTTAACTCGATCTACTCATGTATTAAAATAATGTCATGTTGAAATAGTTACCTCATTGTGAGTTGTTGTCACTGAAAGTACGGCAACATCATCATCATCATCATGCAGTGCTGGTGCATGAGCCTCTGGACTAAGCTCTGCATCATCAATGCAAAGGTCCTCAACCCCATGCCCTTCTTGTAGTAACTACAAGTTTTAAAACCATTAAAAATATTAGCAATCTATATATATGTGTATAGTAAGGAAATATAATTTTAAAATGACACTAAATTGTTAACCACTTACTTACCTGTGTGAAATACCCACTAAAGGTATCATTTGTTCGGACGGAACCAAAGCAAGGATGGCCACATACTGTGCATGGGTGGGGTTGATGCCTTTGCTCATGCTGTGTAGGTACAGTGCCACTACTAGATGATCCTCAGCCACTAGAAGTTGGTGGCTCTACCCCACCGGGAGGTGGTGGATCTACCCCACCGATAGGTGCTAGCTCTACTCCACCCATAGATGGTGGCTCTGATGGGCCTTTCTGCTTCATACCACGAAGATATGTGGTATGGAAAACAACCGCCTGTGCCAACAGTAGGAAGGAATCTTGTGTCTCTGCCACCAACTGATGTGCAGGCGGCACATCTTGCTTGGGTAGCCTCCTACGAGGTGGAGCTATGGGGCGATTGGGATCTATGTGCCTTGCATTGGGACGTTGTTGAGGCATCTCCATCCCAACACCCTAGTACTCCAAGATATCAAAATAGTTAACATGCTTCCCTAGCACAAAATCTGCGTACATCTTTCTTAGAAAATACAAACGCATTTCCCTGTTGTTGTGTGGTGGTGCATCAAACACCATGTAGCATCGGTCCATCCAGTTATCTATGAATGGTTGATATGCACACCACTCGATAGAAATGTGCATTTTGTTTACAATAGGGACTTTACCATCCCGTGGATTTCTAAACAAGGAAAAGATTTGTTCTTTTGAGATTTTCAACTTCTTGACTTCTCTGTAGCTAAGTCCATCTGCATATTGTTGCCTATTTCTTTCTCTAAATGTGGCAATATTTTGCAAAGCACCATTAGACCTACTAAAGGTCTCTATCATTGCATCCAAATTGGATGCAAGCATAACATGCCTATCATCAACAATAGTAATTGAGGCTCGAATTTCTCCGAGCCTCTAAATTTCTCTTTGGATGTCAGAGTGGGTATCCATGGTCGTCACTGCAAACAAAAAATAAAAATAAAAATAATTAGAAACGTATACATGATGTGCTATAATGACATCTCTCAAAAATGAAAAATGTGCAAACTTTGTGCAAGAACGAATACATTACAAACATAAATATCATCTCAGGCATACATTCCAAACATAAATATTATTTCATATCACCATTGCAGGCATACATTATGGGTCATTGAGGGCATAAGGGTGGAGACCATGCGGGCATAAAGACCATGATGATGTGGCAAAGATATGTTATTGGTTAAAATGAGGCATCCTATTGATGGACAGAATGAAGACATGCTGGCAGAATGATGAAGAGATGACTAATGATATGGGCATAATGTTTTGATGTGCATATGGACAGTGTAAAGTGTATGAATGGAGATATGGCAGCAGATTGATATGACATGAATAATGATGACATAATGAAGATGTGATCTAATTCGTGATATTTGTTGATGGACATAATGGAGTTATATTAAATAATGAGTGCTTGATGAGAATGATAAAATGCTTTGGAAACAAACAAGGGCTCTTGGTTGATGATGTATGTAATTTGCAAACTTAAGAAGAGTCTGAAATATCATTTGTAAATCTATGGTTGTTGGGGTGTTGGTGCATGCAGCTGGCAGAATTATCTTGTGAATAAGATTGTCATTGATGACAACATTAATGACAAAGGTGTAAATGGCATGACGATAAGCAAACAAGCTGACTTGACAAGGACTCGGAAAAGACAAGACAAAAGACGAGGTGATGGGAATTGGCACACCTAATGAGCCAAATGACCCATACTGTGGTCATTTGGAGTTGGTCCTAATACCCTAGACAAGGATGACTTGGGGATAACAAGTTACATGAACAAAGAAGCATGAAGTGAACAAAGAAGCTTGAAGTTGAAACTTGGCAAGGAGATTGCGAGCATCCCTTATGGCATCTGCGGGCATCCAGAAATGAAGCTCATGGACATGCGGGCATGTGGACAAGGTGACATGCGGGCATCTTCAAGATGCATATGCGGGCATGTTTGTGGAAGTTGCGGGCATCCTAGAGGCATAGCAAAGACCCCCATGTGGGCAATTGAAGAAGGTCTAGCTCCAGGCATGTCCAAGGCATAAATATGGCCCTTGCAGGCATGAGTTACAAGCTAGTGCGAGCATGCTTGAAGCAAAAGAAAATGGTGATGAAGTGGGTGTGAAGACCACGTTTAGGTGGGAAAAAGAAATTCTAAATAAATGTATACATGTATATATTTATAATTTATGAGGTGTTTATGGAGCAGCAGTAGAAATTAGAGTTTAACCTTTATCTTTGGATTAATTGGGGCTACAGTATGCTAATGTGCTGTTGGTGTACGAACTAAGATGTTGATGATATGAATGGACATAATGAGTTCATGATTATTGGGGCTACATACGATGAACAAAATGTTGATCTAAGGCAGCATGAAACAGGGATATAATGCTTGCTTGGGTTATGACAATTAATGATAATCAGAATGATGTTATAGAGAGATATGTTGGGTGACAATGATGATTGATGCAATTAGTGAGCCATTGTGTCTAACATGGTGGATGTAAAATTCATTAAAATTTTAAAATTTTAAGTTTTGGCATTTCATTTACAAATATTTTTAGATTATGGCAACATAACAATTTATAAACTTAGTGATGAGATGAGGCAACAATTTAGATGCTTACCTTTCCAATCGTCCTTGCAAGATGAATTTGGGACTGTTGAGCCTCCAAATCTCCTCGGTTGAGCTTCTCCAATGCGTTGCAAAATTGCTCGAGCGTTCGTGTTTGGGTAAAACAGTGGGTAAAATAGTGCCGCGGTCCGCGGCACTATTTTTTTTTTGTTATATTAACCATAACGCTCGAGTGTTATGGTGATCACGATGACGCTCGAGCGTTATGGTGATCACCATAACACTCGAGCATTTTGTAATCCTATCCTACATGTTAAATGACATGGCAGGTTCAGAGCCCGCCATTCCTAGTTTTACATAACACGCGAGTGTTGAGGATTTACACAATTCTCGCGCATTTCACATTTACCCAATTGCATCTAAAGGGTCCCTCAACTTCATGCGACGGCCCATATCAGTTAAGTTTGTGATATTAGTCATGACTTCCATATAAATATTAGTTAAGTTTAGAATTCTATTTAAATCAGTTTAAGATTGAGAAAGACAATTAAAGAGGCTTGAAGAAAACAAAAAAAATCAATTTGAGAGGCGAATAAAAGCATAAGAGAATTGACTGATAAATAATAGAATTCATTATATTTCTTTCTTCCTCTTCTTTCCTTTTCTTTCATGCTTGAAAAGTGTAAATAAATATGTTTTCATCTTACTTAGAACACTAATATATGGCTTATTGTAAGCCTTGCTATTCTTTTATATTTTTTGAAATTAAAGTTTTGTATAATCTTCCTCATGCTTGTACCATCAATCCCTGGTGCGTTGAGAATCTGAGATCCCATGCAACCTTCTGTAGCACCAGTTTGTTCCACAAAGTCTAGCCTCAGGCCCATGTCTCCCCACATTTTTTTGTTCTCTTTCTTCAATGGCTCGCTAAGTGCTGGTGTATTCCCTAGCTACTGTACACACACATTCTTGAATATCGCTAAAGCCCATTGTATTTTAGCAGCTTCTCTAGTATCAATATTTAATGTGTCAATTTTTGCCTGTGATCCATAAAAGGTGATATGCACCAAGTAGTACAATGGGACCCTAGGCCTACTCTTAGCACTCATCTACATCCAAGGAATTTGTTAATTTAAACAAGGGTCACGGAATGAACCTATCAACATCCCGTAAATTCGGCTTTAAAATTGGTTGAATTTTAAACTAGGATCATGGACAAAAGGTATCCTCCGGCTGATTTGGAGTTCAAGATGCGGGAAGAAAGACGAAGACCAAAAATCCTATCACAAAAGAGGCTTGGACAACTTATGAAAACCATTGATGCACTTCAAAGGTTTCATATGATGATTCTACAGCTCAATAACACCACTATTGATCAGAATGTTCTCTACACTTTCAATGCCAAGGTGAGCTATCTGGCTCTAATTGTCTACCTTTTTCTATATTATCTTGAAGAAAGGGGTGTTGTGCAGCTGCATGTCATATGGAAAGGCTTGATCATCTTATCTTTTCTTTTATTGTTGTGTTTTACATATTGAAGATGAGTGTCTGTTAATGTTCGCTGACGAAATTGCAACAACGGTACAAAAAATCTTCAATATCAGCCATTCCAAAGCCATCAACAAAACTTGGCCGCTTGGTAAAAAATGTCTCCATGCTTGCACTTATACTAATTTTAGGTCTCAATTACAGATATTCTCAATTGTATAGAGAGGCAGAGCGATGGGCCATTGAAAAAACAGTTAAAAATTGATAAGTCTCCAATTTTACCATTTCACCATCTTTATTTTATTGGTTAATTCAATGTCTTGTTGGACTGTATATAATGTTCGGGTTTGCTCTTGGTCATATGAATATGTTAATGTGTTCATATCTTATCCTTCTTATTTGAATTTATAACTTTTTAAGAAGAAACACATCCTTTTATATCCACTTTATACATATAAAATATAATCAATAACTGATGATACATGAATAATGATATCTAAATAATTAGTAATCACAACTACATAGAAAAACAAATAATTAGAACTAAATAAAGAACATGTAATAAATTTAATTTATTTATGACCCTTAATTTGTAATTTGAAACTTATACTGATGATACATGAATAATGATATCTAAATAATTAGTAATCACAACTACATAGAAAAACAAATAATTAGAACTAAATAAAGAACATGTAATAAATTTAATTTATTTATGACCCTTAATTTGTAATTTGAAACTTATACTAAATAATTATATTTTTGGCATGAAGATTTTAGGCAAACTCCATGTCCGTGTAAAGAAAAGTACACACTGTCTGCATTTATAATTTTATTACATATAGTTTTAGCTATAGAATCCACATTTCTTCTTATTCGAATGATAAAAATAAATTTTCAGACTAAAATGACGACGTATTAGTACACTCATTTTGTCTTATTTATTTTCTTCTGCTTAGTGATGCCGAGAATCTGGTCCCCCGGGAATCTCCCTTTTGGAATATAACATTTTACGTTCCATCACGCTTTCTCTATATGAAAATATTATTGATCCTCCATTTTTGCTTTCAGTTTGTTCCACAGTGCTACGTCGATGATAATCGCTATCCTGAAATTAGAAAGACGAATTAAGAGCGAATCAGAACAAAATTTGAACAAAATTTGAACCCATTTCAATTATATGGCTATGATGTTGTAGTATAACACAATGTGTTTAGATAGTTCATCTAAGTTACAAATATTTAAATTTCAAAACAGGAAACGAGGGCCCTCGCACGAAGTTGAGGGATCCTTTAGATCTAATCGTGCATTCACAAAACGTGCGAGCATTTCGTAGAACTAGGCATGGGAAGGCTCTCAGCCTACCATGTCAGTTAGCATTAGGATAGGATTCCATAATGTGTACGCGTTATGGATCACTATAACGCGCGTGCGTTATGGATCACTATAACGCGCACGCGTTATTGTAGTCATCAAAACCTTATTCAATAGTTTATTTAATAGTTTCTATGGGTTAGGAGGTTAAATAGGGATTTGGTGTTAGGGGCTTAAGGATTAGAGATTGGGGGTGGTAAGTGGTAGGGGAAGGGGGATTAAGAGAGAGAGAGAGAGAGAGAGAGAGGGGTGTATAAGCAATGAAGAGAGAGTGAGAGAGGGCGGTTAGTTAGGGGTAAGGGGCTAGGAGGGGGGTTAGCAAGGGGGGGAGAGAGAGACTGAGAGAGGGGGCTAGTAATAGTTATGGGGGCGAAAGGAAGGAGAGAGAGAGAGAGAGGAGAGGGTGTTATTTGTAAGGAGTGAGAAAGAGATATGGGAGGTGTGGTTAGAGTTAGGTGGAGGTGTAGGGAAGAGAGAGAGACTGAGAGAGCCCGGGTTAGTAAGGGATAGGGAGAGGAGGGGAGAGAGATAAAGAGGAGGGGGTTTTGGTCCACGGGGAGTAGCAGAGAGATAGAAAGAGTAGGATTGTTAGGGATGGGGGAGATGTTAGGGAGAGGGAGAGAGGGTTTAGAGAGAGAGAGAGAGAGAGAGAGAGAGAGAGAGAGAGTTGTAGAACCAGGGAAGAGAGAGTGCTGACGACGACAATGATGATGATGATGATGTTGATAATGATAATGATGATGATGAAGATCATGATGAATATGATGATGATGATGAAGATGATGATGATGAAGATGGTGATGATGATGATGATGATGATGATGATGATGAAGACAAATATGATGATCATGATCATGATGATGATCATGATGATCATGATCATGATCATGATCATTATCATGATGACGAGGATGTTGATGATGATGATGATGATGATGACGATCATCATCATCATCATCATCATCTTCTTCATCATCATCATCGTCCTCATCTTCATCATCATCATTGTCATTGTCATATTCATCATCATCTTCATCATCATCATCATCCTCATCACCGTCATCATCATCATCATCATCATCATAATCATCATTGTCATCTCCATCATCATCATCATCATCATCTTCATCATCTTCATCATAATCATTGTGGTGGTCATCACCATCATCTTCATCGTCTTCATCATCATCATCATCATCATGAACATCATCACCATCATCATCTTCGTCATCATCATCATCATCATCATCATCGTCATCATCATCTTCATCATGATATTCATCATCATCATCATCATCATCATCATCACCATCATCACAATCATCACCATCATTGTCATATCCCTCTTCCTCATCATCATCATCATCATCATCATCATTGTGGTTGTCATCACCATCATCTTCATCGTCTTCATCACCATCATCATCTTTATCATCATAATCATCATCATAGTCATCATCATCATCATCATCATCTTCGTCATCATTATCATCATGATCTTCATCATCATCATCATCACCATCTTCATCATCATCATCGTCATCACCCTCTTCCTCATCATCATCTTCATGATAACGACAACGATGATGATGAAGATGGTGATGGTGATGGTGATGGTGAGGGCGAGAGAGAGAGAGAAAGAGAGAGAAAGAGAGAGGAAAGGGTGTTAATTGTAGGGAGTGAGAAAGAGAGATGGGAAGTGTGGTTAGAGTTAGGTGGAGGTGTAGGGAAGAAAGAGAGAGTGAGAGAGGGGGTTAGTAAGGGCTAGGGAGAGGAGGGGTTTTTGAGATAGGGGGAGTAGTAGAGAGATAGAAAGAGTAGGATCGGTAGGGATGGGGGAGAGTTTAGGGAGAGGGAGAGGTGGTTTAGAAAGAGAGAGTGAGAGTGAGAGAGAGAGAGAGAGGTGTAGAAGCAGGGAAGAGATAGTGAGAGAGGGGGAGTTAATTAGGGGTAAGGGGCTAGGAGGGGGGTTAGTGAGGGGGAGAGAGAGAGAGGGGGAGAGGGGATTATTAATGGTTAGGGGGGGAGAGGAGGGAGAGAGAGAGAGAGAGGAGGGGGTGTTAGTTGTAGGGAGTGGCAAAGAGAGATGGGAGGTGTGGTTAGAGGTAGGTGGAGGTGTAGGGAAGAGAGAGAGTCTGAGAGAGATCGGGTTAGTAATGGCTAGGGAGAGGATGGGAGAGAGATAGAGAGGAGGGGTTTTATGGCTAGGGGGAGTAGGAGAGAGATAGAAAGAGTAGGATGGTTAGGTATGGGGGAGAGGTTAGGGAGAGGGGGTTTAGAGAGAGGGAGAGAGAGGTGTAGAAGCAGGGAAGAGAGAGTGAAAGAGGGGGGTTTAGTTAGGGGTAAGGGGATAGGAGGGGGGTTAGAGAGAGAGAGAGAGAGAGAGAGAGAGAGGAACTTAGTAATGGTTAGGGTGGGAGAGGAGGGAGAGGGAGAGAGAGAGAGAGGAGAGGGTTTTAGTTGTAGGGAGTGAGAAAGATAGATGGGAGGTGTGGTTAGAGGTATATTTAGGTGTAGGGAAGAGAGAGAGAGACTGAGAGACGCGGTTAGTAAGGGCTAGGGAGAGGAGGGGATTGAGATAGAGAGGAGGGGGTTTAGGGATAGGGGGAGTAGGAGAGAGATAGGATGAGTATGATGATTAGGGATGGGGGAGAGGTTAGGGAGAGGGAGAGGGGGTTTAGAGAGAGAGAGAGAAGTGTAGAAGTAGGGAAGAGAGAGTGAGAGAGGGGTTTTGTAAGGGTTACGAGGAGGGGATAAAGAGAGTGGGGTTAGGGGTATGGGGAGTAGGTGAGATAATAAGAGAGGGAAGGTGGTTAGGTGGGGTGGGGTGGGGTGGGGTGGGGTGGGGTGGGTTAAGGGGTTATAGAGAGATAGAGAGGGAGGAGGGTGTCAAGGGGTTAGAACAGAGAGAGGGGTGGGGGATATGGGTTGGTGGAGGAGTACATAAGAGATATAGAGAGAGGGGGTTAGTAAGGGTTAGGTGTAGGAGGGGAGAGAGTGAGCAAGGATTAGTAGTGACATGATTATGAGAGATATGGAGGGAGGGGGGTTTAAAAGTGGTGGGGATTAGGGAGAGGGAGAGGAGGGGTTAGGGAGTGGTGGGTATATAAATTTTATTCAACACATAAAAACATAAATTTTTTAAGTTAATAACACGCACACATTATGTATATACAAAAAAGTGCGCCAATCAAAATATTTGAATTTAAAGAGAACGTGCGCACGTTCTGGAGCACCTAATCACCCCCTCCTCCTGCGCTCGCGTGTCAGCCACAGTCCTTTGTGGTTGGTTTAGACTTACCAAACCTATGCTATGGAATTTACTGAACCATAGCTAATTACGCATTTCCACCATTTTTCTCAATATGCCTATTTTTCACCACTCTCTATAGCATGACATACATGACCATTATTGATGAAATTTTAGGCATAGATAAAAATTTTTATGTAGACTCCAAATATGTAATTTAAAAAAATATATATTGAGATTTTCTATTTGTTTCCTAATTTTCTTGTGCCATCAGTCCTTAAGTCAAAAAACATGTTTTTAGTGTTTATTTCGTAACTTTTTCATTTCACAACCATTTTTAAAAACAATTATACGCTGCACTACTAGGCACCGGCCTCGACATGCTATAAAAAATCCAAGTTGAAATAACTACATTAAGACCTTTAAAGGCTGCACCCACATTTGATGTACTGTTCTCGAGGTTTGATCACTTACATGAATAAAAATTAAAATTAAAATTAAACATTTAATTTTGGAAAAATAGTGTTGCACTAGTGCTACGGGTTCTATACATGTCTACTAATTTTTGTATCCTGAAACCATCATTTAGGCACTGAAAGGATGCACCCACAAAAACATATACCTTATCATTTGCCAAAAAATAAAAAGTGTCTGTTAGAAAAAATGAAATTTGACATAGTTATGTAAATTTTCATTACTTAAAACTTATATATTCGGAAACGTGACTCAATTTCATACGTTTCATCTGTTTTACTCGATGCAAGATATCTTGTGTAAGTATCTCGCAAAAACCAACTAAGTTGATGGATGCCTGATTTTTTAGTCTTCGATTGCATCTAACGTGCCAAAAGTGACCCTCATTTGCTTGCACATGCCCATGGTTATTTTGTTTTTTCACCATGGATCTCAAACACACCATCCAATGATAAAGAAATGTATTTTAATTGATTATTGCACCTTTTAATCTTTTATAGATGACTAGATGGATAGGTGGTTCATAGAGTTTAATGAACCTCCTTGCAATAATAGGAATGTTCCATTATATTTCCTTAGGGAATTAAGGACTGTTGGATTTCTTTTAAGTCACCATGTCAACTACTTTGACATTGGTGAATTCTAGGGGTGGTTCATGCATCTACATAACATCGAGAAAACACCAGGGGATATCGATTAAGAAGGCCTCTCCTTCCTAGGTGGAGACATAAACTTGTTTCCCATTATCCTCCTATTTCAATTAACATTTTACAGGCCCAAACCTCCTTTTCCACATTGAAAAGTACCTTACTACAACATAACACTTTCATTAGATTACCCCACTGGGAGAGATCTTCAAGTGATGGTGGGGTGGGGTTGGGCCTTCCGACTATTTAACAGAGTTTAGCACAAAGAGGTCACATGGAGACAATATATGATTTGATCCTAGTTCCTATGATCCTCATCAATGCTCAACTCGTAGGTAGACTTGTTATGGGCCGATGAAGGCTAGTGCACATGATTTTTTCATGGAAGTTAGGGTCGAATCGTCTCTCTATTCTTCATTGTGTATACATATAATTACAAATGACTATATATATATTATTTGCTATGTGAAGTGGTTACATTTTAATAGTACACCTCCATCACCCATAGATGTATTAGTGATAGTTTCCATCACTGATGCAGCTAGTGCAACATCATTTAATTCGTGTATCTGATAAACTAAACTTTGTGGAACTTTAAGTAATAATAAATTATTTATCTTGTTAGTAATTTCCATATTCAATGTAAAATAGATTTGTTACTCATATTGTAATATGGTTAGTGATAGAGTTCAATGGTTAGCATAGTTGAAGGTACAAAATTAATTTTATGAAAAGTGAAAATAATGTTGAAGAGTTGATAGAATCACAACAATGAATTAACCTAATTATAACAGAATATTTTATGAAAAAGTATATTTTTAGTGACTATAATCATTTTCATTTAAAATTAGGATTTTGAGTATGTGAAATAAGATTGTGCTTTGGTTCTTTTCTCCATTACAAATGAAAAAAGGGTATCGAACAAATATTGTATACCAAGGTATCCTTAGTCATTAGAAATAATGTTTTTCTTGGCTTTACACACTTAAAAGAATTCACCCAACCAACAATGATATAAAAAATATAAAAATATGGCATTTGAGATTCTTGATGTTGACAACACCAACAAATCTAGGAGTACCTACAAATGTTAGCAACTACCCCTCATAGGAAACTCTTAACTCACATGTACGTTCTTTTCCCAACACATAATTTAACATGCATTCACCTTAGTGAATACACATAGAAGCTAATGACGGTTATAGAGTCATTTTTTTAGAAATTAATATTTAAGTTCGAAAAATCCAAAGACCCCTTTAGTGATTGCACTAAGAATAGCAAGGTGCTCTTAGTCTAGTAGGGGTAGATGTTGTCAAGTTACGTTAGGTAATGTAACATTCCCAAAAATAAAAATTAATTAAAAAAATTCATGTTGGTTCATAACATATAAAAAACAAAAAATAATAAAAAAAATTCATGTCAGCTCATAAACTAAAAAAAGTTAAATTTTTACCAACATACATCTATCTTAAACCCAAATCTATTAAGGAGATGGAGAGATCTAGGCATAAATCTTTTTATCTTAAAGTTTTTACACATCATGAAAAAAATACATCTTAAGAAATTGGACCCCTCTCGATGTTTAATAGATCTGGGTTTAAGATGGAACTAAATTGGTTTTAACCATTCAAATTCAAGCGACAAAGTCGTTCCTTGAACATGGACAAATCTCCTTTAATTACTATACATTTATCACTTTTGAGTTTTTCTTAATGGCAAACAAGTAGTGCTAATTTAATCTTTGTTATATTCATCTTGTGGTATTTTTTAAAGTCTGAGCTCAAGTTTTGAATTTAATATATAATTTTGAAAATAAAAATATAGAACCTATTCAAAAAGCAATTTACTTGGGTTGCATTTATTCTACAATTTTCTTCGTACATAAGAATGAGTTTTTATAGATAGTCATCCTATCAAGTTTAAAACATTGAGAAATTCATTAGTAGGAGCCCAACATAAATACCATGACTAATTTTGAAGAACAAAGATAATTCCATACAATAAAGTGTTTCATTTTGTCTAACAAACTAATTCCAAACCTTAGAGTGCTTCATTCCTTCAATGATAGCTCTCAAGTAAATTGAAGTTTAACATTCCTTTTACATAGTCTCATAATACTTTGATATTTCCTTTGATTCATGACTTTTTACTTTGCCTCTCCTAGGGTAGTCAAAACCCAAGCATAAATTGGTCCCTTCTTATTGGTTCCTTTGGGATAAGATGAAGTTCTTATTGTTTCACACCCTTTATACATATGTGATCATTGACAATCACCTTAAACTATCATGTTCTTGGTCAACATATTGTTCCTCCACATCTCCATACAATAACTATGTGTGTAGTCATTCTTGGTCACTTTTATGTCTTATATTCTTATATACTAAATCATATATGATGTGGGGTTTACCACTCGTAAGTAGATTTCAACACCTAAGCGAAAAACCAAATCTTTGATTGATCTTTCCACTAAGCAAACACAAGAATTTATAGATCTTTGTATCAACAAAACCACCATAAAAAAACTAAGAGAAGATCCTAAGAAATAGAAACTAAAATACAATAATATAAATAGTTAGAGATAATATCTCATCTACTTCAAAAAAAAACTTAATTACTCTATGAAAATAGGACTCCAAAAGGCTTGGACAAACCAAACCACAATAATACTCTCCTCAAGAATAATTATTTGATATACAATATACACATGATAGGATTTAAGAACTATAATCCCCGTCATTCCTCCCAATAATATAAGCAATGACCTCCAATGCTTTCAAGATATAGGATAAATGTTGTTTCCTTTGGTGTTAATAAATCTAATGAGCCTAATGTATAAATTGACCTTTCTGAGAATGTATAAATTAACCTTTCTTAGAAACAAGGTAGGAAGTGGTGAATCCTTAACGAATTTGGAGAGTGTTCATGTTGGAAATTTGATCTACAATAAGTGGAAGCTAAGAATCTCAAAGAATATGTCACAAGATGATTGGTCGGGGTGTTCATATCCAACCTCGAACCATGATCTTGTTTGAACAAATAAATATTGATAACATCATAAATTCCCAAGTGAGAAAGGAGATTAAGGTGGAAAGGATTCTTAAACGCTTGCCTCCACTTTTGATCCTTTGAATTAACTAAATTAGATTATGTAAAATGTTGTACATATGTTTCCCTCGGGGCATAGAATAGTTGGTGCACACGAAGGGTTTGACACACCTGCTAATAAGAATTTTGGTTTGACACACCAGTTTCTAATAAGGGTTTTATACACCTATTGCTATAGAATTAATAGAGGATGTTCCAAAGGAGAATACACCTGAAATGTAAACTTTCAAACATTGGCGAATTCCAGATTGCTAAGAAGGAAAATGTTATTTATTTACATTCCTTTCTCTAGCTTGTTAAAACATTAATATTGGGAGTTGTCACGATTCGTTCTTCTATTTTGCTCATATTTGTTCCACCATCCTCAAGGTAGCTTGTCAAACCAAAAGTCCAGTATTTCCTCTTTTGACAATCATGTTAGAGCTTTTTTAAATATGATCTGGATTTTATTACAAGCACCATACATGTTCTATATTGTACAGAATCCACAGTTGTGGTCATCATCTAAAGTCTAATTCATAAGTACATACCTACTCATTAAGCCTTAGGAGCATTCTATATACATAGTCCTTTCTATAGTATCTGTTTACTTTGTGGATAATGGATCAAGGAACAATCTATCTAGCTTTCAATATTCTTTTTGTTTGTTGATTTCAACAGTTAAAGTGGTACTATTTCTACATTTTAGATACATATAAGTTTAACAATCTATCTAGCTTTCAATATTCTTTTTGTTTGTTGATTTCAACAGTTAAAGTGATACTATTTCTACATTTTAGATACATATAAGTTTTTAATATTCTTCCATTACTAATAATTATTGTGATAGTGTACTTTCAGACGGTGACAGTGATTGGTGCCAATAGTGAATCTAATTCTCTTGGGGACATTATTCTCATGGATGGTGGAAAACAATTTCCATTTGACTAGTCAATACCCTATAACCATTATAAATTGTATCAACTATCTTACAAAAATATTTTTCTTGTATACTTGTCCATCTTTCTAAAGATTTAGATTTAATTGTCACATGGCATCAACCAATGCTTATCTGAGAAAAGTTGGAGAAACCCATGGCACAGATCTAATCAACATTTCCATTGGTAAGGGAAAACAATAAATATGAAATTCTGGTGGTTAGTAATTTTCACCTAAAATTTTAAAGCAGTTGAGTAGGCAAATCAAGAAATCGGAGAACTCAATTTTTTTGATTCACTTCAATCATATTGTGAGCACTGTTAGATTGTTTACATATTCATGATTTTTCATACTGGTTTTCGTGTTTGAACATTCACTGTCGGTAAATTCTTATGGAATTTGGTATCTTTCCCTGCAAACATTAAAAATATCTATGTACAGTTGTTTGAAGCAATCAACTCCAGTTCCTAAAATTCGATTTGGTTGTGCACTTGTTGGAATCATCCACGAGATCCAACGAAGGTGGTAGCCGAGCATGGGGTTGTGATCTAAGGTATAACTTTGTCAAAATTAATGCAGAGTATAGCACATCATGGAGACCACATCCTTTTTAATTCAAATCAATTGAAAATTTACAGCTCATCATAGCAGTAACAATATCAAAACTAAAAGAGATATTTTTAATATGGAGCAGCCATAGCACTAGTGGAATTATTAAAAAATTGAATGCGGAAGAATGATACAAATTGCTCATTCCTGTCTTATTAGTTTAATTGGACTATCTTCGATTCACCACAGGTTATGATATAATGTTATATACAAGTTCATTAAATTTTGTTACTAAGATTTAGTATAGAAGTAGACCAAGAAAAAACTATCTATGAAACTATAATAACAAAATCATCTAAGGTTATTCGATTAAGGGCCGAGGTGGAAAATTTGAAGAGTGTTTCTTAATTATTTGATCATGGTATTATATTGTTGTATTCACATCATCAAGGCATACACAGAAACCAAGAGCACTGAGTATAATTCTATGACAAAAAAGGAAGAGATGCAATTTTTTGTGGAAATAGCAAGGGTTGACAACATCACAATCGTATAGAATCGAACATTTTGATCATCATAAAGTAACTCCTATAGCCTAAACTATTTAAACAATAATATTTCATAATAGATTTAAAAGTATATAATAAAACTATTAATTAGTCATCTAGAAATCATTCTTGGTCAGTGTAATAACAAATAAATATAAACGAATAGATTTGAAATCTCTTTCGATCATAAATATAGAACAAAGGTGGGAAAACTTATCAACTTAATTATTCCAACTCTTTAAGGAACTTCCATGTTTCTCCTAGCCATATATTTCTGAACTATTCTACAACTTTTGTTCAACAAATCACCTTCGAGTTGAGCCAAGCACACTAGAAGACTAAAGACTTAAGGATTGTTATCTACTTTCTTGCTATCTCAGAGTAGTCACAAGGTTTTTTACCAACTCTGTTTATTTTCTTATAAAATCATAAACCAAACATTGTCCCCCCTGGACATACCATATCCATTTTCACCGTCAATGAATGCTCAAGGAAATGCACATGAACCCTCGAGCAACTAGGAACCTATACCACATGTAATGTTGTCGCTCTGCAACTTTCATTTTTAGGAGATGGATCATATTCATAATTTTGGCTATTCTTTCTTAGATAGAATAAGTGTTCTCTCTTTCCTCTCTTTGTCTTATTTTTCTCTTTTGTTTTCAAGAAGTAGTTAGGTTGTCATTTGAATTCTCTCCATTTATTTTTATTTTTAACATATTTATATCTATTTTTCCTCACATTGTTCTATTTCTTCTTTAACTCTTTTATGTATTATTAGGAATTCATTTCCCCTTCTAGTATGTTTGACCCCTCTTCATAATTGGATGTTCCCCAACAAGTTAGAAAAATTAAGTAGATAAAATCATTGTATTTGATGCTCCAAATTTTCCAACTCAACATCAAATCAAAAGTATCCCAGTCTAGTTACCATTGATGCTCTAGAGTTCCTAACTCAACATCAAGTCAAATGTATCTAAGTTTACTTATCCTTGATGCGCCATATTTACCAACTTAACATCATGTCAAATGTATCCAAATCCTCTAAGACTTTAATAACAAGGGGTACAAAAATTGGGGTATTACACTACCACTATCATTGTCACTATCATTGTCATTGTTATTGTCAGTGTCAATGTCAATATCACTATCACTATCACATTCATTGTCACTACCAATATCATTATCACTGTCGCTCTCATTGTCACTGCCACTATCACTATCATTGCACTGCCACTATCACCGTCACTATCACTGTCATTGTCATTATCACCATCACTATCATTGTCTTCACAATATGCCTCTGATCTACTTCATAATTTTCCTCTCATCTACTTCATAATCTACCTCTAATCTACTTCACAATCTGTCGTTGATATACTTCATACTATATAGAAACCCTTACTTTCAAAGGGAATATATTTGAAATTATATGAAACAAATATTTGGAACATGTACCCCAAGTACTTTAATATTGCTACTCCATCTCCTCCAAATTCTACTATCAAAAACATCCTAAAACAAAATTTATAGAGAAAATAACAAACTAACCCATTTAAAGCGTATTTGAGGATCATTCTGAAACCCCATCTTCCCGAGTTCATATCTATGAAAACATAGTATACCACCATCTAAAGCTCGTACCACAAGTTCTTAAATCTCTCAACCTCATATTCTCCAAGGGGCACAAGCTTTATAGAACAAAAGATATAATGAAAATTCCAAACTAACTTGTTTAAATCTAATTTCACGATCATTCAAAAACCCTACAACTGTTTGGATCTTTCTAGAACATGAGATATAGTGAAAATGAGAATTTGACCTACTACTTCATCTCCTCTAAGGGGTACAATCTAAAGCTTTCTAGAACAAATGATATAGCGAAAATACCAAGATGATAGTTTTGAAGATGATTAAAAAACCCTAACTTCTTGAGGTCATATATCCTAAAATATAGAGAACCCGCATCTGAAAGTTTTACTACAAGTACTCATGCATATTAGATCCATCCCAAACAAATTTCACGGTCTGAATCACCCCAAAACAAAATTTAGAGAAAAAATTGCAAGATGATCTCACATAGATTTCACAACAAAAACCCTAGAACAAATCATCCAAATGTTTCATCTTCCATTGGAATTTCTCCGTTCTTCACTTCATCTTCCCTTGGAAATTTACTCCTCTAGGATGAAATTTGCTCATCTTCCCAGGCTAGGTTAAAATGATTTTATACAAATTCCAAAAGAGGTTCCTCTTATTTATATGAGTCTAAGTCACTTTTAGTTCATTTAAGGTTAGGTCAACGTATAACTTATCACTAATTTTGTCTTATGCATTTTAGGGGCCTATTCAATGGGTCAATGACTACTTCATGGATTCCTCAGGGCATTCTAGGTGGACATATCTTCATTGCTTCACGGTCTTCTTAAATTTTCTTTAGGTTTTTAGTTTAGGGATTCATGTCTTCATCTAGGGGGTTACAAGATTGCAAAGCCACATCGGGTTACTTGACCCTTCAAACCTTTTCATTTCTTCACAAGAAGACATATACCTTGTCATTAATGCCTTCAAGACCAAACAAACTTGTTCATTTCCAAGTGTCATGATTAGATTTCTTCCTCACTATATCAAGGTGTCCTACGAAACCCTGAAGGTGGTCCTAGTACATGATTTCTTCATATTTATTAGGGTTTCTTTCCTCCACAAGTGGGAAAGCGTGGCGTACATAAATATCTTCAATTGGATTTAGGGACTTCTTCTCCATGTTTCATAATTATGATCATGTGGACACATCATCATAACTTTGGGGGATTCTTTATACTTCACATCAACATGGTCATGTGGACACATCATCATCATTTTAGGGGTATCTTAAATGGATTTTAGGGACTTAGTCTATTTCTTTACCACTCAAAGTGGGAATGTGGAAGCAGCCACACATTATCTCATCCTGTGAGGGCCATGCTTAACACCTATTCCATAAGGGGACCACTTTGGATTTATATACCTTTATGTCAAGGATCCTTCAAAGCTCTTCAAGGCTAAAAAGAATCTACCTTTATTACTTCCATATCATCATCATCATCATTGCCACATCATCATTACCATTGCCGCATTATCATCATCGTTTCCAAATTGACATCATTGACAACATCACTCAACAATCTTATAATCTCATGACATAGATATCTTCACCTAGTTAACATCAATGACAACATTACTCAACAAGAGATGATGCTTTTGCTAAGTCAACCCAATTTGTGGAAACAAAAAAATTCTAGAATAGTCAAGGTGAGATCCAACATTATGAGGCTTTTTCCAATTCAATTCAGGCTCTATGTTTTCTAGTAAAAAAACACAAGAAATAATGTGATATGATGTGTAGAGGGGAAGGTATTAAGCATCACAATTTGGAACATATTTTGAAAAATCCAAGAGTATACTAGTGTTGGAGTAGATTCATCGAAAAAACGATCCAAGATCTACTAAAATTGTATTGAATAGTTTTAGGTAATAACTCGCGGATATTTTTCATTCACCAAGTATGTCAATATATACAATATTTCAGACCTTTGGTTTTCATATTACACGAGTCTGTTGGAGTCTTTAGGACTGTTTGTCTTCTACAGTTACAAACTACCCTAGGATTCTAACATCCCCCCCTTAATCTCAAGGGGTGTTTGTAAGTCCAAGCATGGTTCTAAATCTTTCAAACTTTTCTTGTCCAAGTGCTTTGGTGAAGATATTTGCAGTTTGATCATTAGTGGAAAAATGATGTAAATGAACTATCTTGGCCTCTACATGATGTCGAATCAGATGATACTTTGTGTTTATATGTTTGGTTCGATCATGGAATCTAGGATTCTTGGCCAGCTTGATTGCATAGGTGTTTTCAATCAAAAGTGGAGGGGAGTCTTCTTGTTTCTCCTACAAATCTTCAAGTATCTTCCTGAGCCACACAATCTCTTTGGTTTCTTCTGCTACTGCTACATATTTTGCTTCTGTTGTCGAATTTGGTGGAACATATTATTTGCGTGACCTGTAGGAGATAGATGCTGATCAAAGCTTCAAAGGGGAAGCACACGACATCGATTTTTGAAGAAGCAGTTACAACCTATGTTATAGCTCATCGAATAATTGTTGGGAAGAGTATTACATTGTTTTTTGAAGATCCATTTTTTAAGAGTCATCCACTGACATGTTCCAACTGGTTTGATGTTAAAAGGAGCAACGTGTTTCATCAGATTCCTTAAGGGACATCATTGTTGCAGCACATTAAACTTCATAAGGACATTCACTAGCTCTCTTGTAGCCTGTCAAAGACCAAAGGGGTGTCTATCGTTCATGTTGGAGCTCATGAAAGGACAGAGTATCCACACAAATTCTGAACAATCAATTTTGGTTTAGATGCAGTGAAAGTTCAAGCTAATTAAATGACCGACTATATTTATGATTTATAAATATCAATGTAATCTTGGTTTTGTGAGATAGAGAGACAGATTTGAATACGATTATCATTGAAGTTAAACTTATAATTTTATTGTGTACTCTGTTATTTGAGCTTGAAAACTCATATTCATTTTTGAAGTTATTCTTTGCTATAGAAAGTCAAGAGATTAGAGTTATTTTTTAGTATAGAGATGTTAAATGCGTTTGATTGTTGAAACAGGGTATTAGTCAAGTTTTATGAACGCAGAGGTTATCAAAACATAGTTGAAACAGTGAGCTGCAAAAGTTCTGTAGATTACTGTTAGCTAAACAGTCAGCTGCAACTTAGCTGCAAGTGTCCTGTAGATTACTATTAGCTAAACAGTTAGTTGCCACTCAGCTGCAACAGTTCTGAAGGTGAAAATTTCTGAGCTTACGTATGCCATGGAGATTAATGATTTTCTGAGTGCATGATATGTGCTTTATATGCGTTGTAGTGATTTGGCTTGTTATATATATATATATATATATATATATATAAGAATATAGTTTAGGATCAAAGTCACTTGTTTGAAAATGCTATGTCTACAATTATATTTAATCTTTCAAGTTGTTAAAACTATGATAATTTTAGTATAGTTTTTCTTTGTAAGCTTTTTGAGCATAGAAATAATTTGTTACAACAAATAAAATAATTTATTAAGGTTTAATAGAAAAAAAGTTGATCTCATTGGACATTAACTATCATAATCATCATTATCAATATATATGTAAGAGAGATGACATTATAACCAGATCCATCTTAAACTGGCATATATCAAGCCCCGAGAGGGATCCAATTTCTTGAGGTGTATTTCTTTTTTTAAATTTAAACTCAAGAAATTTGATATTTCTTGATTGATAGATCCGGGTTTAAGTTTTAAGTTTTTATTTTATAAACGAACATCTATTTTTTAATTACTTTTCATAATATTTTATTTTATGAACCAACATGGATTTTTTTTTTAAATATTTTAATTATTTTGTTACTAACCTTATAACTTATATCACATTAGAGGATCTCTCCCATACTAGGATGTAGAGCACCTAGTTTCAATCGATGTAATTACAATCATTTTCAAAAAGTTCAAGCTATGTTTATTACTATTTGAAGTTCAAAATATGATTTTTTTTATTTGTTTGAAGTGTTTTTTATCTTTTCTCACCTGATGTAAGATGTTAGAAAAAATAGAAGTCTGCGTGATAACAGTAGATCTATAAGTCTCTGACCATCATTTCGAAGGAAAGAGAATAGAACATGTTTCATCGTTTTACCATTTGATTTTGTAAAATTCGTTCATAGTTTGGATTTCAAAATATCTGTAACCTTCATTTGGTTGGTTTCATCGTTTCATTTTCCCATGCCTTTGGGATTTAGTTTCTTAGTCCTCATTGCCAAAGATTCATGTTAATAACTGAATAGAGTCTTCAATCTTTATAGTGGCTAAAGAATTAAAAGTATGAAAGTCAATATAAAAGATTTTAAATGTATAAATATTTAAAACATTTTTAGTAATATTGATTGATATTGATGTGTTTTGTATATAAATGTTTTGGTATAATGTAATTATATGTTGATATTGTGATTTGTTTAAAAGTCAATGAGAATTAATGTTAAAAAAACTGTTTTATAGTTTTTTTGAAATATTATTTTCTTTTGTGATGTTTGTTTTTGGATTACATTATGTTGTGGATTTGTATATAGACATTTTTGGTAGACACTCCACTCATCTTCACTATAAAAAAGAAGTTGAATAAAATCCATAATACAGTATAATACATTTAGCTTCTTTTTTCCCTGAAGATAGGTAGAATGTCTACCCAAAAAATCAATATACAAATCCACAACAAAGTATAATCCAAAAAAAACATCACAATAAATTACCACTATAAAAATCTACATTCACAAATACATTTCTCTTCATATCGACTACATACATATTATTAAATTAAATCGATGTTATTTACTGCATATTAAATTTACTTATAAATTTATTAAATTTAATAACTATTTAGGTTAAAACAAACTCATTAACCTATGTATTTTCGATGACAGAAATTCCACAAAAAAGTTGCAATCGAAAACAACAGCTATAATCCGTGGAATTTCAAAACTGGGAACTAGCAATTATATTTTCGACAAACAAAATATCATTGTACAGAAAAGTACATACTGTCTGCATTTATTATATATGGTTTAAGCTATAGTATATAAGAACTCAGGAATCCAAATATCTTTTCTCATTAAAGATCAAAATCATTTACGAGAAGCTATTGGTACTCACATTTTGTCTTATTTATTTCCTTTTTCGGTGGTGATGCCGAGAATCTGGTTCCCCAGGAATCTGTCTTCCGGTATCAAATATTTTGCGTTCGATCAGGCCTTCCCTGGATGATAATATTATCGATCCTCCATTTTCGCTTTCACTTTCACCCATAGTACCTCGTCGATGATAATCGCTATCCTGAAATTAGAAAGACGAATTAACAACGAATCAGAATAAGGATGCAGAATACAAATCGTTTGTTCATTGTGTCAAATGATGTTGGAAACGGGTGATAATGGGTCTGTCCGTGACTATGTAACTTTCTAATGCATTATGGTCAGTTATGAGTGACTGTGTAAGAAATAATATTTCTTGTATTCTGGTATAGAATTATTGAGAGAGTTGAAGTTGTTGTAATCTTTATTTATTAAATAATAAGTAGACCAATACCATTGCTCCGTGGATGTTTCCCTTTCTAGAGTTTTACCACATTAAATCTCAATATACATTTATGTGTGTTATTATTTTCTTTCTGGTTTTAATTTCTTCCGGTGCCTATTGTGTTGTGTAACTGTGAGTTTGTTCATGCAGATTCGAGTCTGTATCTGCAACTTGATCTTTTCTTTCACGGTAATGTTTCATTACTACCATTTCCCGCCCACTTGTTCCTCTTTCCAATTAATTATAGATTGATATATCAAATAAAAACATGGGAATCCAATATCAAAACGGATTCAATTATATATCAATTTATTTTAATGTAATCTTGTAGATTGATATATCAAAAAATAAAAATGGGAATGCAATATCAAAACGGATTCAATTATATATCAATTTATTTTAAGCTAATCTTGTTGCCCGTAGCGATGAAAAACCCTACCTGTACAAACGGTCATAAAGCTGTCAGAACGACGAGGGATGCATTGCAATTTTAAAGAGCACAATACTAACAAGCAACGCTAAGGTGAGAATTTCAACACACATAAGCTGGTTCGCCATGACATCTAGAGTTATTTTCAAATTCACTTGTTGAGCCAGGGGAAGAGAGCTAAGGGAGAGAGTCAATTTAAATGGCAAAATAGCACTGCATTACAGACGTTCTTTCCAAATTTTCTTTATCTATCAGTCATGACATCTCCGCCGTGGTATCAGATATCTATGTAAATACGAAGATTGTCCAATGGCGTTTTAAGGATAGCTATTTCCTCCCCATTAATAATAGGAGAGCTCCTCTCTTGGAAAGCACTAACGAGTGTGCTTTAACCACTAATGAATTTATGAATTCTTAAAGTATTTACCACCTTTTAAAGGTCATTTTACATGTCATGATAAATGACATGTAAAATGGCCATGGAAAACAAAAGGGTGTGAAGCATGGAAAACAAAAGGGCAATTGCTAATAAATTAAATTATCTACGGTTTAATTTTTATTTATGATAAAGTTAACTTGCATTAATAAACACACACAAACTGTCCATTACAATCTCATGAAGTATTGTATATGTTAAAGTTGAATATATTAAGGTTTCCTTTCTAACTTAACCAATTACAAGTAAAAACTCTAATATGTCCAATACAAACATTGTCCATTATAATTTTCATATATGTTAAAGTTCACTTGCATGTGTTGTCAAACACATAAATTGTCCAATACTAATTCAATTTTTAAATGTTAAAAAAGTTGCATAAGATTTTCTTTCTACATCCATGGAGCCATTAACATTAAAAAACCATAGATTGTCCAATACATTTGCTATCTTACCCATAGATTGTCCAATACCTTTCCTATCTTACCTTGTCAATAGATTGTCAAAATACATTAATACAATTTTCTATTTTGAGTAAATTTTTTAAATAATTGTCTTTATTAGTTTTTTTTGTCATGGTGTTGTAAACAATCCATGGTATTGAAAATCTATATATAATAATGAATTATGTTATATATATGTGTGGGGTAAAAATTCTAATTACTTTTTTTCGGACATGTTTGGAATATTCATTACTTTTTTGACTCATAGTTTTGTCCCAAGGTTTTGTAAATCATTCCATGGTATTGAATATATATATATAGGATGGAAGTGATATTTACTCTTTGAAAAATGTGTGGAATCTTCATTTGTTCTTTCACTTATGGATTTTTAAATTTTCCTATTGTATTTATTAATGTATTGTTATTTTGAGAGAGTCCGTTTTGGAAGATACCCCTACCTTCTATCTTGTATAGCATGTCATGAATTTTTAAATTTTCCCTCCCTCTCCCTCTTCCTTTCCCTCTCTCATGTATTCCCAAGGTTCTCTCTCTCTCTCTCTCTCTCTCTCTCCAACCATCCCTAACTCTCAGTCCCTCTCCCTTTCTATTTACCTCCCTCACTCTCCCTCTCTTATCCTTCTTCCCTTTGCTTCCCTTCATCACTATCAATCCCCCCCACTTTATCCTTATCATTCCCTACCTTCGTCCCTCCCTCTAGCACCATCCCTCTTTTTTTACCCCTACTCCCTCTCTCTCTCTCCCTTTGTCTCAATCTCTCTCTCTCCCTCTCTTTCTATCACTCCATAGCTTTCTCTCTCTCTGCATGTGTAGATCCTTCTATTCCTTGTCCTTCTCTCTCCCCCTCACTCTCTCTTCCACCCTCCTCCACTTTATCTCTCCATTCCCCCCTAATCTTGCCTCTCTCTCTCTCCCCCTCCCCCACCTTCCATTCCTACATATCTTGTTAACACCCAAAACGTACCCCAAGGTTGTAGAGAGGTAGAATCGGGGTAACCACTAACCATTTTAGCTTGTGCTAATGACCCAACACAAACAGAGAGGGCTCTCTCAATATTAACGGGAGACCGAAAACATAAAGAAGCATAAACATACAGCCTCTCTTCACAATCAAGATACACATTCAAATTATACAAAGAAGGTCAGATTTCTGATGGGACAAATTGTGTGAAAGTGTTGGAGGGATAATGACAAGGAAAAAACATTGGGCGATGGAGTCAAGGTGTTACACATAAATCAGATAATAGTGCCGTAGTGTGAACTATTCGAACAGAGGAAAGGTAGCCACCCTCTTTCCGTCATAATGCTATTTTTTGGTGGTAAAAGAAGAAAATAAGAACAGACCATTGGTATGAGCATCCAACAAAGATGAATTCGATATCAACTTTAGTAGCAATATTGAGTGAATACCTAAGATAATAACCAGAGCTTATTTCCAAGAATTCTAAGTTATTAAACACTGATCTCAGATATGAAAGGAAAAACATAATGTAAAGGCATAACAGGAAGTACATGCACATAGAGAAGAAAGAAAAAACTAAATACAAGTTAGAGAAACACATGAATCTCTGCAAAATAGTCTACCATAGGCACTGCACATTGTATTAATATGAAAGTCTCAAAACCGGGCTCGCCCCTAAGGCCTTAGCCGAATGATTTTCCAACCCTTAGTTCTTCTATTACAATGATTGTATAGGCTTCCAGCCTTGAATTGGTCCTTAGGAAACAAACAAAATTATGCTGCCACCTTGACAGCCCCAAAATTGGGAATATTACATATGTGTCAAGTTCAAAACTGACTGATTAAGACGGGAAAGAAAAGTACCATGAGCAGGGCACCACCTTACTCCCGAGTCTTCAATTGGCCTTGCGAATCAAAGAAGTCCTCTACTTTCAAAGAGTTGTCTGCTTGCGACTTGTCCGCTGGAGGGGGAGGTGTCGCTTCCTTAGTGGAGATCATGAAATCCTTGAGAATCTCTGTGTCCTGGTGGATGTCTCGCTCTTCTTCTAGGGTATCCTTCTTTCCTCGATGTCGAACTCTTTTGTACGCCTGTCTCCTTTTGGACTCTTCATCTTCACCGGTGGTGCTAGATTCCAAGTGGTTGAATATCATAGGAGACTAGGGAGCATGCTCTTTATCCACCTCGGACCACACCTGCTCGGGCATAAAGACCACTTTGGATTCCTGCTCCTTCTCCATGAACCAACTCCAAATGAAAAATGCCCGAGCTACCAGGTGCACCACCTTCTCCATATATCGATTTTGAACATGGGTTGTAAGGACCATATCCATAACCGTCGTGATGATGACAGCAGCTACGTGTGGTCACATTTTCCATGATGACCTGTTCGAGCCTCGCAGTCGAGTAACAATGATGCCCAAGGCTCGATCCGACATGAAACACACTGGGCAAAGATTTCCAGATTGACGACGAAGTATATGAGAGTGCTGAGGTGGCCTCCATCGCGTTTGCAATCATTTCGGTGGCAGTAGAGACATGCTTTAAGCCATCGATCTGCCTCCTCTGTCATCAGCCAAACTGTAACCTGCCCACCTGCTTAACGCCATGTCAACACTTATAGCGCCTCCAACTTTGCAACATCCAATCGCACATACTAATTTGACGGAAGGCATGTTTAGCCTTTCATCCCAAGTTTAATACAGGCAACTGAAAGGGTTGGGCAGTTCCCAAGGAGAAAAATCAGCCCCTATGCAGCGATGACGAACTTCCTTGGAACAAACACTCGGACTCGGGCCTTTGGGACGCCGGAATCCCAGAAAAATCCCAACCAACCAAGGATATTTACTACACAACAACTGAACCACCTTATGCATGCCTAAACCCTACAATCTCTTCTCAATCTCAGGCACCGACAGCCGAGGCTCTGCATCAACTGCATCCAAACCCTATCTCCTCGAGCAAATTTAACCCTAGCATTCCTAGAAACTGGTTCTCGACCTGCTTTCTAACTGTAAATGGACTTAGGTTTGCTGATAGCGGAGGTCATAAGGCCCTACCTGCTCCTAGGAAACCCTGAGAATGACTTCTCTTTTCGCTTTCTTCATCTTCCACATGCTTGGAGGCTTCTGACCCTAACAGGTCCCAAGTCACAAATGTCAACCTTCACGTGTGTTTTTATATATATAACCTTTCTCTTTTAAAATTTGGTCTTCTTTGCCAGATGTCTAAGCTTTTCATCCGTCGATCCCTCATGCACTAATCTCGACCATCCATATTTGATCCCCTTTAACTGATTTGACAACCCCTCACATCCACCGTCGGATCGTCCCTTTGCCGTGATCTTTACCGCCCATATATTAGCGCCATACATCAATAGAGTGGTGTCACATTCCCCTAAAGCGGTTTTTCTTACCAATTATCATCCTCGCGATGGGCCCAGGTGATAACACCTGGCCAATGGTTTTTCCCATCGCAACCACCATTCCATCTATCTGGCGTGCATCTCCTCGATGCGACAATCCTCTAGGATCATCGATATTCTTCGGCTTTTCATCTATGGTGGAGATCTTCTATCTGCTTAACCTTTCGATACCTCCTGCCAGTGGGGTCCCTACTGCTTATCCACCATGCACCTTCGGCTTCCATCGCCATTGATCTCGATCCTCTTCGCAACCCATGCCATTGATCCATGAAACTTATGTAGCGGGTAACAAACCCCGTCCTTAACCATGGATCTGCACTTATGAACCCCAGCCATTGATCACCATCGATGTCCTCCGCCACAATGGTGTCGCATGCACCCGAGGTGGTTTCACTTACCACCCATCCTCCTCACGACAACATCTCAGCTCGACACTTATTCGCCAGTTTTATCCATCGTGACCACCTATCTCTCGTCTTCTCCCATGCAACTCTACCATGCTACAAAGAACGAGAGACCTTGATCTCCTCTGTGCATCCAATCAATGGTGAAAACTAGCCCACTCTTTAGAAAATTTAATTTTTACTCTCAGGCTATAGTCTCGGGGTCATTTTTACTCCTTTTTTGGTCACAATTTTTGCATTTTCCTTTGGGTTTCCCTTGGTTTTTCTTGTATTTAACATACCGAATCAACTTTCCTCCTGCCTTTAGCACCTAGCCATGAAAAATAAGGAAATTTTAGGCCTCCTCCAAGGAATTTCCAAGATTTCCATCCACCACGCCATTCCACTCATGCTGCAAAAAATGAGGTGCTAACATATCTATTTCTCTTAATCTCTCCCCATCTCTCCCTCTTCATCCCTCCCTCCCTCCCTTCATGTCCTTTCCCCCCCTCTCTCTCATCCTTGATTCCTCCCTCCCTCTCTTTTTACCTCACTCTCTCCCCATGTCTCTCTCACTATCCCTCCCAGGCTCCCACCTCTCTCTCTCATTCTCTCTATCTCTTAGATGCACATCTTTCCTTCCCCTCCCTTCCTCACTCTCCCTCTGCCCACTTTCTGTTTGTGGTGGAGCCTAATATTCCAGATTCAGATATGTTATTCAATCATGTTTGTACACCAGGTTTACTGTACACTTGTTCCCCCACTTTTGGGTTTGGGGAAGCGCCCCGAAAAAGGGGGTTTGGGGGAAACGCCCCCGAGTTACGAGGGTTTGAGGGTAGGTCCCCTGGGAACAGGGGTTTGAGTAACCCTTAGTCTTTTCCATGGTATACAGGCCCATGGTTTTGGGTAACCCATGGTATTTTTCCATTGTATTTCCCGTTTATAAGAAATACATTGTAATACATCTAGGGTTGGTGTATTAGGTATTATGCGTTGTAAAGATCTCTGAGATCTAAGAAGAGAGACTATGAGACAGTGAAGAGGAAGTGCAACAGATGTGCTGTAGGTTGTATCCCTTCATTTGTTGTATGGTATAATAGTAAGGACTGGCAATTTCAGTGTGGACGTAGCCCATCTTGGGTGAACCACGATATATTGGTGTCTCTCTTATAATGTGTTTGTGTAATTTGTATTTGCATATTGTTTATTGTAATTGATTTTCGATCTTGTTTTTCTAACAATGGTATCAGAGCCAAAGGTCTATTTGGCAGATAAACCCGCAGGAAGCTAGGGTTTCAGGTTCGAGTGGGAGTAATGCCAGAAGAAGGAAATTTTAAGGTCGAGAAATTTAATGGCCAAAACTACCAGTTATGAAAGATGCAAATGGAGGACTATCTGTACCAGAAGGATCTATTCGTACCATTGGGAGGAAGAGCAAAGCAACCGATGACTATGAAGGACGAAGAAAGGGAGGTTCTTGATAGAAAGGCACTGGGAACAATAGAGTTGTCCTTGGCTTTTTCGGTGGCTTTCAATATCTAAAAGGAAAAGACAACGGAGGGTTTGATGAGTGCATTGGGTAAGCTGTATGAAAAACCCTCAGCCTCCAACAAGGTATTTATAATGAAGCGTTTATTTAATATGAAGATGTCTGAAGGTGGATCTATTGCTGATCATTTAAATGAATTTAATATGGTTACAAATCAACTAAGTTCCATATGTGTGAACTTTGATGATAAGGTTAGGGATCCTCTAATCTTGTGTTCATTGCCAGAAAGATGGAATAGCTTGGTCATGGCTGTAAGTAAATCTGTCTTTGGTTCAAACACCTTGAAATTTGATGATGTTATTGGTGTTATTCTTAGCGAGGAAATGCGAAGAAAAATCATAGGTGAGACATCACGTAATGCGTTGACCATGGAGAGCATGGGAAGACAAAGGGAGAAAGGAAAGAGCCAAGGTAATCATGGCAAGTCTGAAATAGGAAGATCCAAGTCCAGACTGGGAAAGATAGAATGCTGGAATTTTTGAAGGAAAGGATATCTGAAGAAAGACTACAGATCTCTAAAGAAGAAAGAAGATGGATAGCAGGAAACTACCCAGGAAGAAAATGTAGTAGGTGATATGTTACAAGATGTTTTGATTATTGCATTATATAATACTAGTGATTATTGTGTAATAGATTCAGGGGCTTCATGTCATATTACATCCCATAGGAAATATTTTCATGATTATGTTCTAGGTGATTTTGGAGATGTCTTATTGGGTGATGATGAACCATGTAAAATTGTTGGAATGGGTAAGGTATGGATAAAATTTAAGAATGGAACTGAATGGCTGTTGAAAGATGTTAGGCATATTCCTACTATGAAAAGAAATTTGATCTCAACAGGGAAGTTGGGAGATGGCAGCTGTCTATCTACATTTGGAGAAACGTGGTGGAAGATCACTAAAGGATCAATGGTGAGAGCAAAATGATACAGGGTAGGTGTGTTGTATTTATGTCCTCATAATACTGACCATTCTATCTCTTTAGCTTCCACAGGAACAAATACATCATTGTGGAATCATAGGCTTGGCCACATGGGTGAGAAGGGGATGCAGATTTTCCACTCAAGGAAGTTGCTTCCAGATTTGAAGCAGGTAAGCTTGGAATTCTGTGAGAACTGTGTTTATGGAAAACAAAAGAGACTTAGATTTATGAGGGTTGGGAAGCATAAGAAGAATGAAAAGTTAGAGCTTGTGCATACAGATGTATGGGGACCAACTCAAGTACAATTTCTTGGTGGCTCTCATTATTATGTTACATTTATTGATGATGCAACTAGAAAAACTTGGGTTTATTGCATTAGAAATAAAGCTGATGTGTTTGCTACTTTTAAGAAGTCGAAATCTTTGGTTGAGAATGAGACAGGAGAAAGGTTGAAGTGTCTCATATCTGATAATGGAGGTGAGTATTGCGGCAAGGATTTTGATAGTTACTGTTCATACCATGGAATTCATAGAGAAAATGCACTCCTAGGAACACCACAAGAAAACGGTGTGTCTGAAAGGATGAATAGAACGAACATGGAGCGTGCAAGGTGTATGATATTGCATGTAGGGTTTCCCTTACAGTTTTGGGCAGATGTTGTAAATATTGTTGTTTATTTAATAAACAGAGGGCCTTCAAGTGCTTTGGATTGTGGTATTCCAAAGGAGGCATGGACAGGTAAAAATGTAAACTACTCATTTCTGAGAACATTTGGTTGTGAAGCATTTGTCCATATTGATAAAGAAAATAGAACAAAGCTTGAAGCTAAATCCAAGAAATGTACCTTTATTGGAGATGGGGTTGATGATTTTGGTTATCGCTTATGGGATTATGAAAATAACAAAATCATTAGGAGTAGAGATGTCATATTCAATGAAAAGGTCATGTATAAAGATCAGTTGCAGGGAAAGAAATAGGAAACGAAAAGCACAGAGTACACAGTACTTGACGAAATTGAAGAAAATGAAGTTCCAAAGGTGCCAGAAAATCAAGAACAATAGCAAGTACCTAAAATTGCTGCACGTGTAAGAAGATCTACCAGGTTAAGTAGACTCCCTGAATGATACTCTCCTTCAATGTAGTATTTATTGATGACTGATTCTGGTGAACCAGAATGTTATGAAGAAGCAATGCAGGTGGAAACTAGAAATAAGTGGGAGCAAGGCATCAATGAGGATATGGACTCATTGGTAGGAAACCAGACTTGGGATTTGGTTCAGTTGCCTGCTGGTAAAAGAGCATTGCAGAACAAATGGATTTACAGGTTGAAGGAAGAAGAAGGAGGTAAGAAGAGGTACAAGGCTAGATTTGTTGTAAAGGGGTTTGCACAGAAGAAAGGTATAGATTTTGATGAAATATTTTCTCCTATTGTTAAAATGACTTCAATTAGGACTATTTTAAGTCTAGTGGCGGTAGCAGATTTGCATCTTGAACAGTTAGATGTAAAAACAACCTTTCTCTATGGGGATTTGGAGGAAGAGATATATATGAAGCAGCCACATGGGTATGAGTTCAAAGGAAAGGAGGATTTGGTATGTAGGTTGAAGAAGAGCTTGTATGGATTGAAGCAAGCTCCAAGGAATTGGTATTTAAAATTTGACAGGTATATGATAGAACAAGTTTGTAGTAGATGTCATTCTGACCACTATGTTTATTTCAAGAGGCTAGATAATGAAAGATATATTATCTTGTTATTGTATGTGGATGACATGCTTATTGCAGGGTCTAGCATGCAAGATATAAATGTGCTCAAAAGGAAGCTAGCTAATTCATTGGCGATGAAGGATTTGGTTGCTGCAAAGCAAATCCTTGGTATGAGAATAAGAAGAGACAGGAAAAATCGTAAATTGATATTGTCTTCGGGGGAGTACATACAAAAAGTGTTTGAGAGGGTCAAAATCCAAAATGCAAAACCAATTAGTACACCTTTGGCTAGCTATTTCAATCTAAGTAAGGAAATGTGTCCCAAGACATAGGAAGAGATAGATTACATGTCAAAGATTCCCTATTCATCAGCAGTTGGTAGCTTGATGTATGCCATGGTGTGCACAAGACCAGATATTGCACATGTAGTGAGAGTTGTGAGAAGATATATGAACAATCCAGGTAAAGAACATTGGAAGGAAGTACAGTGGATTCTCAGGTATTTGAGAGGTACTACCACTCAGGCATTATGTTTTGGAGGTTCAGACACTATTCTATAGGGATATGTTGATGCAGATATGGCAGGTGATAAGGATAGCAGGACGAGCATGACAGGGTATGTGTTTATTGTAGGTGGAACAACAATAAGTTGGATTTCAAAACTGCAAAAGGTTATTTCACTTTCAACAACAGAAGCAGAGTATGTTGCTATTACAGGGGCTAGTAAAGAGATGATTTGGTTCCAGAGGTTTCTAGAGGAAGTGGGTAAGAAGCAGAAGGATAGTAGGTTGTATAGTGACAGCTAGAGTGCCATTCATCTTACAAAGAACTCAACATTCCATTTCAGGACTAAACATATATAGCTCGAGTACCATTTGATATGATCTGTTATGGAAGATGAACTATTGAAACTGGAAAAAATGCATACTAGCCAGAATCCTATAGACATGTTCGCAAACGTAGTGACCAGAGCGAAACTGAGTTCCTGCTCGGTTTCAGTTATCCTTCTAGGGTGAAGGTGAAGATGAGAAATTTTCCAAGTCCAAGATCTAGCAAGTATAACAGCGGTGGAGTTGTTGTGATTAGTCTCCAAGTGGGATATTGATGGTTGTAGAGCTTGATATTCCAGATTCAGAAATTTTATTCAGTCATGTTTGTACCCCAGGTTTACTGTACACTCGTTCCCGCACTTTGGGGTTCGGGGCAGTGCCAACAGTTTACAGGCCCATGGTTTTGGATAACCCATGGTATTTTCCCATTTTATTTACCCTTTATAAGAAAGACATTGTAATATGGCTAGGCTTGATGTATTAGGTATTATGTGTGAAAATCCTCACAACAGATCTAAGAGATGATGTATACCTCGCAAGAAAGTAATTGATTAAGGAAGAAAATAGAAGAAGAGTGGTCAATGTAGTATAATGAGCAATAGAATAATACTACAGTAGAACTCAGATAGAAGCAAAATTACTTCACACACTAATTAATTAATCACAATATGCACAAATAAATAGTACAATGCATGAGGATTCGAATGCCTAAGGTGGAAATTCAAATTAGCCTTCATGGAGTGATCAAAGGATCACTGGAGTGTCATCGAAGAACAACTAGTAGTCTATCTCATCATCAGTGGAGTCATCAATGCTCAAGTAACTATCAACCATTAGTCAAACTGAGTCTAACTGAGTGTGGTAGGTGTAACTGAGTGTATCTGAGTGTAACTGGCACTAACTGAATGAAGGACACTCAGTGGAGGTGCATGAGGAGCTAACTGGAGTCAGAATGGGAAGTCTAGTCTCACTGGAGATCCATCAGAGTGATATAGTCAGTTGAGAGTCAGTCTAGCCTTAAATCAAGGAAAGAACTGATAATAACTCAATTAACTGAAGTGCAACTGAGTGGTAGGTGAGAGAGAGCACATTAGATGCATGCAATTGCATGAAGGGGTGCACTAAGCACTAGGATGGATAAAACTGATCTGAGAGAAGCTCCAGGGGGCTGGCTAACTGAGGGCCAGGTGCTGTGTTGATGACTGGGATGCATGCAAATGCATGCAAACCCTAAATAATGCATGCAAACCCTAAAAGTGCATGCATGACTGAAAATTCAAATAATGAAAATGTTGCTAGGACTAGGATGGAGTATAAGAATATCTTAACACCCCCCCTTAATCCATCATGGGCTGTGGTAACTAAGACTAAAGGTCATCCAATACAATGAGTAATAATAGTCAATAAACCGAGGAAATGGGGAAAACCTCATGGGAAAAATACCCCCACTCAAAATAGACTGTAAGGCACACACAAAAATAAATGCTCCAAACTCAAGCAGGTGTGATGCTTGGTCATATGTCTGGAAGTATCTTCTTCTTGGGAAGAAGTGGATCATGCTCAGAAGGTAGGATCAAATCTATGAATGTGCAGATAGACTTTTGTCTTCTCCTTCGAACCATCATGGGTGAGATTATTCCAAGAAGAACCATCAAATAATAATGATTGCTTGGAATCCAAATCAGCTCCAAGACTTGATAAATGGTTTTTTGAGATCTCCTTTGAACCAGCAGGGGTGAGATCAAAACCATCATATGCATAAGAAATTATCCCAAGTAGTAATGGCTTAGAATCCAAATTAGATCTAAGACTTAAATCATGGTTTCTTTTGATCTCCTTTGAACCATAAGAGATGAGATCAAAACCAATAAATGCATGAGAAATTATCACAAGCAAAAGGCCATGGTTTCTTGAGATCTCCTTTGAACCAGCAGGGTTGAGATCAAAACCATGATGTGCATGAGAAATTATCCCAAGGGAATGGCAATGGCCATATTCTTCAATAACTTTCTGAAATCATGGAATAATGATCATATAGTAGTAAATAAGAGGTGATTGCTTGAGGAGAGCGAATGCATTACCTCCAATAGATGATTTGACCTCTGAAACATTCAATAGATCATGATGCATACCAACAAACTCTGGTGCAAGAGAGGGTTTAGGACCTTCTGCAATATCTAGAGTGTGAGCTGGCACAGAAAGAGAACAAATTTGGAGCATGAGTGTAGAATCTGCAAGTTCTTCTTCTTTGTGGACAACTTCAATATGAGATGTGTTTGATACTGGTTCATGATCAATGAGATCATCAAGGAGGGAGAATGCATCACTTTTCTTGCTCTTGAAGGGGTTTGGACCAATTCCTTCATTCTGTGTGCCAAAACTTTCATCTAGGTGAGCCCATAGCTCTTTTGGAGTTTCAATATCAGTGAATTGGTGTGTCATGTATAGAGGCATAGCAAACATCATGGCTGCACAAGCTTTGTCACCTTCAATCAACCAGTCATACTCTTCTTTAGAGGATTCAAACTCTCTCTCAAAACAATAATCAGAGAGACAATTTCTCTTCAAATGTGCTATCATATTCGGTTTCCATTCATCATAGTTGAATAAAGAAAGAAGATCATAGTTGAATGGAAAAAGAGGAGGGATTTATTCTGAATACATTGAAGCCATAGAAGACCTGCAAAAAAAAAAAAATATATCTGCAACTGCTACTGCTGCAAAAATGCAGAAACTGCTGCACTCGAAATCTGGATAATAACCTGCAAAAAAATTTCAAGAATGGAGATAAACAATACTCTCAACATGCTCTGATACCATGTGAAAATCCTCACAGCAGATCTAATAGATGATGTATACCTCACAAGAAAGTAATTGATTAAGCAAGAAAATAGAAGAAGAGTGGTCAATGCAGTATAATGAGCAACATAATAATAATACAATAGAATTCGGATAGAAGTAAAAATACTTCTCACAGACACTGATTAATTAATCACAATATGGAAAAATAAATAGTACAATGCATGAGAATTCAAATTCCTAAGGTGGCAATTCGAATTAGCCTTCATGGAGTGATCAAAGGATCACTGGAGTGTCATCAGAGCACAACTAGTAGTCTATCTGATCATCAATGGAGTCATCAATGCTCAAGTAACTATCAACCATCAGTCAAACTAAGTCTAACTAAGTCTAACTAGCACTAACTGAATGGAGGCTCAGTGGATGGCACATGAGGAGCTAACTGGAGTTAGAATGGGCAGTCTAGTCTCACTGGAGATCCATCAGAGTGATATAGTCAGTTGAGAGTCAGTCTATCCTTAAATCAAGGAAAGAACTGATGATAACTCAATTAACTGAAGTGCAACTGAGTGGTAGGTGAGAGAGGGCACATGAGATGCATGCAATTGCATGAAGGGGCATACTAAGCACTAGGAGGGATAAAACTTATTTGAGAGAAGCTCCTAGGGACTGGCTAACTGAGGGCTAGGTGCTAGACTGATGACTAGGATGCATGCAAATGCATGCAAACCCTAAATAATGCATGGAAACCTTAAAAGTGCATGCATGGCTAAAAATACAAATAATGAAAATGCTGCTAGGATTAGGATGGAGTATAGGAGTATCCTAACATTATGCATTGTAAAGATCTCTGAGATCGAAGAAGAGAGACTACAAGACAGTGAAAAGGAAGTGCAACGGATGTGCTGCATGTTGTAGCCCTTCATTTTTTGGATGGTATAATAATAATGACTGAAAATTTCATTGTGGACGTAGCCCATCTTGGGTGAACCATGATATATTGGTGTCTCTCTTGTAATATGTTTGTGTAATTTGTATTTGCATCTTGTTTATTGTTATTTCTCTACGATCATGTTTTTCTAACACTTTGTCCATCTCATCCTCCCTTCTTCATTTCCTTCATCCCTGACATATCCACCCCCCTACTCTCTCTCTCTCTCTCTCTCTCACCTTCTCTTTACCTCCATTAGTTATCCTACCTCCTTGCCTCTTGCCATCCTCCCTCCCTTCCTCAATATCACTCTTCCCTTCCTCCCAATCACTCTCGCGATCACTCTACCTTCCTCTATCTAGCACTATACCTCTTTCTATGTGCTTCCCCTTTACCCATATTTCTATATGCCCACCACCCCCTATCTCTCTCCCCCACATGTTATATCCCCTTATATTTATCACCCTCACTCTCCCTCCCTCACTCCATCCTTCCTCCTCAATTGCTCTCCCTCCCGCTTCCCATCACCATCTCTCCTTCTCTTCTTTGTATTTATATCTCTCTCTCCCACCCTCCCTCACTCTCTCTCCCTCCTTTTATATCCCTCTCCATGCCCCATGTCTCCCTCCTCTCTCTCCCTCCCACACATTCAATCCTCCCTCTCTATCTCTTTCAATCACTCTCTCCCCACATCTCCCTCACTCCCTCTCTATCTCTCCATCCTTTTATTTCCCTTCCTCTCTTCTCTCTCTAATTATCCCTTCTTTATTCCTTCTATATCTCTTCCTTCCCACTCTATATTCCTCCCTGCACTTATGTCCCTTCCCTTCCTCTATCTATCCCTCTCTCTCTCTCAATACTTCCTCCATCCTCCCTCACTCTCTCTCTCTCTCTCCCCTCTCTCCCCTCATCCTTACCTCTCACTCTCTCTCACCCTTTAACTCCTTTCCTAACTCTCCATGCCACCCTTTCTCTCTCTTAATATCGCATTAACCCTCTCTCCTTCCCTTTCTATCTATCCCACCTCCATCCATTACTCTCTCTCTATTCCCATTCCCTCCCACTCCCTCCATTTCCCTCTCTCTCTCTCTCTCTCTCTATGTCCCTTTCTTTCCCTGCCTCCCCGGGTCTCTTTCTCTCCCCTCTAACTCTCCCTACCCCCTCTATGTCTCTCCTTGCACACCCCCTCTCTGTCTCTCCCTCCCTCTCTCTCAATCCCCCTCATTTCCCCCTTCTCTCTTATCATGTTGTTTCCTCCCTCCTTGCCCTATTATTTTTCTCACCCTCCCTTTCTAACCATACCCCCCTGGTCCTCCCTCCCTTCCTGACACTCCCTCACACACACCCTCCCTCTATCCGTCCCTTCCTCTCTCAATCGTTACATCTCCATCCATATCTCTTCCACCCCCCCCCCCTCTCTCTCTTCCACCCTCCCTCTCTTTATCCACCCCCCACACTCCCCCCTCTCTACCTCTCCCACGCTTTGTCCCTCCCTCCCACTGTATCTATTTCCCTCACTCTCTCCCCACCTCTCCCTCACACCTTCGACCTCCCTACCTTCATTTCTCTATCATCCAAGTTACTTCTTCCATCCCTTTCCTATTCTCTCTCTCACCCTCCCTCCCTCTCTCTTAATGATTTATTTTATCACTTGTACTCTACTCCTTACCTTTTACACCCCCTCTTTATTTCAGCACTTCTTATTATCCATAGGTAAATCCAGTCCTAATCCTTCTGACCCTCTCTATTCCTCGTCATACATCAATCCTCTCTCACATATTCCTAAGTCAAATATTTTTATGTTTTTAATACTCAATAATAGGGCGTTGACTTGGGAAATGATTAAAAAAACCGTCACACTAGGAATGTTATGCTTGTAGGTGTTGTTAGAAGACTACATGGTGTCTTTTCTTATATTAACACATTATATAACTTGATGAGAAATTTATACTCAAAATGAGAACTGTAACCATAAAAACTCATATTTTGCATAAAAAACACTAAAAATAAATCGAGTCAAAAAGTGGTTCTAACAGTAGCACACTTTTTTCGAGAACTAAAATTACATTTTTTTTTAAAATCTCAACCAGCCATGGCCGGTTCCATTTCTTTCAAGACCATAAATCGAGCCCTGAATCAAAAAATTGTCCTCCTAGAATCACCTTCATTTTTATTCGGAGTTAAAAGTACATCTTGTATGAAGCCTTGACCTTAACAATGAGTGTTGTTGTAGTGAAACTCATAATATTATTATTCCAAAATCACTTACAATCACCATGACACCCCCATTTTTCTTTCTAGGTCTAAAATTAAAATTTGTTTGAAACCTTGGCCCCAACACTTTACATCATCCCAATGAAATTTAAATACTAAAATCAACCTTAGAATCAAAAATTGATTCTATAGTACCATTGTTTTCTTTGATTGGGTTAAAATTACAAGCATTTAAAAACTATGACGTAAAAAATTATATTTAATTTTCATTTTCAAAATCACTATAAAAATAATTTAAAAAAGAGGAAAAATTGATTTAAAATACAAAATTTTGAAAACAAATTAAAAAAAAAACACTCATCCTTTAATTACATAAATCAAATAGAAAACATTAAAAGACATTATAAATTTTAATAAGTTAAAATATTTTTAAAATTAAAAAAAAAAGTCAAAATTATAAATAGTAAGGGTCGCATGTGGTTGGTGGGCATGGGAAATTGGAGTGGAAGAGGGGAAAGTGTGTGGGAATAATGGAGGTTCTATCAATTTAAATTTTATTCCTGCCATTTGAACTCATCCTTTAACTGTCAAGGAGTTATGGATGGATTTATACAGGTTCACTGAGCTAATGAACAACGGAGCCGTGTTGCAATCCTTCAATAAAATCGATGTATTTGATGAGGGTTTCCTTGATGTCAATAAGGGATGCAAGCATAAAATAAGCGCAACAAGGGATTTGTCAAGTCCAAACAAGATTTTCTTCAGGTGGTGAAAATCAAGTGATTTCTACTATGAAGGATTTCAAAGTGCCCTTAGTCAAAAGTGTCAGAAGGAAGATGAAGAATATGTACTAGGGTATTCAGAGATTCAATATCTTAGAAAGGAAATTAGGGTTTCTCTTGGAATTTTCAACATGACAGAGGAAGCCGCTAGGGCCTATGATGTAGAAGATACAAAAAAGATCAAGTTTTCTTTTTGCCATAACTTGTGCTTGCAATTGATGGCACAGGTGCGAGAAAGGTGTGAGGAACTAGGGATCTTCATACTTGTAAATACACAAGGAAGAGATTGATATTCATATATTTCTTTCCAAGGTGGCTATGGAAGAGTAATCATATTGCATTGCCTTGTTTCCAAACTCAAAGGAGAAATATGAAAGCAAGGAATTTGAGAGATTCATGCTTTACAGGGTGATTAAGTCCACCAAAGGATATCCCACTATCACATATAAGAGGTGAGGATTGTATTTTGGTGTCATATCCAATGGGGTTGTCAGAAGAAAAGGCTCTATCCGAGGAAAAGAAAGCGACTCAGAACAACCATTTCCCAAATTTAGATCTGAACAATGATGAGAGTTCAAGCTTCTCCATATTTTTGAGAAGTCTTGGAGGAACATATGTTAGCTTGAAGGTGACTAATATGACCCATATGTGTTCACTCAAGACTCATATTCAAGAAAATTAAATAATCATGCATATTTCCAACAACGTATATTATTTTGCATGTAAGGAGGTTTAGGGTCATCATCTCTTAGCTAAATTCAATATTATTAAGGATTCAACTTTCTTTGTTGTTGTTAAAGTATGCAAAAGAGCTGTGGGTAAGGGGTGTTCTACTTCCTTGAAACCCTCATTTAAAAATGTAGTAAAAAATCACTCAAGTATTTCATCACCCTAGACATCTGTCTTGAATGCTTATATAGTGAGAAGAAAGGTTATGTCCTACAACTGGAAATATCTAATCAAGGTATCACTACCACTCATGATGGTTTCACGAGAATTTATGATGCTTTAACTAGTTCTCTCCAAATATTTTGACCTATATTGTTGTATTCTTTCAACCTGGATAGGATATTGTGAGATGGACATTAGATTGTGAGATAAACCTTTGCTTCAAGTGTTTTTTTATTGTTTTTTTTCCATGATATTGATGTTTATAAAAATTAATGGAGGAAGGTCAATGGTTCTTGGGTAGACTTGTCCTGTTCTTAAATCCTTGTTTTCGAAAGCTTGACTAACCTCATTATTGGTTAGTATTCAAACTTTGGAGGCTGTAGGAAACAAGTTGGGAAAATGCATAAAAACAAACATTGAGAGAGCACATGTCAATGTAGCCACTTATGCTCGAATCTATATTGAAATAGATCTTATCTAGTATCTTCCGGATATAATGACTCTTAAGTGGAATAATTACAATTAGCACATCATTTGGGTTATAAAACATAGCCTTATGTTGTCAAAACTGTGAACAACATCTTTATGAATCTTATCTACTAGCCCATCCACCTCCTCAAAAAAATACGCCCACTGAAGCAAATTCCAAATGAATGTCCAAAGCTCAAGAACAATTTGAGTTCATGGTTTCAGAGTATGAGGATTCCTATGGCACAAATAATGATATAGATTTAGAGAATGTTGAAGACTCTATTATATGAAAGAGAAATGAGGATATTTTCACCAAGGAAAGGAATCAGGCCATGGTATTAATGGATTCTATAACTAGGGGAACAAACAAACCTCATGAATCCTCTAACTAAAATAAAGATCAGGCGGGAGTGGGAGTGGGACCCCTTGGATCCCTAACAAGAGAGTTACTTGCACATGAATTTAGTTGACCCTTGCTCACTAGATTGGACAAAGGTTAAGAACAATAAAGCCAAAGAAAAAATCAAAAGAACTTAAGAAAGATTAATAAAGATCTATTTAAAAAAAAAAGATAAATGAATTCTAACAAGAACACAAAAATGGTCAAAAAATAACAGCAAAAGTGTGTGTGTGTGTGTGAAACAGAAGTAGAAGTTCAAAATGGAATGAAAGCTCAATGAATGAATTCATAAAAATGAAAGGTATGGAAATATATGACTAGTAACAACCAAATTAATAATATTGAAGTGTATCAGTATGAGAAAATATGATGAAACAATTTATTAATCAATATTGAAAATGAAAATGTATGTCTGTAGTGGTTAATTCGCTAAAATATTTCAAACAATTTGAAGATAAATATTTTATTTAGAATATATCTTCTTAAAGTGTATATCTAGTTTACTCTTGTAAATTGAAGTACAAATATTTTTTCGACTTTTCATCATAGAAGGGTTGGATGGATATAATCCTTCAACATGAAATTAAGAGTAGCCCTTCAAATTTTATCATTGTTAGCATTCATGATGCTTTAATGGGTTATGGCCAAAAAATTTTGACCTATATAGGTGGATTCATTCAACTTATACAACAGACTGTGAGATTAACCTTTGCTCCAAGGTTTTTTTTATTGTTTATTCCCATGATAAATTCATTTTCATAAGAAATTAATGGAGGAAGGTCCATGATTCTAGGGTAGAATTGACATGTTCTTAATTCCTTGGTTTCCAAGGCTCGATGAACTCCAATATGGGTCACTCTACTTGATCAGACCCTTGATTTGTAGAGTATTCCAACTTTGGAAGCCATAGCGAACAAGTTGCGAAAATGCGTAAAAAAAAACATTGAGAGAGGACATATTAGTTTAGCCACATATGCTCGCATCTCTATTCTAGCCAGGGTCTTTCAGACATAATGACTCTCAAGTGGAATAATTACAAGTGGACACATCATTTGGATTATAAAAATAGAGCCTTATGTTTTTAGGACTGTTAACAAACTATACATATTTATGGATATTGTCGACTAGTCCATCTGCCTCAGAAAAAAGAATGGCACTCAAGTAAATTTCAAACGATGGAAAGCTCTGAAACAGTTCGAGCTCATAGTTTTAGAGGATGAGGAGGTCATACACAGATCCTGATCAAGATTCATAGAATGTTGAAGAATATTAGACTGCATCAAAGAGGAATGAGAATATTTTCTTCAAAGAAATTAATCAAGAGATTGGAGATATTACAAACCTACCCACTCCGGGAGCTATAGTATGGATGGATTCTATAAATAGGGGAATAAAGCGAGTACATGAATCCTCTTACTCAAATAAAGAGCAGGTCCAATGAAACCCCTTGAATCCCCGAGAAGAGTGTTGTAGATTACTTTAATTGACCCTTACTCATTAAACTGGACAAAGGTCAACAATAATAAAGGAAAGAAAAAAAAGAATTTAAGCAATACTAGTTAAGATTTATTTTAAAAAATGGATTCTAACAAAAACAAAAAAATGATTAAAAAAATAACCAAAAAAGTATATATATATATATATATATATATATAACAAAAGGGAGAAGAACAAAATGGAATGAAAACTCGATGAATGAATTCAATATGGAAATATATCACTAATAACAAGCACATTAATAATATTGATATTTTTTAGTATAAATAAATATAATGAAAACAATTTACTAATCAATGTCATTATTTAATATATATTTACAATATTTTAATAAATAGAATATATATAAATTTTTAACTTTTATAAAAAAAATCATAATAAAAAAACATATGATTAATAAATAATATTTTAATTTTTTTTATTAATTCATTTATTGTTATATATAGTATTTACAATATTTTTAATAAATATAGAAAAACAATATTTTAATATTTATAGCAAAATGATAATTCAAAAATATGAATAATAAATAAATAATATTTTAAATTTTTTATTAATTCATTATATTAGATAACATTTTATTGTTATGTCTCAGAAAAAAAATCAGTATAGTGAATAAACTAGCTTCTAACTTTTTACATACTTCTTTATAATAGCTAAAGAGGTATGGAAACTGGCATGTAAATTTGAAACTCAGGTCGACAAACTAATAATAGATAGAGCTTGCGAAATCCTCATATGGGTAGATATTCCATGTATTTCTTGCCCAAAAGTTGAATCTCGGGCCCCACGTACAAAATGAATAATGACTGGTTTCCCTTGATCATCGTGATATATACCCTTTATCAAACCTACACGCAGACCAACATAATTTTCAAGCATTAAGAGGTCTCTTGTTCAAACGGCATGCACATAGCTTTGTTTTTCCCACAAAGAATAATTTGTTTTTTTCTCGGCCTAAATCCCACAAGTAGGGCGTTCCTCTAGGAGTCAATATATGAAATTGGTCACCATGCCTTTGAAAGTATCCTGCAGACTGTCTCATGGTTGGGAGGATTATAGTGATGATAAATAGGAATATGTATGTAATGAAGTTGGGCTTGCATTTTAATTCAGGTATTTTTTTTTCAAGAAGAAAAAATTGTATTTTTATTATTATTAAGAAAAAAAAAATACATTTTTAAATTACAGATCCAACATCTGTATACTAACCAATAACAAGTGCATCCCAAAACAATATCAACAAAGCTATCAAGTACAAAAAGATGTCCAAGAGAAGGCCCATTATATCCAAAGAATTCCACCAAAATAATATCACAAAGCTCAATAACTCTAAAAATAAATTTGTTCTTTGGCACTACTAACTTAAGACAAATATAATCATGTTATGCAAACACACATACTTGAATCGTTAATTGGCACTATAACGTTTTACCCCTAACACTTGAATATAATCCCATTTTAAAATATATATACTTAATTATAAATTGTATTATGAATATGAGGGTAACTCTAAAAATAATAAATTTTTCTTTGCTAAAAGAGTGGGATAGGGTAATGAGTTTTGTTTATGTATTAACACATGAATTATGTGTACCTATTGTCGACTCTTACATGAGCAAAATTTATGTAATATATTAGATTTCATTTTCAAGTTATTTGTAATATTAGGAATATTAAAACAACTTGTTATTATTTGTTTATTATTAACCAACCAATATTTAACTATGATAATATGTATTTAGAAACTTCATATATGTTGGAAGTCCAAGGCAACATCTCAAACAAATCAATATTCAAACAATAAATATTGAACATTTATTAGCTTAAAATAATCCATAGAGATAAGAATAAAATATAATATGAAAAGATGAGATGATGCAATGCCATGAGATGGTGTGTTTTTATATACAATGTCTAGTTTTAATGGACAAATGGGTATCTCCATTAGTTAAGACGTGTTTCTCATTAATTATTTAATTATTATGATTATTATTATTAATGGTCATATATATATATATAATTTTGTTCGTTACATTGCCTACCGCTTAAAAAAATGCTTTTTTCCTCAAGGCCCACAAAGTTATGTCTTAGTTGTGGCGTGTAATGTTTTTTCAAGATTCTTTAGTTTTAATCTTGATGTGGTAGATAATACAAGATGATGTCATCTTTGAAGTGCCGAGTAGAACTGTCAAATTGTAAAAAGGCATGCTCAGGCTAAGTAAGTCTTTTGTGGAACTGAACATTTATAGGGTTGTTGGAGAGAACCTATTGTATTGCAATTTCCACAATGACTTCTACCTTGAGATCAAATTGTACATGTATGAGTATCCTTTGGAACATAAGTCAATTGTTTCATTGCAGATATCCACCTAACTAAAACCTTAGGTTTAGGGTTCCATATAGAAGTGTTTGTAAGGGTAAGTCCTGAGGACATTAAATATTTTTTACAAAAACTTGAAAATTGGGGTAGTCGTGCAAAGCTTTGTGATTCTTGTTCATTGATAAAAATGGTGATCCACACATGCCAACTTAAATGTGTGTTTCGTTTACAATAGCATGCGGGCATAATAAAAGCTCTAGTTTCATGAACTAGTAGCATAAGTGGAACATGGCGAGTTTGAAGAGAACCAAAACACGTGAGATTGGTCACATTTGAAATTCATAACATGCATTCAAGTTGAAAAAATCATGTCATCATTGGAAGGAAATGGTCTTCCATGCAAGGTATGTCACACTTAACCTCAATGGGGAAAAGAATGGTGAAGATTAATAAAATGTGGGATGAATTCCCCATCCCTTGAATTATTGTAGTTTCTCTCTAGGTACAATTTGTTACAACACATATTAGGGAATTTCTTCTTACTTATTACAATCATTGGTTTCAAAATCCACTAGCATTTTTAGCAACTAGTAAGAGAAGAAGTTGAAGAGATACCAACTATCTATTACTAAAAGTATAAGGGACTTGATAAATTGGAGATCTTAATAGATTAATATCAAAATAAATGAGAATGAAGTAGAATGAAACAGAAACATATCAAAGTTAATGAAAGAGTCCAAACAAAATTATTGTGAGAAAAAGAAAATAAATAGACCAATATATAAGCCAAAATCAAAAGACAAGTGAAAAAGCACAAGCAAGGAACAAATATTTTTTGTTTTGTTTTTATTTATATGTGATTCTTTTTATTTATGTATAATGGATGTGGTAGAACAATACAAATCATCAAGGTGGATGGAACTTGTTGTAAAGAAATGCATCCTTGGTACTACATGAAATATTCTTGACATGACAGGGGGATTATTATGCATCAAATGCCAATCAACATGCCAAACAAGAATGAAATGTGGTGTAGGTGAAGGGATTACTAATATCATGAATACTTTTGATAAACTTGTATAAGAAAATAACAATGCCAATCAAAATCTAAAACACAAGAATTAACAATGTCTCACACATACATTACATAGATATTTACCATCATTACCCAAAACTAGGAAAACCAACATTCTTGAGTGTTTCTCCACTCTCTATGTCATTGTATTATGTTTATGTTTACAATACAATATTATAGCCTCAAAAACCCTAATCAATTAACTTGCATTAGATTACAACCTCAATTTCTTGACTAGAATTAGTTTACAATGGGCCACAAAACCATGGGCTAAAAACAACTCAAAATGGACGAAAACACCAATGTAAAAAACTTATTTCTATGCACAAGCCTCTTAGAACCTCCTTTCTATGAGAACCTTAAAAGAGTACAACTTATTTCAAATAGATCCAAAAGTATCAATAAACTACCTATAAAAATTGCTAAGTTTTGAGGTCATCATCACATCTCATATGAAAAGAACTCAAATGCTCATGGATATCATGTGTTGAGATCAAATTCTTATGAAATTATTGGGATAGGATTTGGTTTGAGAATAAACATAGAATAATCCAAATAAAAGAACAAGATGCTTCATCTCCTCTCTAGGAACAACAAGGGTAGCCTCCATGGTCATTTGATCCCTTCATGGGCTACTCATCCTAAGTTGGGAAAGATTTATGATACAAAATATCATAAAGTTTGGGAATGCACTACTACATTTTTTTCCTTTAGGGGGGGTTGTCTTCCACCCCCAAAAGTGACCTACGAGCGGGGGGGGGGGGGGGGGGGGTAGTTTTGGCAAAACCACCCCTAAAGGCACCGATGTTAAAAATTTTTCCCTTTAAGGGTGGTTTTTGACGAGATTAGAACTCCCCCCAAAAGTGACTTTTGAGGGTGGTTTGTGACCCCCCTCATAGAGGTCAACGGAGGCGGTTTTAAACCCCCCTCATAGACCCCTACATAGAGACCTACGGGGGCGGTTTTGAACCCCCTTCATAGAGACCTACGACGGAGGTTTTGAACCCCCCTCATACAAACCTACAGGGGTGGTTTGGAACCCCCCTCGTAAAGAACCATAGGGGCGGTCTAAAAACCCCCTCGTAGAGGCTTATAGGGGCGGTTGTGAACCCCCCTCATATATTACTATAGGGGTGGTTTGCAACCCCCCTTGTAGAGGCCTATAGGGGCATTTTAGAACCCCCCTTGTATAGGCTTATAGGGGCTCTTTTGAACCCGCCCCCTCGTAGAGGCCTATAGAGGCAGTTTGAAACCCCCCTTGTAGAGGCCTATAGGGTCGATTTGGAACCCCCCTCATAGATTCCTATAGGGGCGGTTTGTAACCCCCCTCATAGATTCCTATAGGGGCGATTTGGAACTCCCCTCGTAGATTCCTATGGGGGGGGTTTGGAACCCCCCCTCGTAGAGGCCTACATAAGCGACTTGAAAACCCCCTTGTAGAGAACTACATGGGGGGTTATGAACCCCACTCATCGTAAGCTATGGGGGCAGTCAACAACCCCCCTCATAACCACCTAAAAGGACAATTTGAAACCCCCCTAATAGACACCTATAGTGGTTGTTAAGAACCCCCCTCATAGCAAGCTACGGGGGCAGTTTAAAACCCCCCTCATAGTTTTCTACAAGGTCAATTTAGAACCCCCCTCATAGCCACTTACAATATCAGTTTAGAACCCCCCTATAGATACCTCTATAGCCATAATAAATCATAATAAAATACATTGTATTAAAAATACCAATATTGCAATATCAATAGGGTACGAAGGAATCAAACCACCAACCTCCTGCTTGTAAGGCAGGTGCTCTACCATTGAGCTAGCACCCTTTAAGAGTTAGGGAGATGAGCAACATTAACACCCATATTGCATTATTTTTAAGTCTAATAAAAGACAATAAGAATGTTCAGGAGATGATTGTAACAGGATATACACATGTACCCAAATATCTATAGATTATCATGCAATAGAAACCTTCTCTTTGCAATCCTCACAAGGCATAAGAGCTATAATTCCAAACTTTTCGATTGCTTACTAAAACAATAAAATTGCTGAAAAAAATTGCATACAATTTGCAGACACAAATTTCAATCATGTGATATGCATTTCATAACATAGTGCAGTTATTCTTATTGTAGACATGACATATTGCTGCAGTTGAGGAGCTCAATAGTTTGTACATGGAAGGCCAATATTCAAGAGGAATCATCTTCCTTGTTTGTCTGTTCAAGGATATAGCTTACTTTCCATTGGAAGTTTCTCTTTTATCAAATATATCTATAATGACATTAGGAAGACTCCTAAAAATAAACCTGAGACAAATAGGGACATCATAGATTGACATATCTAATGCAAGATGTTTCATTGACAGAACAAGTAAAGGAAATCCTGGGTGGTGTAGAGCTGGAAGTGCATTGTTTCTTTCACATTCCATTGGTTCTCTTTCAAAGTTGGGGTATGGTAAGGGTTATGATAATTAAGCAGAAATGAAGGCCTTGGAAGATCTATTAAGAATTGTAGTGAAGAAAGGATTATCCTTTGGGTATATGGAGATTCAAAGTTGATCATTGAATGGGTATATATCTATCTTCAATCATTTCTTGATGAGATAAAGCTTCCAATTGGAATATTTAAATTCATTTCCTTCACTCCTGTATATAGGGAACACAACATGTGGGCTAACAGTCTCTCAAAGCATGGTTTAGAAGCTTTTGAAAAATACATCGTTCTAGTAGGACACAGGGAGGATCAGATTGTTCGACAAAGGATGATAATTGTTTATGAATGACAGGCTAAATGGTTTTTGTATACATGTATTGTTTCACTTGTGAAATGTAACAATTTGTCTCCTTGAAATATAAAGTTGAGATTTTTTTCTTGGAGAAAAAGGTAGCATTCTAATTCTTACATAAAGTTTCCAGGAAACCCGTGAATGAATGTCTCATGTGATTTTTACCAATCCTAAAGTAGTAATCTGTATTCTCTATTCATAATAATATCAAGCATCCAAATAATCAAAGATAAAGAATGCATAGGTTGTGTTGTAGAATACAAGTGACTTCAGTTCAAAGCCTCACGATAAGCCAACTACTATATAAAATCACAAGTCTTGATAATTAGCCAATTATTTGGGTAACTTTGGAAGCCATTAAAAATTCAACAGCCTCTAACAAGCAATCAGTACCCTATATGATACAAATATTTAACAACCTCCGACTTAACTAAGAGCCAATGCTTCAGGAAAGCACAAATGGTATAGCTGATGAAAGGGCACATTAGGGAAAAAATCTAATTTTTGTGTATTGTACTAAGAGATGACTGGTATAACAAGGAATTTCAATAACAATCCAATCAAGGTATTTTTCATGAAGCATAATCAGTGGTTGATTCTATCCAATCATCAGTCCCAAGACATCAGGAACAAGAAAAAAAGTGTCAAAAATTAATACCCAAAATGTAACCATGAAAAATGCCTTGAAGCATATATTTGACCTGAAAAATAAGTGTTTCTTGTGACAGGCTGTACAATCTGAAGAATACAAGACAAGCAGAACACCAGAAAATCTAGCCTTTAATGGCCTTAATCTATTTTACTATCTCTTATAAACTTCTGATACACAAACTCATAAAAGCTGGGGCAAATCAAATAAGAAACCCAAACCTAGAAAGAACAAGAGAATATATATAAATTCAGACCTCTAGTGATGTAATGTTCTAACCTAGATGGGGTATCATTGTATGTATCCAATGGAATGATATTATGATCTACAATAGTATTTGTAATGGCCAACATATCAATCAGTATGACCCTATGTTGGTAGTATTTTTTGAGTATAGCATGATGATAAGCTATCTTCAGTGCTAGAAATATGACTTGATGGTCATTGGTAAGGTATTGTTCTATAGGGATAAGTACAAACTGTAATGTAATTATCTTTTTGAAGTAATACATCATGTTTTTTTGTGTTGGGAAAAAAACACTTCCATTTATAATAAATGGTCACTTACATCATAGTTGATATCTAAATGAACATTAAAATTTCCAAATCCAACACTATTAAATGCTATGGGGCCCCATAACATATCCTTAGTTTAGACATGACATAATGCTGCAGTTGAGGAGCTCAATAGTTTGTGCATGGAAGGACAATATTCAAGACGAATCATCTTCCTTGTTTGTCTCTTCAAGGATAAAGCTTACTTTCCATTGGAATTTTCTGTTTTATCAAATATATCTATAATGACATTAGGAAGACTACTAAAAATAAACCTGAGACAAATAGGGACATCACAGATTGACATATCTAGTGCAAGATGTTTCATTGACAGAACAAGTCAAGGAAATCCTGGGAGGTGTAGAGATGGAAGTGTATTGTTTCTTTCACATTCCAATGGTTTCTCTTTAAAATTTGGGGTATGGTAAGGGTTATGATAATTAAGTAGAAATGAAGGCCTTGGAAGCTCTGTTCAGAATTGCAGTGAACAAAGGATTATCCTTTGGGTATATGGAGATTTAAAGTTGATCATTGAATGGGTATATATCTATATTCAATCAGTTCTTGATGAGATAAAGCTTCCAATTGGAATATTTAAATCCATTTCCTTCACTCATGTATATAGCGAACACAACCTGCGAGCTAACAGTCTCTCAAAGTGTGGTTTAGAAGCTTCTGAAAAATACATGGTTCTAGTAGGACACATGGAGGGTCAGATGCTTCGACAATGGATGATAGTTTTTTATGACTGATAGGATAAATGGTTTCTACATGCATGTCTTGTTTCACTTATGAATTGTAACCATTTGTCTCCTTGAAATATAAAGTTGAGATTTTTTCCTCGAAGAAAAAGGTAGAATTCTAATTCTTACATAAAGTTTCCAGGAAACCCGTGAATGAATGTCTCATGTGATTTTTACCAGTCCTAAAGTAGCAATCTGTATTCCCTATTCACAATAATTTCAAGTAGCCAAATAATCAAAGATAAAGAATGCATAGGTTGTGTTTTAGAATACAAGTGACTTCAGGTCAAAGACTCACCAAAAGCCAGCCGCTATATAAACTCATCAGTATTGATAATTAGCCAATTATTTGGGCTATCTTTGGAAGCCATTAAAAATTCAACAACCTTTGACAAGCAATCAATACCCTATATGATACAAACACTTCACCATCTCCCACTTAACTAAGAGCCAATGCTTAAGGAAAGAACAAATGGTACAACTGATGAAAGGGCACACTAGGGAAAAAATCTAATTGATGTGTACTATACTAAGAGATGACTGGTATAACAAGGAATTTCAATAACAATCTAATCAAGGGAGTTTTCATGAAGCATAATCAGTGGTTGATGTTGTCTAATCATCAGTTCCAAGACATCAGGAACAAGAAAAAAAGTGTCAAAAACTAATACACAAAATGTAGCCATGAAAGTTGCCTTGAAGCATATATTTGACCTGAAAAATATGTATTTCTTGTGACAGGCTGTACAATCCGAAGAATACAAGACAAGCAGAACACCAGAAAATCTATCCTTTAATGGCCCTAATCTATTCTACTATCTCTTATAAGCTTCTGATACACAAACTCATAAAATATGGGGCAAATCAAATAAGAAACCCAAACCTGGAAAGAACAAGAGAATATATATAACTTCAGACCTCTAGTGATGTAATGTTCTATCCTAGATGGGGTATCATTGTATGTATCCAATGGAATGATATTATGATCTACAATAGTATTTGTAATGGCCAACACACTAATCAATATGAGCCTATGTTGGGAGTATTTTTTGAGTCTAGGATGATGATAAGCTGTCTTCAGTGCTATAAATATGACTTGATGGTCATCGGTAAGGTATTGTTCTATAGGGATATGTACAAACTATAATGTAATTATCTTTTTGAAGTAATACATCATTTATTTTTGTGTGGGGAAAAAAACACTTCCATTTATAATAAATGGTCACTTACATCATAGTTGATATCTAAATGAACATTAAAATTTCCAAATCCACCACTATTATATGTTATGGAGCCCCATAACATATCCTTATTTTAGACATGACATATTACTGTAGTTGAGGAGCTTAATAGTTTGTGCATGGAAGGACAATATTCAAGACGAATCATCTTCCTTGTTTGTCTCTTCAAGGATAAAGCTTACTTTCCATTAGAAGTTTGTCTTTTATCAAATATATCTATAATGACACGAGGAAGACTCCAAAAATAAACCTGAGACAAATAGGGAAATCACAGATTGACATATCTAGTGCAAGATGTTTCATTGACAGAACAAGTCAATGAAATCCTGGGAGGTGTAGAGATGGAAGTGCATTGTTTCTTTCACGTTCCATTGGTTTCTCTTTCAAAGTTGGGGTATGGTAAGGGTTATGATAATTAAGCAGAAATGAAGGCCTTGGAAGCTTTGTTCAGAATTGCAGTGAAGAAAGGATTATCCTTTGGGTATATGGAGATTCAAAGTTGATCATTTAATGGGTATATATCTATCTTCAATTAGTTCTTGATGAGATAAAGCTTCCAATTGGCATATTTAAATTCATTTCCTTCACTCTTGTATATAGCAAACACAACATGCGAGCTAACAGTCTCTCATAGCATGGTTTAGAAGCTTCTGAAAAATACATGTTTCAAGTAGGACACATGGAGGATCAGATGGTTCGACAATGGATGATAGTTTTTTATGACTGATAGGCTAAATGGTTTCTATATACATGTCTTGTTTCACTTATGAAATGTAACCATTTGTCTCCTTGGAATATAAAGTTGAGATTTTTTCCTTGGAGAAAAAGATAGAATTCTAATTCTTACATAAAGTTTCCAGGAAACCCATGAATGAATGTCTCATGTGATTTTTACTCGTCCTAAAGTAGCAATCTGTATTCCCTATTCACAATAATTTCAAGTAGCCAAATAATCAAAGATAAAGAATGCATAGGATGTGTTGTAGAATACAAGTGACTTCAGTTCAAAGACTCACCAGAAGCCAACCGTATATAAACTCATCAATATTGATAATTAGCCAATTATTTTTGGTAACTTTGGAAGCCATTAAAAATTCAACAACCTATAACAAGCAATCAATACCCTATATGATACAAACATTTCACCATCTCCCACTTAACTGAGAGCCAATGCTTCAGGAAAGCACACATGGTACAACTGATGAAAGGGCACACTAGGGAAAAAATTAATTTCTGTGTACTGGGAAAAAAATTAATTTCTGTGTACTGTACTATGAGATGACTAGTATAACAAGGAATTTCAATGACAATCCAATCAAGGGAGTTTTCATGAAGCATAGTTAGTGGTTGATGTTGTTTAATCATCAGTTCCAAGATATTAGGAACAAGAAAAAAAGTATCAAAAACTAATACACAAAATGTAACCATGAAATTTGCCTTGAAGCATATAGTTGACCTGAAAAATAAGTATTTCTTGTGAGAGGCTGTACAATCTGAAGAATACAAGACAAGCAGAACACAAGAAAATCTATCCTTTAATGGCCCTAATCTATTCTACTATCTCTTATAAACTTCTGATACACAATCTCATAAACGCTAGGGCATATCAAATAAGAAACCCAAACCTGGCAAGAACAAGAGAATATATATAACTTCAGACCTCTAGTGATGTAATGTTCTAGCCTAGATGGGGTATCCTTGTATGTATCCAATGGGATGATATTATGATCTACAATAGTATTTGTAATGGCCAACACACCAATTAGTATGAGCCTATGCTGGCAGTATTTTTTGAGTCTAGGATTATCATAAGCTGTCTTTAGTGCTAGAAATATGACTTGATGGTCATCGGTAAGGTATTGTGCTATAGGGATAAGTACAAACTGTACTATAATTATCTTTTTGAAGTAATACATCATGTTTTTTTGTGCAGGGAAAAAACATTTTCATTTATAATAAATGGTCACTTACATCATAGTTGATATCTAAATGAACATTCAAATTTCTAAATCCACCACTATTATATGTTATGGCGCTTTCTTATTTTATAATTTCCAAATCCACCACTATTATATGTTGTGAGAAAACATTGGATATTTTATTACTAATGCTATGGAATCATGAATTAGAATATTGAAAATGTTGTTTTTCTTAAAAAATTAAATATTTTACGTATTTTTTAGCGAACCGATTCATTAAATTTAAATCGACCGATTTATGACCGATTGATTACCAATTCCAATTCCGATTCCGAGTTGACCCTCGACCGATTCCGAGTCCGATTTCAATTTTTCAAACATTGGTTTAAACAATCGCAAACCTATTGCAATGCTATTAGTAACTTGGTTGATACTAATGCATCCATTTGTTTTACAGAATTCTAGCAAGGGCCATTTTACAGCATGTTAAATGAGGGAAGAACAAAGAAACACAAATTACAACTGCATCCATTTGAACTTCCAGTGTCAATGAGAGGCATGAACTTTCTGTTCTCTAGTCATACTAAGCAATTATTAAGGACCAACAAAATGAATAATTGTTGAACAAAACAACAAAATGAACTTTAAGGAATTTATGACATCCAAATTGCAAACATAAAGAATTTGGTCCTACCTTGTCACAAAGCTTTTGTAGCTAAGTCATAGCAACAGGAGATAGTATATCAGGATGAATGCTCAATGCTTTCCCAAGATTTATGTAATCTGGCCCCAATGAAGTCACTATATCTTGAAGTTTAATATCTCTACCCACTAAAAGTAGAATCAATAAGCATGATAAGTTTCCCAAGCCCACAACTACTATGTATGTTCTCATTGTATGAAAATACAAAAGGTAACCCCAATAGTATAGTCTAGAAAACAATTTTCAGCAATAACTCTTCTAAAGAGAGCTAATACTTTTTGTGGTAAAATTACTTCACAATATGTACTTCTAGTATAATAGTGGCAGCAATACATATGAATACAAACTAATTTAACAAATGGATAGAATTAGCTAATAGCCCAGAGTACATTAGATTTGTTGTCATTCTAGAATAATAATGGCAGCAATAAATATGAATACAAACTAATTTAACAGATGGATAGAAATAGCTAATAGCCCAGACTACATTAGATTTGTTGGCATTCCTTCCTGTTTTCTTACTTTCTCTTATGTTTATGTGCTAGTGTTCATTTCAAGCAATCTAGTGTCCAGATATATATTGGGATTACAAGATGTGCTTCCCTCCATATCATATGATGTTGGGATCATGAGAGTCGAAACTTAATTTAGAGGACTTAATCTAAGAGTGTATAATATTCTCTTGTACTTTATATTATGTAAATCTTATCAAACGGTCCACCGAACTAGTACTTTAGATTTTATAAATCTTACCTACCAACACCTACCACAAATTGTACTATATTTAACTAATGGAATATAAAGCATGCCTGTACAGTTCAGTAAGCCTTTTGGTACTTTTCATTCTTCTCTCTTGTTTTGTGAGTGCTTAAATTGTTGGCTAATTGTGCTCATATTGGTTCGTATTGGACCCTGAATATTAGGGATTGATGTTTTGCAGTTCCAGCTGTTAAATTTTGTAGTTGCAATTGTGCTCATTAGCTATGCCCACCTAGAATAACATGTACAACCCTCAACATGTCTACATTCAGAGGTGAAGTGCCCGCCAGGAAGAGATTAATTGCCTGCAAGATGTTCTAAATAATTGAAAATGCCCGCAAGTGCCAACAGGTATTGAAGAAATGCCTGTTGTATTGAAATTTCTTGTCCAACAAAATGCATAAAGCATTGCTAAATGTTTGCAAGGCTACAAAGAATGCCCGCAAGGTGAAGAAATTCCTATTGTATTGAAATTTCTTGTCCAACAAAATGCATAAAGCATTGATAAATGTTTGCAAGGCTACAGAGAATGCCCGCAAGGTGGTTTCAGGGTATGAATATGCCTGCAGATTCAGTGAAATTCCCACGGGGACCTTAAAAATGCCTGCAAGACTTGGAACAAATGCCCACGGGAATAGTAAGATTGCACATGGGTTAAAATATGCATGCAGGAATAGCCCGCCAGACATACAAGAAATGTCCACACACAAACTGAGATGCCCGCAATCAACAGAGAATTGCCTGTTGCACTGATAATATGCTATCGACAACCAAGTAAATGGCCGCAGGCTTTGGGAAATTGCACTTAGGCCAAGTTAAATTGATTAGAGAAGTGAAGAATGTCCGCAATTGTGTAAAATATGCTTGTAGCCATTTGTAAAATGCCCGTTGGAACCATTGAAAATGCCAGAAGGCAGTGAAGAAATGCGAGTAGGCATCATAAATGTTGATGTATATGTAACTTCGGAATGTATTTCACCTATGCATATTGTACTCCTATAGAGATGGTATTATTCCTCTATACGGAAGTGTCGTCATTTGTATTGACAAGTGTCACAATTGTCTCAACTTGCATGTGATGGGTTATTAGACCACCAAGTGTGGGGTCATCCCTGATTAGTATTACCATGGGTTGTTAGACTGAGTTAGACAAGTCGACCCTGCTAGTTTATTAGGTAGGTCAGTTCAAGTATAAATAGAGTGTGTTACTCTATTTGATCACTTCATTATTCACTTCTACACTCCCCAAAAAGTGGCGCACAAGTGAGGAAGGATGAGTAGCTACTATAAGGACTATCTCTTGTAGTTGGGTTGTATCATTGCTCTTTCTATCTCTGAGGAAGTTGTGGGGTTTTTCACCTTTATGGTTTTCCCCATTGAAACTATGTGTGTCTATTGTCTTATGTGATTGCTTGTTGTGCTTGATATGATTGATATGTTGTACATGTTATTCTCTCAGTAAAGATCCTAGAGTATGTTGAATTAATGCTAAAAAGTAACATGGTATCAGAGCTAACCTGAGAAGAAGACACTGTGTAGTTGCAAAAACTAGGGTTTCTTGTTTATTAGGTTTCTCTCCATAGATTTTGGGAAGGAAGTAATATATATTGACTTTACTCAGCAAGGTGCATCTTTCTGTCTAATCAAAATTCAATTATGGGCTTTCATTTTTGGTCCTAAAATTTAGGGTTTCCACAAAAATAGGAATTTATGAAATCTGAGACCATAGCTTGAAGCTCCTTGTAAAAATAGAAGTTTAAAGCTTTGGGTCAAACTTTTTGGTTGGGTGAAGCTCCGGGAAACTCAAACCCTAATTCAGGGTCCTCCCTAGTGAATCCAGGAAGACTAAAAGGCATTTCTGAAGGGTGAAACTTTGCAGTTTTCAATTTCTGAGTATACCAAGCTGATCAACTCATCAAGGCGCATATTTATATTCTTTCATAAATTTGAAATTCACATTTTGAATTTTTAGGGTTTCTCTAACAAACCCAAATCCAGCACCAGATCCAGATTTATGCAAATCAAGTGGTAAGACCTAAATATTTGCTATTTACATTTTAAGTACTCTTTAAGATGTCTCACCACACCAAGATTGAGGATAAGCTTGAAGGGGTTGATAATTTCCTAGCATGGAAGTATAGGATTGGGTTAATCTTGGAAGAAAATGAATTGGACACTTACATAAGTGAAGAGGTCCCTGTCCCAGAGGGAGAAGAGGCTAAGGCCTTACATAAGAAGAACTTGGTCAAGGAAAAGAGGATCATTGTTGATTCTATCAAAGACCATCTCATACCACATGTGTCATCTCTAAAGACACCCAAAGAGATGTTTGATTCCCTGACCAAGCTATTTGAAGAGAAGAACATAAATAAGAAGGTGACTCTATGGAACCAATTGAAAGGGGTAAAGCTTCAGAATGAAGAGACCATTCAATCCTATTTTTCTAAGGTATCTCAAATCAAGGAACAACTTGAAGCTATGGATGAAGTAGTGGATAATGGTGACGTTGTTATGACCACATTGAATGGCCTACATAGGTCATGGGATTCCTTTATCCAAGGAATCTGTGCAAGAAAGAAATTGGTCTCCTTCAGTAGACTGTGGGAGGAATTCTCACAAGAAGAAGCAAGGCTTGTGGCCCGAGAAGAAAAGATGGGGAATGAAGATCAAGCTCTCACAGCACACACCAAAAAGGAAATCTCAAGAGAGAGCCATCTCATTTCAAGAAATCTTCTCACCACCATCAGCATAAAGAGAAGAGAAGATTTTTTACATGTAATGAGAAGGGACACATTGCTGTAGATTGTCCCAAGAACAAAAGGGACAACAACAAATTCAACAACAAGAAGAAGAACTACAAAAGGAGATATCATGCTCATGCTGCTGGGGATGATGATCCTCCCAAGAAGATAGCTAGAGTAGAAAGTGATGACTCATCTAGTGAAGATGAATATGTTCTAATCTTTTCTCTCACAGGTACTATCTCTCATGGATGTGATGTTTGGATTATTGATAGTGGGGCTTCCAAACACATGACTGGGTTTAAAGAATCTTTTGTAGATCTATCTGAAAACATGAGTCAACCCATAAGGTGAAACTTGGGGATGACTATCAATACCCTATCAAAGTAAGTGGTGAGGCCTCCTACAAACTAGACTATGGGAAGTCCTTGAAGATGAAAGATGTTTTATATATACCTAGGCTCAAGAAAAATAACCTATCCATATCATCTCTGGATGCAAAAGGAATTAGAGTTGCATTTGTGGATGGCCAAGTACTCATGTGGCCAAAGGGTAAGACCATAGATGATGCAGTAGTGATTGGAGAGCAAGATGGAGGATTGTGCAAATTGAAGGGACAACCTGAACATGCCATGGTACATGAATCCATGGAGCCAAGTGAACTTTGGCATAGAAGGCTTGCACATGTGCACTACAAAGCACTACCAGTTGCAAGTAACGCAGTAGAGGGTCTTCCTGAAATCAAGACAAAGCATGAAGGTATTTGCAAAGGATGTGCAAAAGGAAAGAACATTAAGAAGGCATTTCCAGGCAGTGAAAGTAAAGCAAAAGGAATCTTGGAAATTATCCACTCTGATGTATGCGGTCTGATGTCATCCATTTCTCTGAGTGGGTATGTATACTATGTCTCCTTCATTGATGATTTCTCTAGGAATACTTGGGGTTTATTTCTTGAAGAACAAAGATGAAGTATTTGATAAGTTCAAGGAATTCAAAACCTTGATGGAAAACCAAACTAATAAGAAGATCAAGACCTTCAGATTCGACAATGGCGGAGAATTCACTTCAGGTGATTTCAAGAAGCTATGCAATGATTCAGGTATTAATAGGGAGTTGACTTCTCCCTACAATCCACAACAGAATGGATTTGTAGAAAGAAAGAATAGAACAATCATGGAAGCAGCACGGGAAATGCTGCATGATCAGGATCTTCCTATGCATCTATGGGCAGAAGCAACTAGGACAGTTGTATATGTTCAGAACATAACACCTAAACAAGATAATGGACAACAAGACACCAGAAGAGATCTTTTCTGGTAAGAAACCTGAAGTTAGCCATCTCAGAATATTTGGTTTTCTAGTATATAGTCATGTTCCAAAGGGAAAGAGAACTAAGCTAGATCCTTCAGGAAAGAAGGGCATCTTTGTGGGTTATAGTGAAAGCTCGAAGGCTTACAGAATATACTTTCTAGGGTTCAAGAAGATTGATGTCAGCAGGGATGTAACATTTGATGAAGACTCAGCTTATATCAAATCAAGGAAGACACCCGTTGAAGATCATGAAGAACCAAAGGAAATCAGATTCCAAGACACCACCATGACTGAAGCAATTCCAGAAGCAGATCGTGAAGCTGAATATCCACAAGAACCTGTAGATCCATCTCGTGAGAAGAACTCTCACAAAAGGAAACCTGCATGGGCTAGAGAGCTCATTCAAGCTGTAGAAAGATATGGCATTTCAGAAGAAGAACACAGAGAAAGGAAGAGAACTAGATCTCATACCAGCCATGTTTCCTTACTCTGTGATATTATGAACAAAGAACCTTCCAATTATGAAGAAGCAGCGGAAAAGAAAGAATGGAAGGATGCCATGGTCAAGGAATACCAATTGATCATGAAGAATGATGTTTGGGATGTGGTCCCAAGACCTGAAGGGAAGTCACTTGTGACTTCCAAGTGGATCTACAAGATCAAGCATGTTGCAGATGGCAACATAGAGAAATACAAAGCGATATTTGTAGCTCGTGGCTTCTCCCAGAAAGAGGGGATAGACTATGAAGAAACTTTTGCTCCTGTAGCCAGGTACACTTCCATCATATCAGTACTTGCCCTAGCTACAGTGATGAAATGGAAGATACACGAGATGGATGTCAAGACGGCTTTCTTGAATGGTGTAGTTGTAATGCCCCATATTTTCACTAGGTCTGTTTATGAGTTAGACACCTTTCACTTTAATTGCTTATTATCTATTGGACTCAGCTAGACAGAGTGAACTATATTTTCGGCATGATAGACATGATGATATGTTGCTACTGTGTTAATGATGTTACTATATTCATGCAGTTATTAAGTTATGATTAACATGAGATTCTTTTATTTCATAATGACAGTGTATGTTTGATAATCGTCCTGGAGGAAATGTGATATATATGATGTGGTAATTATGCTGTGATCTATTTAACGATTTTATGTGATGAAATAAATGATGCTGACAATATGGATCAGACAATGATAGAATGGAAAATATATGTTTTAGCGTTTTCATTGATGAAATGTAAAATATATGGCGTTGTACGTGGATGCCATCCTATGATGAAATTGATAGAACTGTTATATTCCATACATACCTATGAGGTGATAAAATTGTGACGTGAAATAAAATGATGTTGATGATATGGATCAATTGGTGATCGAATGGAAATGCTTGTTATAAAATGTGTATTCTGCGGAATACTAACCTACAGGACACGAGGGCTATGGGATAGCCAGATACTTGATCTGATATATGGATAAGAGCTTATCCATGCAGGGAACCTTAGCAACCGAAACTGATGATACGATGACATGGATCGATAATCTCGAGAGCAACAGAGTATGATTTAATAAGAGCGTAGGCCCAGTATGTTGAGAGGGATGGATGTGTTTCCCACCCTATGTTCCTATGATACCCGAGGTCGTGGGAGGGCCGTGCTGAGACACGCTCCCCATGTATGTTGTGATGACGATGGTTGGATGCCTGCTAGGGGAGGATAGGTCCACTGTACAGCCGACGCTATCGCTCTCAAGTTTTATGTGGTCAGGTCGATGAGTCCAACATCCACTTTTGTAGTAGCAGAGGAAGGATAGGGAGGATGTGGACGTAGGTTAGGATGGGAGGATATGATAGTTAGTACTGAGGAGGGTTGGGTATTCCTTGACCCAGAGTTAGTGGTAGTAGGTAGCTTCCCTTGCACCTGAATGATTGATCAAATGTAATCATAAAAATAACAAAAGGAAATCTTAAAGGTTAACTGATAAAATAACAGATGATGTTTTAGTAATATTATGATGAATGTATACTTGTTCAGTTTGCATAAAGTATTATTAGTGTGTGTTAGCTATTATGCATAGGATATATATATGACATATGTTTATAGTACATGTATGTCTTGTGCATACGTTGGCCACGCATGCACATTATGCACATGCGCAATAATATTGGTTTACAACCTACTTATCAAGATTTAACAATGTCATAAGTTATCAGGGATAAGTCAATTAAGTATTTAGTGGGTGACTTAATCAGTAAAAGATTATCAAGTTCTAATGTGAAAAATAAGTTAATTAGTCTTTGTATGTAAACATTATAATGAACAATTAAAAATAAGTGTCATTAATTGCAAGTATCCTCAAATGAATGTGTCTTCAATGAGAAGTATAATAGTCAAACATTAATACTAGAAGAGTGTACCATATAATTGTTGATTATGATTAAATAAACCATTAAGTATATTTCATTGATTATACCCAGAAGTACTATGTTGACACTTATCGATTAAACAAATAAATATTTTAATTACTATTCACGATTAATTTAATTACTATTATTATTAATTATTATTGTTATTAATATTATTATTTAATTAATAATAATAGTGATAATAATCCTTTTATAAAGCATAGTGGATTGAATGAATTATTAAATAGATTATTCATTTAAATTAAGGGACAGAATCATTCAAAAATAAATTAAAAAGGATTTGTTTAAATAAATTATTGAATGATCCCACTGCTCGAGAGAAACTTGGGTGATTTAAAAATAATATATAATCCACCTTTATACCTTAAAAAGGGGATGTATCAATGATTTGTACTTCCAAAGACCACGACAGCTAGGGCGGTGGAGTGAGAAGGAAGTTTGACTTTATGAAGGAGGTGGATTCCTATAAAGAGGAGATTTAACAAAGTAGTAGGGGGATGATTGTGGGAGAACTGTGAGGATTTTTGTGAAAAAGGAGGAATGCCGAGGAGGGGGTTAACTCGATGTCGAGGAGGGGGTTAACTCGAAGCTTTGAGGAGGTGGGAAACTCAAAAGAAAAGACTGGGGAGGGGGTTAACTCAGCGAAATATTACCATGGAAAGGTTCGATGGAAAGCTGTTGTCGGGATTATCGGTCTGTGGGCTCGAGGGCTAGGAAATCGATTGATTTCCTAGGATCAGCAAGATAATAGCTGATCAACAGGGTGGACACATCATTTTGGGTTGCTAAGGTAACCTACAGAACCCACTACAGGAATCTTCTTACCTCACCGCAAATCTACAGGTCCGGGTATTTTACTGAGCTAGCTTGAATAAAAGGTATGTTCTTTTATTTTCAAATTATGCATGTTAAAAGAACAGAGCTGTAATGAAGATTTAAGTTTATGTTTATTTAAATTGCAGCGACATGTAAACATTTAGATAACAGAGACATAGACGGTTGAAGTTTTCCAGAAAACATAAGAGAAAACTTGGTATTTACATGAAAATACAAATAGAGACCCAGTGCCTAGAAAGGGCACTACAGTAGTTGAGGAGGAAGTGTATGTGGATTAGCTACTTGGTTTTGAGACACATGACAAAGAGTCATATGTGTGCAGACTGAAGAAAGCCCTATATGGCTTGAAGCAAACTCCTAGAACTTGGTATGGTAGGATAGACAACTTTCTATCGAGTTTGGGCTTTACCAAGAGTAAAGAGGATTCCAACCTTTACTACAAGGTTGAGGAAGGCAATTCCGTGATTCTACTATTGTATGTGGATGACCTATTTGTTACGGGTGAGGATAGATTGATTTCCGACACGAAGAGGAAGCTTGCTACCAAGTTCCAGATGAAGGACTTGGGGACGATGCACTACCTTCTAGGCATGGAGGTCTGGCAGAGTGTAGATAGGATCTTCCTTGGACAAGGGAAGTATGCAGTAGAGATTCTGAAGAGGTTCGGGATGATGGACTGCAAAGCCATGGCCACACCTATGGCATTGAACCTGAAGCTTATGTGTGATGCTTCATCTCATCTGGTTGATGTCATTGTGTATCGTGAGATGATTGGGATCTTGATGTACCTGACAAACATGAGACCAGATATTTGCTTTGCAGCGAACACATTGAGCCGGTTCCTAACGGATCATATAGGTGTTCACCTGGTTACTGTAAAGCATATTTTGAGGTACCTGAAAGGTACAATTGATTATGGTCTCAAGTATGATGTGAATCAAAAGTTTAACCTGCAGGATTATGTTGATTCAGATTGGGCAGGCAGTGTTGTAGATAGGAAGAGCACTTCTGGGTGTTGCTTCAGTATGGGATCAGGTGTGATCTCTTGGTTTAGCAGGAAGCAGTCCTGCATAGCACTGAGTACAGCCGAAGCAGAGTATTTTGCAGCTTGTTCAGCTAGTTGTGAGGCAGTATGGCTGAGGAAGCTATTGTCTGAGTTATTTGATCTCCTGTTGGATGCTAATGGTATCTTTTGTTACAACAAGATTTGTGTGAAGCTGTCTGAGAACCCAGTGTTCCACGACAGGTCGAAGCACATTGAGATCAAATATCACTATATCAGGAATATGGTGCAGAGAGGAGTAGTGAAGCTCCTGTATGTTGCGATGGATGAGAAGGTTGCAGATGTGTTGACGAAACCATTAGCCGGAGTGAAGTTTGACTACTTCATAGAGACGCTTGGTGTTCTTCAGATTGATGACACTTTGAGGAAGAAGTGATGGACAGATTTGCAGGAGCCATTCCAAGCATGGTGAGAGGAGGACCCTTCCCACAGCTGTGGATGTAAGCGTTGTGTCATGAGCATCAGGACGATGCTTCAGCTACTGCTCTGGATATGTATCAGGTGGATAGATTGTATGATCAGGATGATCATGGATGATGAGCTTCAGGATGTTGCTCCAGATGATATATATCAAGATGATGCTATGATGATGATCAGGATGATCATGTGATGATGTACATCAGGATGATGTATGATGAGTATCAGGTTGATGCTCTGTGGCCATGGACAGGTTGTGCAAATGAGCATGTAAGTTGATCTGGGAGATCCGACAGGTTGGGCTATGTGCCCGTAATAAGTCTTGGGATGCTCTTTCGAGGCATTGCTCTGGGAGGACATGTAATATTTCCCTGGGAGATCTGATAGGTTGGGCTGTGTGGCCGTAATAAGTCCTAGGATTCTCTTTCGAGGTGTAACATACCCAACTTTCGCATGTTAGAATTTGAAGTGAAATAATCATGATGAAATTTTTTCTTACTTTGAATACTTGAATACACAATGCACCAGGCTCATTGCCATGCATAACTATTAATCATGACACAAAACAACATAACCATCATACTTTAAACGTGACTCATAATATAATCAATGTCCAACACATTTGACTATTAGGCACGTGAACAATCACTTTATAATATAAACTTTTAAATCACAAGATATTGGAGGATAAAAATTCAACCCCTCAGTCATAAAAATCACACTTTCTACGAATGTAAGACGTTAAGTAACTTTGTTCATCATAAACATCTATATACTGAAATTACTCATCCAACATAAAACACACATAAGAATGACACCATATATAAGTGGTTAACCTGGAACTTTTGGGCTACGTCCACGACACAATGCTACATCTTTTATTAGTTATCTAACAATAAAAGATTACATCTCACAACACAATTGTTGTGTCCTTTAATATCCAATACTCAAGGCTTCTCTGTAGAGAACGTTCTTGCTTGAACATGAGCCAGCCCTGTACAGATAAAATTCTGGCCCTCCCCAGCAATCGGTCTCCGATCGGAAAGAAAAGTTAGCAATAATAAAAATAGAATGCTCTGGTGCAACAGTATTTTACCTAAGATCTAACTCTAATCCAAGTTTTCAAAATAGAAATTGTTCATGGAATAGAGGTACATATAAATCACACCCTTTATAGCCAGGATAAATACTCTCGCTGCCCACTAGCTATCCATACCAGATCGAAATGCAACGTTAGCCACAATACGACATAAATAAAGCTCTGGTGCAATATATATCATAAATACAAGCAAATCTAATAACATGAATTACCGATATCTAATTGATCTCTACAATATAATCATAACTTCGTGAGTAACGTCGATGGTACAAATCTATTTCCACTTTATAATAATTCTAAATGACTCGAGTATGCACACGGGCAGAGACCTTCTCTATTGAGCTACTTCAGTGAGTTCTCTCCAGGTATTCAAGCCAAAAATCAAAAAGGCTTCAGAGATCTCTCTTTAGTCTAGACCAAAAGAAAGGAAAGGAAACTATGGGTTTACAGATCTACCTAAGATAATTGGAACTACGTCTTTCATGAGATCCTTCTGATCTAATTATAACAACCAGAAATCCTCTATAATTTTTCGGAGATTTTCTGAAAGATAACACCTAAAGAAAGTTTAACAGAGGTTGATCGGAGATCAAGCTCCTGTACTAACCTCTTCTATGCGAAAATGCAGAGTCTTGTTTCAGATGCAAACATCAGTTAGGAGATTATCCCATGAACTGGAAGATTTTTAAATCAGTTTAGGGAGCAGAGGTAGAATTTATGTCTTTCAGATCCAGTGCAACAAATCTACACGGCTCCATTCAGGGGCTAAGGACAAGATTGTATTCATACACAGAGCTCCATCCGAACCGATGGCAGCATTCAAAACTCACACTTGTTTAACGCGGAGAAAAAATTTGAGAGCTTTTACCGTTTGTCTCTTAATGCAGGGTTTCAACCGAAGTCGTCATGCTCTACCCGAAACCTTTCATCGAAATCGTGTACAGGTCGCTATCACAGAGATATGTAGCCAAATATTGCAACGCCGTCGAGGTAACTTGGTTTGTTCTCGATATTCGGGATGTAAGAGTCTAGACCTAAAACGTGATTCCAGGCAGATTACGGTTTTTTCCCCAATGCACATAGTGCAATACCATCACTTATACTCAAGAATACAAGGGGGTACACCAACCGAGGTAGAGAAAAGGAGTTCCTTACTAACCGAAGGAAATATCCTAGCGAATTTTTTTTTTTTTTTCCATCTATAGGCTTCCTCCTTTTATAAATAAAATCACCAGTATATAATACAACTAGATCGGTTCTCCATTGTGATTTCACGCCTTTCTCTCCCCGAATTGACAGCTGGAAACGAAAAGGCTAGGTGACACATGGGAGAGTTAGGTGGCGGCCTCCTAACTGTTTGGTGCCTCCAAAAATAACTGTAATTATGAACCACTCCTTTCAGTGGCAGTTTGCCAAGGATCTAAGTCCACCTTACCACCGTCGTTACTAACAAACATCACTATCTACTGAAGGGGGACATATCTTTGTCAATTACTAACCGATACACTTTCCAAGTGGTGAGATTGTTATCTCGGGTAAATCGCACATCTAGAAACTTTTCCTAGTTCCCAAGATCCGTAACTCCACTTGGTTAAGGAATACTTATTAAAAATAAATAAAGAAACCACCACTTGTTCTTTACAAAGGATCTCCTTAACGATAAAGAATTCTTGTAGTTAGTATGACATAATTTGTCCTTCCCCAAAAGAATTTAATATAATATATAATATATTAACTTTCCTTATATGGTATATACATATTAAACCGCCACTTATAAATATGTATATAATTATATGTCACTAAGTTATTTCTCTCATGGTATAACTTATACTACCACTTTGTGTGTTCTCTTTATCTTCTAGTCACTTCTAGTTGTTTGTCATCACACTATCTTATCTTCAATATATCAGTGTCATGTATATAAATAGGGTTTCTTACCTATGGTAGAGTTTAGCATCGTTTTTGTAGATCGGGACAACTCCACCCGTTAATGGGTTCAGTTACCCATTGTCTCATTGCATCGACATTAGTAGTCTCCTAGTTACAACTACGACTTAGGAATAAACCCAATAGCTCACAATGTTTAATGGTGGGGCCTTAGCCTTGAGCCCCTCACCAGTAAAAGTACAACATCAATTACATTTACAAAATATTAGGGCCTAAAGGAGGAATATTACATGAGTTTTTGTCCTATGGCATGTAATGTAGCCTTGGGAGATCTGATAGGTTGGGTTGTGTGCCCGTAATAAGTCCTGGGATGCTCTTTCGAGGTTTTTCCATGACCACATGTAATGTAGCCCTGGGAGATCTGACAGGTTGGGCTGTGTGCCCGTAATAAGTCCTGGGATGCTCTTGCGAGGTTTCGTGGTGATCACATATAATAGCTCCCTGGGAGATCCAATAGGTTGGGTTGTGTGCCCGTAATAAGTTTTGGGATGCTCTGGCTAGGTTTTGTGATGAACGTAATGAGTCATAAGGATTCCACAGTATGGATCACATCCAATATGAAAAAGGACTGGCTTTGTGGTGATAAATCCTAGATTTGTTCTAGGTCCCATCTAGTATGAAAAAGGATTGGCTCTATGGTGATAAATCCTAGATTTGTTCTAGGTCCCATCCAGTATGAAAAATGACTGGCTATGTGGTGGAAAATCCTAGATTTGTTCTAGGTCACATCCAGCATGAAAAACGATTGGCTCTGTGATACATCCAACATGAAAAAGGGTTGGCTCTATAGATGATGAAGACTTGTAGGCGGCAGGCCTACATCCAGTATGAAAAAGGACTGGCTCTGTAGAACTTCCTATGACGAGTAGGTTGGAGATTGATTGAGATATCAGCAGTGGTGACGATGAAGATGATTCGATGACGATGATCTAGTGACGATGATCCAGAGAAGAAGACTTGTGCTAGAAGATATATGTCAAGAAATATCTTCCTAGTTAAGAGGGAGGGTTGATGTATATGTAACTTCAGAATGTATTTCACCTATGTATATTGTACTCCTATAGAGATGGTATTATTCCTCTATACGGAAGTGTCGTCATTTGTATTGACAAGTGTCGCAAGTGTCTCAACTTGGATGTGATGGGTTATTAGACCATCAAGTGTGGGGTCAGCCCTGATTAGTATTACCATGGGTTATTAGACTGAGTTAGACAAGTCGTCCCTGCTAGTTTATTAGGCAGGTTAGGTCAAGTATAAATAGAGTGTGGGAGCACTCTATTTGATCACTTCATTATTCACTTCTACACTCTCCAGAATGTGGCGCACAAGTGAGGAAGGAGGAGTAGCTACTAGAAGGACTATCTCTTGTACTTGGGTTGTATCATTTCTCTTTCTATATCTGAGGAAGTTGTGGGGTTTTTCACCTTTATGGTTTTCTCCAATGAAACTCTATGTGTCTATTGTCTTATGTGATTGCTTGTTGTGCTTGATATGATTGATATGTTGTACATGTTATTCTCTTAGTAAATATCCTAGAGTATGTTGAATTAATGCTAAAAAATTAACAATAAAATACCCACAGTGCTTTACAAAATGCTCGCCTATCTACATTATTTGTAGAAATGACTGAAGTTGTGAGATTTACACTTTCATGCAAATGCAGAGAAGTTGCAGAGCGAGTGCATCTTGGCATTCTAATGCATTTGATATGTGGCATTCGTCTATAAACAGAGCTTGAGATTTGTTGCAAAGAAGAGGGTAAAGTACCCTCTTCTTGTTTCAAAGAAGAGGGTAAAGTAAGGGTCCAAATTCCTTGTAAAACAACCCCAAAAGAAGGAGTGGGTAAAGTAATTCGGTTGCAAAATTTGTAACAATAAAAATCGATTTAAAATCTCAATGAGAAGTCGGCTCAACAAATAAAAAAATTAAATTAAATTAAAAATGATTATTCTTGCATGTCGTCTTAGTAAAAATCCATGATAAGACCAGTATAAATACACTTGACAACTCATTCATAAGTGTGAAGAAATTCGGTGGTGTCTCTGAGGAATTTTAGACTGCTCAATAAGGAGAATTTCGGGTACTGTAGCAGCTACAGTAGACATGAAATGTTTTAAAAGGTTTATTTTCTTTAGCTCTGATTTTTGGGAATTCATGGAGTACAGTTAGAGCTCTGATTTCGGTGGTTTGAGAGTTTCAAGGGATGCAACAACAACTACATATGAGCATAAGTTTTACTTTTATCCTTTTAAGAATTTAGACTTGTCTAGGGCATCATTGAGGGAGCCGTTTGGTGTCTTTATGGAGGAGTGAAATTATGACAATGATATTGACTAAGGCAATTCAGTGGAAGCCACAGAAAATGATGTAACAATCAAATCATTGAATCATAGATACAGCAAAAAATCTCTTGAAGTATTCTCAAATTTTCGGGCTACTATGTTACAAAAGAAAAGCATCTTTTGGAATGTTGGACCTTGCCCATTTTTTTGTCAAAAAGAAAAGCAGCTTTTATTAATTAATGCCTGAACAATAATGGAGGAGCAATTTAGTTGTTGGTCCGAGGTTATTCATTTATGAAAAAAAAGGGTAGTCGGGGCAAGGGGTGTACTCTTATTAATTTATATATATTGAGCTAGTGGGGGTGGTTGGAATATTGCATTTGAGTGGAGCACTATAGATTTCAATTATATTCCACCTTTTCGTTTGAAACAATTAAAAAAATTAAGAGATAGCATGCTTTATATGCTGGGAGGATAGATGATGCTCTAGCTAAAGGCCAGTAATAGATTGGACTTTGAATTGTTTTACAAAGAGTTGAGTTCCCGTGATTATCAATTACACCTTTAATTGTTTGGACGAAGTTGACCCAACAGGTGAGCCAAGATTCTATGGTTTATTAAACAATGTTTGGTTTTCAGCCTTGACTTAGTGAGGTGGATAAATATATTTTGAGTTTCCTTTATCTTATATAAAATCCCCAGCCATTTCATTGAGTTGATGTGGGTTTAGTCATAGGGATTCGGGTACTATCAAATTATGGGGGTGACCACTTCTCCTACTCGGGATGCATTCACATTTAGTAAACTACTCTTCCAACGAGCTTAGCCACTATGTGTCAAATTTTTTCCATTCTTTTACATCTTCCCCAACAATCCTTTACTCCAATGGTATTTTTAAACCTTGTATTAATTAAAAAGTTTGACTCCCCTAACTATAACTCTTCTTCTTGGCCATCAAGTCAAGAAAAAGCCTCTCTCCAAGAACACGTGAAGTGATGATATGTTCTGCGAGTGTGAAATGAGGATATGTTTGGTAGGAAAAAAACAAAATATTCAACAAATTTTAGTAAATTCCCTCCTTTACACATTCATAAAACTTTTTATTACGGTCCCGCCTCTTAACACCTGTGCTCTTTTTTAGCAACCTATCAACCTCAACTTCAACATGATCTCGAACCATCGAAGTTCTCAACATTAACCTTCTTCAAAATAATTTATTTATGTGATAACTTGTTAGTTTATTTTCTCCTTCGAATCACATCCTCTTCATAATAATGTTCCTGCAAAACAAAACTAACTAGTTGATATTTACCGACATGGGTGTTATAGTCAAAATTGGCACTTCTCCGTCCGTGACAACACTTACATCTCTTGGGCGCATGACGACACTTAATGAGATTACGGTGAGTCACACAAAAGGACATTTGTGCATGGAAGAGCCATATTTGGGACTTTAGATGGATGAAATTACCTAATTGATGGCCCTTTGGATAGGTAATAACCTTAGGAACATTTTTGTAGACCAAAACTTATCCAGAAAATCCCCAAAAAAGGTTGTTTTTTACCATTTTTCCACAAAAACGCAGGTTGCATATGCTAAAAGTCGCGGGTTTCCTAAAAATTCATAGGTTTCATATGGTAAGAGTTTTTGGTAGCAGCTGGTTGTTCTTGTTCAAAGCCGCGAACACATGAGAAACACTAAAAACACATAAAAAGTTGTGAAAAATGGTTAGTTTTGGAACCTCCTCTTCGGTTGTAACTACTTTCTATTCAACCATATCTTCTTCACTTGCTGTATAAGAGAGGGAGAGGGACCATGAAATGGGACCAATCCCATTTATTTTTATTATGGAGGAATTGAGACTCATATCCCTCTCACTTCTGGCCTAGTTTCTAGTAAACCCTAGCACATCTGACCAGAGGTTGGGATCCTTGGAGAAGAGGAGCAGGAGACCTTGAGTTGTGGTTTCATGAAGTGCCATGCTTGAAGGAAGGTATAATTTGATGCACTTGCTTCATTCATTGATAAGATTGGACATTGTTCCTTTCCCAAGATAATTTGTTTTGTATGTTGCAAATTTGATTACTAATTGATGTTTCATACTATTATAAATGTCAATTTGTTTATATGTGATCAAATTTGTTTGAGGAAGGTCTAGGGTTGTTTTGTAGGCTAGTACATTGAGGAGCAAAAGAGGATAAAGCTAGGATCAAACTTCAGAATAAGGTGCATGTATTTCTAATCTCTAACTTATTTGCTTACATATATGTATGTGCAGAACTGTATGTCCATCTCCCCTGCTATAGGACATTTTTCCTAAAAACAGAATTTGCAAATCCATTGCGGAGAAGCCTATCTGCTTTAGGGTATCCAAGGTCATTTTTACAATATATTTGAAGGTCTGATTTTAATTCCATGTTAGGACCAGTCTTTGAGATTTGTTAGACTTTTCCTTGCCTAGTTTTTGAGTTGGATTGTTGCATTTTTTTGGACTTTTTCTGCATACTCGCGACTTTCTGGTACTTACAGTCATGCATCTGATACATATTCGTGGGTATGAGCCTTGTATACCCGCGTTTCACTCACACTTTTCACTTGTGTGCAATTGCGGGTACTCCCTAAACTTAAGGTTTTCAATTTTGGAACTTTTTTGGGGGTTCCTGATTACATTTGTTAGAGTTCATGCTGATCCTAGGTCTGTGTAGGACCCTTTGGAAGTGGTGTCTTGTATTTTGATTGATCTTATTTTGATGTATGGGATCTTCTTTAATCATTTTGGGCTTGTTTGGAAGATTTGGGGCTTGTTGACCCAAGTTTGGGGATGGTGAACTAGTTTGGTGTTTTTTACCCTAATTTGAGTCTAACTAAATCTACTTGCTCCAATTTTGACTGGATTTGGAACCTTTTGAGTCTATTTGACCCTATTTATATCTATTTGAGTGAAATTTCTCTTTAGATTGGTTGCTTGTCGTTTCTTGTTCTTTTGGTCTTTCTTTTGTAGTGAAAGATCAAGTGTCGTTTCTGTGGTTTAAGACCTTTATTGCACTGTTTGCGTGCAGACCTTGCTTTACCAAACCATATTTCTTAGTAGTTCCTTTTCTTTGTTTGGGTCTAAAATTACTCGTTGTATGCTTTTCCCAATTTTTGGCATGCTTACATAATAAGAATCTAAAGGTTTATGGCTACTTTCACTGTTTAATAAGGAGATCTAAAAGTTTTTGCACTTGCTTTAGTAGTATGTTACTTTGAGTTTCAATTTTGTTCTCACCTTGAAAAAGCATAAAAAGCCCAGTTAATGTTTGTAGAATACTTTGCAAGTGGCTTAAAGGATCTAGGAGCGCTTTGCATAAAAAAAAAAAAAATCTTTTGGATAGCTAGTTGTTTGAGTAGTTGCATGCTTAGGTTTTGAGTTTAATTTTGTACATTAGACTTTGTTTTTTACCTTTTGCATTCGAAAAAACTAAAAATTGCATTAGATATAAAAAAAATTGCATATGCATTCTAGATTATATCTTTAGGACTTGCATTGAAAAGAGATGGAGAGTGGGTGAGTACATATTTGCGGTGATCAAGTGCTTCATGTTTGAGTTAAAGAATATGTTTCTTTAGTTGCGCTTGTTTTACTCATGCTGAAAGTTTTTGAAGTACATTTTTAAAGCATGCAATCAGTAACTTGGATAGGATCTTAGGTTTTCTTCTAGTTTAAAAACACACCTTATAGCTTAATTAGGATTGTGGGGGTAGGGAGTTGTGAGTTAACTCCTCCACGATCACTCAAACTTGTCAAAACATAGGTTTCATTCTTTTGGGATAAAATCCATCTTTGTAGAAGGTGAACTGGGAAGATCCACTCAAACTAGAGTTAAGCACGAGGTCATGCGAGATTGAGTAGAGGAGATACCCCTCCGATATTCAATTGAGAATCTACCAGGATTGGTGCACATACAGGGACTTATCAGAACATTTTGGTGCTGTTGAGTTTCGGGATTTGTTACCCTACCCATGGGCATTGATTCAACCGATGACTGTCCTCCTAGACCCTCTCTACAAGGTTGGTAACCTTAGTATCCAAACTCTAGGGCTCTACACAGGTTACAGAAGAAGGCTATTTCTATTGTACCTAGAACAGACGTGGGAGGAAACGCTCTACAGAAATTAGGGAAGGTGGTTTTGTGATTCAAAGTTTTGCGAGGGAGACCACTTGACCTATTTGTGCCCTGTACTTCCAGAAGTGCAAAACGTGTGGTCCATAATTCATCAGTCTTCTGCTTTTGAGCGACCAACCACTAGAATTCATGCTGGGGGCAAGTTGTCAGCCAATCCTAGTCATGCTGAGAGTACTGATGTTGTAAAGGACTCTAAGCATATAGGACGCAAGTCAAAGTTCCCTTTCAAACTTTGTAAGGGAGATCACCTTAATCACCTGTGCCCTGCTATTCCAGAGGTGTGGAGAGTGTGGTCCATGTCTGAAGGACCCTGTACTCTTGAATTGTCTATAGATTCCCAACATCCTAGTCAACCTTTGGTTGATAAAGTGCTTGAACCAAAATAGTCTTTGCTCAACCCCACTCTTCCTTTGGAGATCGAAGTGATCGAATCGATGCAATCTTCAATCAATCCCATTAGTCCTTCGGATATTGATGCACCTATCCCTGAATTCTTCTGCATTACCAGTTCAGATGTTTCTTAAAAAGGGGGTAGTTCATCTGCGTTGAGTGAACCCCTACCAAGCTCTAGGATCATTTCCTTTGATTGGAATAGTGTAACTGGGCGTCTCCTTCCTTCTTCTACACCTTTCCAGATAAAGGTTGATATCGGAAACCATACAGTTCACTGATGTATTGTAGATGAAGGACCCTTTTTTAGTATCTTATCCACTTATGCTTGGAGAGATTTAGGTTTTACTAACCTTCTTCCAGCTATTAATTGTCCATTGAATTTCAATAGAAGACCTAGTGAGCCGTTTGGATTCCTCCCTCGGGTACCTGTTACTTTGGGTGGAAAATAGTCTTGGTTGATTTTATGGTTTTAAAGGACACTATGGAATTTGATATGATCCTAGGGAGTGATTACGTATATGCTATGCATGTTGTGGTGTCTATTGTCTTTTGTGTGATGCATTTTCCTCACAACGAAAGAATTGTCACTATTGATCAACTTGCATTTGTTGATCCTTCTTATTATTCAACTGTAGGCCAAGATCCCTCATCAATAGGCACTACCATGTCACAAGAGACTTATGTGGCATATTGTTCCTTGAGATTAATTGCTACTGAGAAGAAGCCTCTAAATTCATGCTTACCTTCTCGAGATTGGGTCCCGATAGTTGACCAAGTGATACCTCCATTTGAATGTTTGGATATGTGTTCTATTTGGCACGATATACTTCCTCCTGACCAAGTTTTCCTATAGTCTAAGATACAGTCTGCAGTCCATTTGGATTTTGATGCAGTTGAATTTATGTCCAGCCCCTATTTGACCTTAGAGTATGATCTTCCTAATGTTGAGTCTTTGGAATCTCCTATAGATCCGCAAATCAGTGTTCCTATTGAGTTTGATTTTGCTTCTAGAATTTTCAACTCCCGTGATGATGAATTTGTTTCGATAGATTCCATCACTTCCTTCAACTTTAATATTCATCCTGAATTTGATCCTGTTGATTATAAGTCCTCGGTATTTGGTACTATAGAGTCTTCATTGGTTAACACTGCCTTATTTATGCCTATTGTTGATGATAGTGAAGTTGAAATTATTTCTACCACAGTGAATTGTACCGGATCTTTCTTTACATACATTTTAGATACGATTTTGGTACTAATGTTTCTTGGAGATGGGATTCTTAGCTGGACTTATACTTTCTCACTGGTATTTTTTGACACTTTGCTCGATCATGTCAGGTATATTCAGAACCTTGCATATAGGTTTGGGCTTCCCCAATATTATGATGCATTTGAACCATTTTCTATCTAAATTCGCCATAGGGTCAAACCTGTTGGATATTGGTTTGTTAGCCATCTCTTTATGCATTGTGCACCAGTCCGATAGCAGATCCTACCTAACATGGGTCACCCTATTCAGCACCCTTATGCCTTTCTAGTGCCCATGCTGAGTTCTTCTCATAGGATCAGGAGCCTTTTTAGATTTACCATGAATTTGAAAAGAAGCCTCATATCTTTCTTCCTCATATATTTCTGGCCATCCTTGATAAGGCTCCCATTTTTGTGTTTAAGTCGCATGTGCATTTATTTTTATCCCTCTTGCGCTAATGAGCCTCATGCCAGCTTCCACGCTTTTTGCTCATTATATAAGCCCCCATCTCTGATCTCATTTCCGTTAAGCTATGTGTCACTTTGCCTTTTTGATTTCTCATCCTTTACCCAGAGGAGACACACCCTGAGTGTCCTTATCTTGCTCATGTTCCTTGCATTGCACATAGCTCTGTTCCATGCGCTTGGAACTAGTCTCGCATGTCCTTGACACTCGTCTCCTCCCATCAGCAGCATTCTTCAACCTTTTCTTCGAGCTTGATAAAAATAGTAAGGAGGCTATGAGCATTCTTCCATCTATCCTTTGAGCTTGTTAAAAACAGTAAGGAGGTCATGAGTTTACTTTTTCAGGCTCGTTAAACCTTTACACAAAATATTTTTATAGATTTCTTTCATGCTCTTGTTAGACTCTTTAAATATGACAAGATTTCTGAGTACACTTGTCTTGTTCAGACTTGTTAAAGGAATTGAATAGTCATCCACTTAGGTATAAGTTTACCTCTTTTCTGAACCTTCGTGCATTAATTTCAAAAATGGTATACTCTAGTCATGCATGGCTAGAAGAGTTCTTTTCTCATAATTTTACTCTTTTTCGGGTGAGGAGACTAACTGTACGAAAAAAGAACCTTTAGGAGACTTCATTATGGTTTTCAAACTCTTGAAACATGAAAACACCAATGAGCATTCACCTACTTGGGCTCGATGTGAAATCCATGAGAAGGTATATAGAGTTATTGTTTAAGTTTTTCATACTCTTCAAACAAGAAAACACCGGCAAGAACACACCAACTTGAGCTCAATACTAAAATCCATGAGTAGGTATATGGAGTCATTGTTTAAGTTTTTCAGACTCCTTAAAAAAGAAAAAACCAGCGAGCAAGAACAAATCAGAGCTCGATATGAAAATCCACGGATCAATATCTTATCGAGTATTAGTCTATATTTTCTTCAAACTCGTAAAACAAACAATAAATTCTTGAGTTTCCCTTCCATGGACTCATAAAATTACACATGGTTCGTTCCTTCTCGAGAATGCTTTAGTTCTTTCTCAAGCTCATTAAAAAATGAAAAAGGTACCTAAAAAGACAAGGGAACATTGTTAAATATCTTTCAATATAATGGCAGCAAGTCAACTATGTCATTGAACAAAGCACCTTTTTGAGTCTATCGAACAATTTGGGTTCTCGTTTTGGACTTAGGATAAACTTGATTCCAGAGTTGTGTACTCCTCCAATTGGTTACTCTTCCAATAATATGGAGAATCTATTAATGTATCCTAAATTGCATATTTATATCATGGTCCCTTTGTCTTCAAAGATTCCTAATTCACTCTTGTGTCCTCCTCACTATTGAAGGATACCCCTCATGTCGGCCATTCTGCAGTTTCCTTGACCTCTTGTGTCGGCCATTCCTTGGTGTCAGTATGTTTCATCATGTATTCAGTCCTACTCCAGATCAGATCAACCTTTGATTATATCTCATGTTGGATGATGGAGGATGCCTTAAGGCCTCCCTTCCAATGGACTTCTTCCTATTGACTTCAAATCATCTTGCTCTGGGAATGAAGTTTAGATTTTTCGGTAGTACCTTGGGGATTGCAGTCATAAGTGGCAATTTCCCTCGCTATTGAGTAGTGGGAATACATCAATGTCTTCTACTCGATGGATTCTTCAAGTGTTCGACTTCAAGACCCATTATTCGCACTTGTTGGAATGTACTAGGTACCTTGGGCCCCATTTTCATTATTGGTGGGTGACCCTCATGTTTGTTAACGGTCCACATCAATGGTTAGTAATCAAACAATGTCCTTCATGTTCGACCTCAACTCCTTTATTCGCATGATTAGGAATTGTACCTTGAGATGGTTTGGATGAAGACCTTGGGCCTATATTAGCATCATCATATTTTTTTATTTCCCAAGCTGTGCAAGACTGAGACACACCCATTTTTGACTCTTGATGAGACATAGATCCAGTTTGTTCTCTATGGCTATGATCTCTAGTTTTGACATAGATCCACCTTTGTATTTATGTGGCTATGTTCAAATTTATACTCTCTTCATGGATCCACATTTGTATTCCAGTGGCCATGGTATACGCATCTGTATTGGATCATTATTGTATCCTCCTGGAGGTCATGTTCCACTATTTGAACATGGACATTTATCCCTAGGATGAGATTCACTGACATTTGCCTTTCTTTCAAGTACTTCATTTGAGCCTATGGTTCTTGGTTTCTCCTGTTTCTCCGACTCCATGACTCAAACCTTTATTATTTATAATGCATTTTGGCCATTGTCTTCCCCTCTAACCTCATACATTAGGGGCATCTTCTATATCCAAAATTGGCACTTCTTTGTTTGTGACAACACTTACATCTCTTGGTCGCATGATGACACTTAATGAGATTACGATGAGTCACACAAAAGGACATTTGTGGATAGAAGAGCCATATTTGGGACTTTAGATGGATGGAATTACCTAATTCATGGCCCTTTGGATAGGTAATAACCTTAGGAACATTTTTGTAGACTAAAACTTCTCCAAAAAACCCCCAGAAAAGGTTTTCTTACCATTTTTCCACAAAAACGAAGGTTACATACTCTAAAAGTCGCGGGTTTCCTAAAAATTCAAAGGTTTCATATGGTAAGAGTCGCGGGTACCCACTCGTTGTTCCTGTTCAAAGCCACTAACACCTCAGAAACATTAAAAACACATAAAAAGTTGCAAAAAATGGTTAGTTCTGGGTAGTTTTGGAACCTCGTATTCGGTTGTAACTACTTTCTATTCAACCATATCTTCTTCACTTGCTATATAAGAGAGGGATAGGGACCATGAAAGGCGACCAAGCCCATTATATTGTTATGCTGGAGGAATTGAGACTCATACCCCCCTCAGTTGTGCCCTATTTTCTAGTAAACCCTAGCACATCTGATCAGAGGTTGGGATCCTTGGAGAAGAGGAGCAGGAGACCTTGAGTCATCGTTTCGTGAAGTGCCATTCTTTAAGAAAGGTATAATTTGATGTACTCGCTTCATTCATTAATAATATTGGACATTCTTCCTTTCCCAACATAATTTGTTTTATATGTTGCAAATTCGATTACTAATTGATGTTTCATGCTATTATAAATTTCAATTTGTTTATACGTGATCAAATTGGTTTGAGGAAGGTCTAGGGTTGTTTTGCAAGGTAGTACGTTCAGGAGAAAAAGAGGAGAAATCTAGGATCAATCTTCAGAATAAGGTGCATGTCTTTCTAATATCTAACTTATTTGCTTAAGTATATGTATGTGCAGAACTTTGTATGTCCATCTTACACCCCTATACATTGGTAGTCTCTCCCCTACTATAGGACATTTTTCCTAACAACAATGGGTTTTGACTGTATGGACTTGGATTAATATGTGTTGATTCTCTGTTGATGTATCTATTTTCCCTACTAAAATGCCTCATGTCAACAATACAAAAGGATTGGCATTTAAGGATGAACTCATTCTTTATGAATTTTGATTATATTGTGTGTTTTCAAACTATAACTACAGTAATGTATACCTTCACAACTTCATAAAAATTGAATGTTAAGAATTCTTATATTGGTATCGATATACGTAAGATATATAATATATTGAGAAATCCATCTTAGAAGATTCCAGCCTCTACTCATCTTCAACCTTTAAATTCTATTTATACCAAATAATGAAGAGTGTCCACCATTAGTTTTGGAAGCATATTCTTGTGGTAGTATCTCAATCGTTTGTTTCACACATATCGTCATATTTCATTTTATCCTTAGATTTGAATTATTCAAGACTATATGAATAAGAGGAGGAAATCAAATCATAAGCTCTATTAGTTACAACTATTGGAACTAGTGTAAATTTTTTTTTAATGGGGTCTCCCTTGCCTCAACTTATCACTAGCAATTACGTTGTCACAGGTCAGTTCACTAAAGGATAGTTTAAGAAGTTGTATAAATGATTGAATTGGTATTTACATTTGTCCCCTAAAAAGAATTCTTCATATTTGAGGGAAATATTCCACGGAACTATCTAGTACTATGTGTTAAATAGTTCAAATAAAAGAACTTCCTTGCATCATTAAAGAAAGTATAGTTTGCATCACCTACTTTTGTAAGTTCCTTGTTTAGGACCATCATTGAATCTATGTGCGTGAAAAAATATTGACCCGTGTAAAACTTTAGCCATCCCCAACTTCTTTTTATGTCTGACTTGGTTCGAGTCTACAATGTGTTTACATATTGAGTAGGATTGTTGACAGTCCAATATTAAATTTATTATCATTGCGTTGTGCACAAGTGCTCATTATTATGCTTGGAACAATAATTTATATAAGATTTTCTTATTCCATATTGAAGGACTCTTAAATAAATGAGCTTTTCCATTATAATTTGAAGAGTAGTTAAATTGTGATTTTGTTGAGGGGAAGATCGTTTGGGATAGCTGCTTCTCGTGGTAACAAGGGCCTGCTGCCACTAATGGGAGTTCGCTCCTCAATCCATCTTGCTCTTGAATTTATGTATCATATCTTTGTTGAATACTACCAGTCATTTGAACTTGCCCATGTTTATCTTTGTTGTATACTAACAGGACCTGCAAGGCTCATAAATTATCCATCTTTGAGATATCAAATTCATTGACACGTTTGGTTTGCATATCAGACCCTTCCATGTTAATCTTTGGCATATTGGGCTTGCATAAAAGATCCTGCAAATCAATCCATCGAATGAGTGAAATACAATGATAATTCCATGCTTCTTGTGCTCATTGCTTTAAAAAAACTCTAAAAAATACAAATATTCTTCTGGTATATGAAATTGTGGGGTACTAGCTCAATGGTAGAGCATCTGCATTATAATGTAGAATATTGGTTGTTCGAATCCACCGTTCCCTATCATAAATATTTTCATTTTATCACTACTACATCGAGGAGTTATTAAGACAATATTTGAGACAATATTTGTGTAAATTGTCTCAACTTAAGACAAAAAAATGGTGTATTTTCTTAAATATTGTCTTTAAGCGAGTGTCTTAAACTATTGTCTTAAATTATTGTCTTAAACTATTGTCTTAAATTTAAGACAATAGTTTAAGACACTTGTTTAAAGACAATACACAATTCTTTTTTTTCTTAAGTCGAGACAATTTCCACAAATATTGTCTTAATACCCCCCTCTGTGTAGTAGTGATTGTTTCATCTGCTCAATATTTACTTGTTTTTCTTGTTTTTCCGTTGCATCCATTTGGGATTCAGTTTCTCAGTCCTCATTGGCAAAGATTCATGTTAATTCATGAATATAATCTTCAATCTTTGCAGTTGGCATAGAATTAAATGGATGAAAAACTGCAATAATGCTCAAAAGACTTTAACTTAATATGAATTTACATTGATGTGATCTAAATGTTTCGTATAATACAGCTCACTATTGATACCATTAAATTTTTTAACATTTTTAGGTTAATTTTGATTGATCTTGATATGTTTTATATCTAAGTGCTTGGTATTATGCAGTTCATCATTACTACTAAGACTTGCTTAAAAACCGGTGAGAAATAATGTTAACCCAAATTGTTTCATACTCCTTTTGAAATCATAGTTCTTTTATTTTAATTAACGGTATTATTTACATAGATACTACCACAACTACTTAACTTGTACTATCATAGTCACTTAATTGGTGGTTTATTTTTTCATACAGAAAAAATACAACTTATATTAAGTAGAAACGTTGTGTCAAAATATACGTACTGTCAAGGAGGGCGAGCTGCTAGCTCCTTTGGTTTTGTAAAAAATGACTCAAAAGACAACATTACTATATCTTCCTTACAAATGTATCTCCCACACCTGGGCATAAGAGCCCAATGAGCATACCAGAACAATTACAAATTCACATCGAAACTGTCAATCAACAAAAGACATGGATGTCGTATTGTACAAAGTACCACCTTTGAATTCTTCCATGAGCATGGATCCATCCATTTCTCCCAATGATCTTTTGGAAAGAAGATCCACATCCTTGTTGTGCTCTCTCTAGATATGCATGAAGGAAATGGAGGAGAATGAAGTAATAATTGATTGAGTCTACTTAATCCAAACATTCAACTCCTCAGAGTGTAGACTCTCTCTTCAGCTCGCCCAATTAACCACACACCTTGAATCTCCAAAAATAGAAAGAGACTGGATTCCCATGAACTCGGAAAACCATAGAAAACACAAAAGATAAATCATCTCAACTTTGACGTCTGGTCCTCAACCAACTTCGAAATAAATATGAAACACATGTTCCTCAGAAAGTTTCAAAATTATCCTAGCCCCGCAAAGCTCAGCCTGGGCTGCTCCATCAAAATATCCCAAAGGAAAAATGTAGTCCAATTCAGAGAAAGATTTAATCTGTCAAATCTTCCTGCTGGGAGCCGTGTTAACAACAGAGAAGCATCCAATTATCCTTGCACCAAGCAAAGTAGCTAAGGCTTTCTGGTCCTGAAATATGAAACGATTTCAGGCTTTCCATACTTCCCACACATTATAACAAATAAGAGTTGGATCAATGGGATGACTCTCAAACCAAAGCTTGAGATTCCCTTCATAAGTATCGTTGTTCCAAGAGAAATTAAATTTGAGGGAATTTTCCAATCCCTTCCAAAGAGTCTGTAAGAACAAGCAGTTTCCAAACAGGTTATCTACCTCATCCACAACAACAAAACACACATAGCAACAACCAGGACCACTAAATCCACATTTATTTAGATTTTTCCAGGTCAATATTTTGTTATGGAGCAGTAACCACATGGAACATCGAATTTTTAGTGGGAAGTTGAAAGACTAGATCTTTTGAAGCCACCATTTGGGAGCTTCCCTACAATCTGACTCCTTCACACAAGAATATTCAAGGATACTTGAGACCCTACCGTTTACCTTATTTTAACACCAAATTAAAATATCTTCCTCATGAGTTAAAGTGATTCCTGCCTGTAATAGGAAATTGACATACATCTCCCATTCGACGTGCAATGCACGATCCAACAAAATGTCAGATGCTTAACACCAATGATTAAAACCTCTCTCTTGATAAGAGGATGCCTCCTTCAAAACATAAATTTTGCATTTGTGGAGAGCTAAAATAATCTCAAAAGAATGTCTATAAGTAGCGCCAAGACCGGCAATTGGATCAATGCCCACATAAAACTGGGTGCCCCTCCCAACATCCCATCCAATTTCTTGATTGTTGATTGGATAAGACTTCAGTAAGCTCCTCTAAAGGTAAGAGCCATGTTGTACTTTTTTACTGTTGCGCAACAAGATAACTAGAGGTAATCTACCAAGATACTTAGCTCTCACCACCTTTCCTCATAAACCCCCATCGAACAAGCAACGCCACACGGATATAACACATAGTGAGAGATTAAAAGCTCGTAAGTCTTTAATGCCCCATCAATTTAAAATTTTAGGCCGAGTAATTGAGTCCCATGAAACAAGGTGAAACTTGGACGAACCTATGGATCCATCCTAGAGAAAATGTGGTAGGTGAACTTCGATAGGTCACAATTAGAGGAAATTTGAGGTCTAAAATGGGCCTTATAAGAAAACGAGCCATCATATAAGAAAACGAGCCAACCATAATTTTTTGATGATTTGGAATTCAAGAACCAATAGAATTTCAATAAAATGAGTCAACCATAATGGTTGACTTGAGATATCTGTCATAAAAAAACTACTTTTTTTGTTTGTATTTTCAACATATCTCCCTGTGTTTTTATTCAAATTTTGAGCGAGAGCACTCTTTAGATGTGGAAATTAATTCTGCATCCAATGAGTACCCACAATGCATACTTTTGATGGACACCACTATCCCAAAAACAAGAAATACCATAAAAAATGTCATGGTGACATCATCATGACGTTTTTTCAAGTATTTCTTATTTTTGGGGTAGCGGGGTCCATCAAAAGTATGCAATGTGGGTACTCATTGGATGCATAGTTAAATTCTGCATCCAACGATTGCCCCTGCTAGAAATTTGACTAAAACATAGGGATATATGTTGAAAATAAGAACAAAAAAAGTAGTTTTTTTCTTTCTTCCTCCAAAATTAATAAATATTATTTTATTATTTTAACTATTATTTCATTATTTTAACTATTATTTCATTATTTTAACTATTATTTTATTATTTTCCTTAGGAAGCCCATTTTAGACCTCAAATTTCCTCTAATTGAAGTTACATGCATGTGCAAGCTAACGAGGGTCAGTTTTGGCGCGTCAGATGCAAAATAGAAAACTGAAAAATCAAGCATTCCTCAACTTGTTTTTTCTAGATACTTACACAAGATATCTTGCATTGAGTTAAAAAAATGAAATGTAGTAAATTGAGTTACATTTCCGAATATATAAGTTTTAAGTATTTAAAATTTACATAACTATGCCAAATTTCATCTTTTCTAACAGTCACTTTTTATTTTTTTGGCAAATGATAAGGTATATGTTTTTGTGGGTGCAGCCTTTGAGTGCCTTAATGATGGTTTCGGACTACAAAAATTTGTAGACATGTATAGAACCCATAGCACTAGTGCAACACTATTTTTCTGATTTTAAATGTTTAATTTTAATTTTAATTTTTAATTATGTAAGTGATCAAACCTCGAGAACGGTACGTCAAATGTGGGTGCATCCTTTGAAGGTCTTAATGCAGTTATTATGACTTGGATTTTTTATAGCATGTAGAGGTCGGTGTCTACTAGTGCAACATATAATTATTTTTTTTTAATGGTTGTAAAATGAAAAAGTTAGGGAATAAACACTAACAACATGTTTTTTGACTTAAGGAGTGATGACACAAGAAAATTAGGAAACAAATAGAAAATCTCAGTTTTTTTTTTTTTAAATTGCATATTTGGAATCTGCATAAAAAATGATATCTATGCCTAAAAATTCTTCAATAATGGTCATGTATGGCATGCTATAGAGAGTAGTGAAAAACAACCATATTGAGAAAAATATTGGAAATGTCTAATTAGTTATGGTTCAGTAAATTCCATAGCACAGGTTTGGTAAGTTTGAACCAACCACATAGGAATGTGGCTGAAACGCAGGCGCGGAAGAAGGGGGTTATTAGGTGCTCAGGAACACTCGCGTGTTCTATTTAAATTCAAATATTTTGATTGGCGTGCTTGGTGTTAGATGAAATTCGCAAGCGTTTTCTATATACATAAGCTGCGCGCATTATGTATATACAAAATGCCCACACGTTTTGTATGTACATAACGTGCGCGAGTTATTAAATTCACAAATTTATGTTTTTAAGTGTTGAACGGAGATAAAGGGGGTGAGAGAGAGAAGAGAGATACGAGAGGGGGGGCAAGGGACATAAATTTAAGGAGTTGGGGAGAGTAATGATAAGGGAGAAAAATTAAAGGCCTAAACCCATAAGTCTTAAGTCCCAAACCCTATAAATCCCTACACCCCTAAGCACATAATCTTTTAAAACATAATCCCTTGCCCCATTAATAGTTGATCCTAACTCTCTTAACCTATAAAGGTATTACTCCTTAAATCCCTAGTCCCTCAGTTAACCCTTTATCCCCCCTCACTATTGTCCTTATCCTCTAATTCCCTAAGCCTTTAACACTATAACACCTTAGACCTCAATTCCTAACCTCTTAAAACCTAACCCCCTAAGCCTAGATTCCTTAATCCATTCACCCCTAAAGCCCAAACTACTAAACCCGTTAAGTCCTCTAATTGTTTACTTGTAATCATTTTAACCATTAGCCCTCTAAGCTCTAGTTTACCCTATTCAGGTAAAATAATTATTTACCTCTACAATACGTTTGCATGTGCGACCTTCCTTTTGCTAGCATGCCCTACATTTGCTTGTGCGCACTACGTTTGCTTGAGTTCTCTCCCTCTAGATTGATTGCTCCTCTCTCAGGTTTTGCATTCTTGCTTAGGCTTGTGCATTAGTCTCTTTAAGCTCTAATTTACCCCTTATAAGACTTTAAGCCTTTAACCCCTTCACTATTAATGCCTAAACTCCAAAAACCTAACACGCTAACCCTAGAGCACTGAATCAATTAAACCATAAGGCCTCTAACCCCTAAACCTCCTAGCCACTTTATCTATAATCCCACAACACCTAAAACCCCTAATACCTAGTCCACCCCTAACCCCTAAACAGTTTAACCCATATTACTTAAAAAGCTCAAATCGCTAAATCCCTAATCCCTTAACCCTAGAAACAATTAAACCTTTTACACCTACTCATAACCCCCACCCCTAAGCCCATATTCCACATACTCATTGTTATCGGACAATCTACCAAAGACAGATCTAAGGTGTGATCTCCCTAGCTCAATGTGAGTCTAGAACAAATAGAACAGAATATAGATCTACTTTCCTAGATCAATAGAAGTGAAAAATAGTAGATAGATAGCTTACCTCAGATTTGCAGATCCCTTTGCTCTTTGTTGATCCAATGCTCCAGCGTCGTCAGATCTCAAGTTGCAAGACCGTGTTGAACATATAGATACTAGCAAACAGTGAAAGCATACATTTCATATGATTGATCTAAGTTAACAGTTAAGGAAGAAAACTCTAAACATCATCAATGAGACAACAGTTTATGGAAAGAGATTATATTAGCTGTATAAAAGTGGGAATTACATAGAAAGGATGAAGCTACAACCAAAGCCTCAATGTCGCATCCTCCATCCAACATGTCCAAGCCAAGCCTCCAAGGTGGTACAAGCTTCCCAATCACCAATATGGATTCTATCAGCATAAGGATACCATAGACCTTCCTACCTTTCTCATGGAGAGAGAGGGTTTTTATATAGGACTAAAGAGATAGGGTAGGTTGAGGAATAGGGGGAGATGGTTAAGGGATCCTCCCATTAAGTTAGAAACCAAAATGCCACCTCACCTAGAGCGTTGTGATAGGCCTCCACCTCAACAAACTTCTAGAAAGACCTCAAGACTCCCCAAAATAGCCTTTAACCAACCTCGTCGCACCCTGGTAGAGGCCACAGAGCGACAGAGGGGGTCGTCGCACTTTGTCTGAGGACAACCTGCGACAGTGTCTCACCCTAGCTAACCAAGAACTGCAACGTTGCACCCTAGATGAAGGAGAAGTGTGATAGCCTACTCAAAGAGGTAAACTAGGCAGGGAAATCTCTCAATTAGATGTGTTTTATCCCATAATGAGGTTAGGGGTGATAGCAAAGAGTTTGCACAATGGTCAAGATGATGACATTATCACAACATTCATGATGGTCACACTTGGTCATAATGACGATACTTGCAACGGTCATGGTGACGACACTAGGTTATGATCATGACACTTGCAACACTTGCGACACTTGCATAAGGGTGGTGACATTTTGGTGCAACAGAATGCTCCCCAAAGCATGAAGCTGACGAAATGAGACAGGTGAAATTCTTTGTAGTAAGAAAAATGCCAAGGGCTTGCTGGTTGGAAGGAGCTACTGTAGAAATGACCTAAGATCCACAAGTCTCACAAAACATGGCTGCTGACTAGTACACTGCAGATCCATGATAGTAAAGACCGACTGAACACAATCATGGATACTAGACATAATCGTGGATCCATGATGAGATGATAACACAACCACGACCAATACAAAAGTGGATCCATGTAACTCTGAACTGACAACAGAGCCATGACCAAAACAAAGTGGATCTGTGCATCTCAAACAATCTCCATCGCAACCCAGGTAGCTAAGAACTTCCCCAGGGTCTTCAAGCTGAACCCTCAATGATACGAATCTATCCATGTCATTACAATCTTTTGGAGTCGAACATGGTAGAAACCACTTGATTACCGGTCATTAATGTATACCATTAACAAGTGCGAGGGGAATCACCATTAATGTCAATGATCCCCAAGGTATCATAGTACATACCATCAAGCGTGAGTCAATGAAATGAATTCGAATGCCTAATGGAATATTTCAATCAAGAGTCAATGAGGTAAACTCATGTTGAAAGCAAGGTAACCTGCCATTGAGGCATGCAGGACCACGGTACTTGGTTAGTTTCTAAGTTCAATCCTCGGATGATGATTTGAAGTCGAAGAGGATGAACCTGTTGAAGGAGGGCCATGATGAATCCCCCATCATCGACATTAAACTCAATAATAGATGTTTGGTGTAGATCGGACGGTAGGGTAATGCGCAAGACTGACTCAAGGTAGACCAACATGATTGAAGGTATACTAGCTACAAGTGATGAGTAATGAAACATCTCTTGAACATGGGCATAGCATGACTTGGCAGTATTGACATGATGAGAATGATACTAACTCCCAATGCAACTAATGGTGGAAGCATTCTTTGGACGACCCAAAGGAGTGACAAGGCTCACAGAATTGATAGGAATCAGAGACAAATGGATTACCCAAGTACTGAATGCAAATGCAAATGAGTGCCATGTTCAAGAGTGACTATGTACTGCCATAATTAAGATGTAACACAAAATATTCTCTTTTTCTCCATCATGATTGATGAGTGCCTCATGTGTTTTTGACGAGCTTGATGAGGGTAACCAGATGTTCAGTATAGCTCATCTTATAGATGAGTCCAATCCCAAATGTTTTACAAACCTAGGAAAGGAGGGGTTCATCCCAAAATGGGTCGTTCGATGTTTGAATTTTAACGAGTCCAAAGAAGGAAAACTCAACGTCATTTCATGTTTAGAGAGTCTGAAAAGAACTAAAGAAGACTCCAAAGGTCATTTTCGTAAAGTTAGTCTCTTCTCCCAGAAAAGGGTAAAACAACGTGAAAGAGAACTCTTCCAGCCATGGTTGGTTGGAGTATTCATTTTTCGTAAATAGTGCTTCCTGGTCCGAAAAAGGGGTAAACTATTACCAGAAAGATGATCATTCAAATGCTTTTACAAGCGTGAAAGCATCAAGTTTGCTTCACAATATTTTCCTATTTAAGGAGTTTGAAAAGAGCTTAAAAGGACTCAATGAACAACTTTGTCATGGTTGATGATCGAGTACGGCAAAGGAAAAAGTAAACTCAGCACAGTTCCTTTTCTGTAAATAGTCTAGCAAGGCCGGATAAATTGATAAACCTATACTCGTTAGACACACCTTTTTACTCAAAATTTTAACGAGCACGATAATGGTATCAAAAGCACTCGGAATCTTTTTCATATTTGCACTAGAGCACGAAAAAGTAAAAAATAAGCTCAAACCACTTTTCATGTTTCAACCAGAGCACAGAAAAAGTGAAAAGTAACTCAAATGCCATCTTATTGTTTTTAACAAGCTCAAATATAGGTTGGAAGAATGCTCATGATGTCTACTTCATTTTTTAACGAGCTTGTAACATAAAATGAGCTATGCTCAGGATTGTGCCTATTGGCAGGTTTCTTCCCAACATAATGGCTAGGGGTTGGAAAGTTTGCCCCAGTGTAAGAGATTGTCGGCTTACTTGTAGTATGATTTCTATAGGTACTATTTATTTTTTAACGAGCTCGAAAACCAAAAAGGAAAGTATGCTCGAAAATGTTCCCAATGGCGGATTTCTTCCCGTCATGAAATCCAAAGGTTGGTTCATGCCCCCAGCATGATTGCTAGAAGTAAGTGACTTAGCTCCAACATGGTGTGGAGAGGTGATCGAGTTCACTTCAACGTAACTTCTAGAGGTTTAAGACATGCTCCCAAGCTTCATTTCATTCGCCTAAGGTATAGGCGGGTGAAAATAAGGTTTAGGTACTAAGTCTACGAGGAGACTTGACTCAAAGGGAAAGGATATGTTTCATTTTGTAACAAGCTTGACACAAGAATAGAACTTTGCTCAAACTACTGGTTTCATTTTTTAACGAGCTTGAAGCCAAAGGTAAACTCTTCTCAAGGTTAAGTCCCATTGACAGGTTCCTTCTCAACATGATGCCCAGAGGTTGGTACATGCCCCCAGCATGATTGCTAGCGGCTTAACATGGTAGTGTTCCCTCAACATGATTGTTGATGGTACAACATGTGGCATGCCCCCCAAGCTTCATTTCGGAAAATGTTGCTTGCTAACCCAACTACCAACCTGGCTACTAATATGAAAATGTTCACCAAGGCGGGGAAACGAGAATCAAATGAAATGAAGGTTCAAGTTCTAACTCTAGCGAGAGACTTGAACCGATGGGAGGGAGATCTATTTAATTTTTACACAAGCTTGAAATAGACAATAACTATGCTTGAGGGGGGCCATCTTATATTTTATCGAGCTTGAAATGGAATAAAACTATGCTCGAGTGGACTGGTTTTATTTTTATGCAAGCTTGAAACCAAAAGGGAAACTATGCTAGAGTGTTCGGTTTCATTTTTTAATGAGATTGAAGCATAACATAAACTGTGCTTGTACCCCCTAGCCTCAGGGGGAAGAAACCACTAAAACATGCGGAACATTTAGGGAAGTTTGATGACTGGCATTCATGCGATGAATGGGTGTCACGAAGGAAAGTTGATCAATGGTCACAATCCTCCCATCGTAGGGAAAATGCATCACTCGAAAGAGTGTGGACATGATGGCTCTCATAGCATAGACATAATCACATCCAAGGAGTAGATTGAAATCTAAAGGACCTTGGACAACCATGACATCAACATAAACAGTTTTACCTCTCAAAGTGATAGGTAACTATGGGAGAATCCCTAAAGGTCTGGTAGGCCTTTGATTAAAAGCCAAAATCTGGTTAGTTACTGGCACAAGCTGAGGAGAACCTATAGCTTGCCAAGTAGTTGAGGATAAAATACTAACAGAAGCTCCTTCATCAACTATCGTACGAAATATTTCTTTATCAGAAACTCCTACAGATATTTGAAAAGGAATACTCGAAGGAAGACGAGGTTCTGTTAGACCATTCCAATCAAAGGAAATGACCTCATTACTTGGGGGGGTCCTCTAGGAATGGATAGGGTTTCCCCTTGTCTAGGACATTCTAAACTGACTAGGAAAACATTAGCAGTTTCCAATTCACTCACAACGGGGAGAGTAGGATGGGATGAATACTGTGTCCAGGTGACAATTGTAGTATGAACGCTCTCTGATAGAAGAGCGGGATCGATTGGAGATGACAACGACTCAATCACTTCACTCTCGAAAGGAAGAGTGGGATCAATTACAGATGAAACTGAATTGATCACTTGGTCAACCAGTGGGGGGTCGAGGGACAACTTAGTATCACTTGTTGGAAGCACCTATTGAGAACTAGTAATATCTTCCAACCACCGTTAAGCTTCATCCATGCTTGGACAAAGGTAAGTACGATGCAAGCCCTTGCATAGCCAGTAAGAGTCTACAGCTCTACCCTTCTGACCCTTCACCAATGGGTCACTAGTCGAGAGAGTATCATCAACATGATGGTTAGAGGTTGATGATACAAGCGGTTTGGGGTTTTTACACCACATTTCTGAGACACGAGAAAGACCGGGACAATCCTTGAGAAGGTGATCACCCTTGCAAAGTTTGCAAGGGAACTTCGGTTTACGAGGTGTTCTCATAGAATGAGTGCCATCAAAGGCAGATGGTTGATGCTTGGTTTCTTTCTTATCCTTCTTCTTCTTAATCTTCCTTTTCTTCTTTTTCTTATTCTCCGCCTTCTTACTAACATCAGAGTTTTCAGTAGGAGAAGAGGAAGAGATGGAAGCCGATTCAACTTTCTACGGAGAAGGAGAAGGGTCACCATGAGATTGATGCTCATGTGGTGAAGGACCTAAGTTCGACACATTTGGTGCACTTGGTGTAACCAGATTGGAGAATAACCATACTGGTAATCCTACTGTCAATCTAGGAAGACTCAACATAGCCATAAAGGGAGGACCAACAGTTCCACAAGGGGGAATAACAAATGGCATGCATTGGAAAGGGGCCTCTTGGTTTGTAGTCCCATAAGAATATTCCATATCTCAACTTCCTAAGAGTCTCTAAAGTATCACACATATCAAACACTACTCAAGTCTAAAAGCAACAAGCAAACTGTGTGAATAGGACTGGATTCAAAGTCTGGAAGCTCACAAGATTGTCAAAACATCACAAATCGCTATATACCGCAGGGTCCAATAGTAAAATGCGACAAGGAGGATTGAGACCGTACCCTTGCTTGAATACCCGATTACCTAGACGGTACATGTGTAGTAATCTCCCCGAGTGCTGTTCTCGATGTATTACAATGTTAAGATGGCCAAATGGATAACTCAGATGGTTTCAGGATTCCTAGTGTTGTCTCCCGATATACGCAAGGTACGTGGGAGCTCAAATCCGTAGTTGTGCTATCTAATGCACAACCGTTCGGCAAGAGACCTTCCGATATACTACCGAGTACGTGATACACCCTTCAATATACGCTAAGTACTCAAGGTGACTTGGTGGGTATGTGAAGGAGCTCGATATATCGATAAGTATGTGGAAGACTACAATAACCCTGGAATACAGTGCTGGCAAATAACGACAGCTGCCACGCTTAAAGACGCTGGAACACGTCTCTAACTTACACACACTTACTAAATAATTTTAACCTAAGCTAGCATTAATTTTATCTTGTGCGGTTAGGTGGATGCATGAGGTAAGTACATAAACATAAACATAATGCAATCCTCAACTACATGATAATGCACATTTTCCTTTCCTTTTCAATGAAAACTACTTAAGGTAAGGAGAGATTTTTCTTTCATTCAAACCAAAAGTACTTAAGTAGTAGCGAAAAGAAGAATTCCTTCCTAGATTGCAATAACTCTAACTTTTTTCAATAATCAGCTAAAAAGTGCAAAGAAAATTAAAGATGCAACTAATCTTAACAATGTATAATACATAGTAATGAAGCACTTTCAATTTTCAAATGCATGTATCAAAAATGGAACTTGATAACTAAACGCTTTTCATATCTATGTACAGAAAGTGAGAGAATATCTACAACACTCTAATCATTCTGAAATCCCCAAAGAAAAATGACAAGCCCCCAAACAACTCAAAGGCACTCAAGAAAGGCTCAAAATCTACCAAATGCAATAATTATAACTCATTTCCTATCTTTTTACACTTGAAAAAGACACATCTAAGCTATGAAAAGAAGGATTCCACAAACGTTTCCAATCAAATGCAAGACAAAGAAAAGCACTTAATAATCATGTCTAACTCAAATGTACACAAAACTGAAACAAGCTTTTTCTTCTTCCTATGAGTGTAAGACCAAAAAGTGCCAAATGATCAAATTAAAGCAAGAAGAATACTTATGTTTTCCAATTTCATGAATATAGCAAAAGAGTGACAAAATCAATCTTTTCTTTGAACTAAAGTGGAGACAAAGAATCAATCTTCCCAAAAAATGATTGAATAGCTCAACATGTAAGGGAAACAAGATACATAACCCAAGAAAAAGAGGCTCAAAAAGACATGGATATCCCACACTCTTCAAGTCTTTAAAACAATCCAATCACGCCAAACCAAAAATGATCTCAAAACCTTGAGATGGGTCAAAAATAGAACCCATTTCGCTTAAAAATGCAAGCAAAACACTAGTTTTGACTCAGAGGGCCAAACATGAATCCAAATCTGAAAAGACCCAAAAACCAAAACAAACAAGACAAACAAAACACTCCTGGACAAAAGGGTCTTTGCCTGGAAGGTACAGTGCAGAGGAGTCTGCACACAATCCAAAACTCAAATAAAAAATGGAGAAGGGATGCATGTATGACAACTTTGACAAGTCGGCGCAGTCTGTGCTTGTACACAGTGCACATCGCAGTTCACCAATGCGAGAAGTGCGATGGTGTCACAGAATACCAATGGAAGGTTGCGATGACTGACTAACAGGCAAAGAACAGACTTAAAAAATGACACAGTGTCTCTCTGTGTATACTAACCAGGTGCGACAGGCGAGATCCAGGTTCAAAAATGAACCAATTCTCCAAACAATGAGCAATGAAATGGTTTGAAAATGAGAAGTACAAACTCAAAGGAAGGTAATTAGACTCTTCAAAGTGAAGATCTGATGGTGAAAAAGACTTAGGAGGCAAATTAGATGGTTTGCAAAATAAATCAACTGAAAATGGAATTCAAATTGAAAACTAAAACTATGTTCAATACCCAGCGGAGTCGCCAGATTTATTGGAAAATCTACCAAAGACGGATCTAAGGCATGATCTCCCTAACTCAATGCGAGTCTAGAACAAATAGAACAAAATATAGATCTACTTTCCTATATCAGTAGAAGTGCAAACTAGTAGATAGATAGCTTGCCTCAGATTTGCAGATCCCTTTGTTCTTTATTGATCCAATGCTCCAGCATCGTTAGATCTCAAGTTGCAAGACCTTGTTGAACATATAAATACTAGCAAACAGTGAAAGCATACATTTCATATGATTGATCTAAGTTAACAGTTAAGGAAGAAAACTCTAAACATCATCAATGAGACAACAGTTTATGGAAAGAGATTATATTAACTGTATAAAAGTGGGAATTATATAGAAAAGATGAAGCTACAACCAAAGACTCAACGTCGCATCCTCCATCCAACATGTCCAATCCAAGCTTCCAAGGTGGTAAAAGCTTGCCAATCACTAATATGGATTCTATCAGCATAAGGATACCATAGACCTTCCTCCCTTTCTCATGGAGAGAGAGGGTGTTTATATAAGGCTAAAGAGATAGGGTAGGTTGAGGGAGATGGTTAAGGGATCCTCCCATTAGGTTAAGAACTAAAATGCCACCTCACCTAGAGCCTAGGGATAGGCCTCCACCTCAACAAACTTATAGAAATACCTCGAGATTCCCCGAAATAGCCTTTAACCAACCTCGTCACACCCTGGTAGAGGCCATAGAGCGACAGAGGGGGTCGTCGCACTTTGTTTGAGGACAACCTGCGACAGTGTCTCACCATAGCTAACCAAGAACTGTGACCTCGCACCCTAGATGAAGGAGAAGTGTGACAACCTACTCAAAGAGGTCAACTAGGCAGGAAAATCTCTCAATTGGATGTTTTTAAGCCCAGAATGAGGTTAGGGGTGATAGCAAAGAGTTTACACAATGGTCAAGATGACGACGTTATCACAATGGTCATGATGATGACACTTGGTCATAATGACGATACTTGCAATGATCATGGTGATGACAGTAGGTCATGACGATGACACTTGCAACACTTGCGACACTTGCACAGGGGTGACGACATTTTGTTGTAACACTCATAAGCCCCACCCCTCCCTATTTGAAAACCCATAAAAACACCCCATTTCCCACCCTGCCTGTCTCTCTAACCCCTCCTCTCCCTCTCTGTAATCCCCACCACTCTCAAACCCCCCTCTCTCTATCTCTCTCCAAATCCTGTCATTCTTAACCCTCACTCACTCTCTCCCCTCATACATGTAACCCTTACTAACCCCCTCTCTCTATCTCTTATGTACTCCTCCACCAACCCATATCCCCCACCCCTCTCTCTCTTCTAACCCCATGACACCCTCCTCCCTCTCTATCTCTCTATAACCCTTTAACCCACCCCACCCCCACCTAACCACCTACCCTCTCTTATTGTCTCTCCTACTCCCCATACCCTTAACCCCCCTCTCTCTATCCCCTCCTCCATGTAATCATTACAAACCCACTCTCTCACTCTCTCTTCCTTAATTCTACACCTCTCTCTCTCTCTCTAAACCCCCTATCCCTCTCCCTAACCTCTCCCCCATCCCTAACCATCTTACTCTTTCTATCTCTCTCATACTCCCCATGGCCCTAAACCCCGTTTTCTCTATCTCTCTCCCCTCGTCTCCCTAGCCCTTACTAACCCCCTCTCTCAGTCTCTCTCTCTTCCCTACACCTCCACCTACCTCTAACCACACCTCCCATCTCTCTTTCTCACTCCCTATAATTAACACCCTCTCTCTCTCTCTCTCTCCCCCCCCCCCTTACCATTACTATCCCCCCCCCCCCCTCTCTCTCTCCCCCTTGCTAACCCCCCTCCTAGCCCCTTAACCTGAACTAAACCCCCCTCTCTCTTGCTTCTACTCCCCCACCTTCTCTCTCTCCCTCCTAAGGGTGAAAACGTGAAGCTGGGAAACAATTCTGTGACAACGGAGTGAAAATAAAATGAGGGCGCACGGATGAATAAGGGAAAAAAAAACAACCTCAAACTCTCGGTCAAGAGTTTTGAGAGTTCAAACTCTCGGCCGAGAGTTTGAACGAATCACCGCACTATATTTTCAAAAAAACTCTCGGACGAGAGTTTGAACTAACCTCTCAACTGAGAGTTTGGAAGGTATTTTTTGGCCGAGAGTTTATGGTCAACAAAACCTACGAAAATATTTTGCATCTTTCTGGAACCTACAACTTCAACAAGCCCAAACCCGTGCAAATTTTAAGTATTATTTATCGGACTTGGTAGCAATGGATTCATCTCTGAATCTAGTTTCCAATGATATAATAATTGTTTCATTTCGATTTGAATTTCTATTTATTAATAATTTTTTTCTAAACCTTATCCCTTAAAAATTTTATTACTCTGAAAATCACCCGAAATGAAAATTCAATATCATAACAAAGACAACACCCAAAAAAATGAAATTTCACAAAGATCATAATTGGGTCGTCCTCCTCAAAAGGGTACTTTTAGTTTTTCCAGTAAGAGTCACATTTGATAGAAAATGCGAAGACAAAAACGTATGTCGATAATGCACCATTTTCTGAACATATGTTGTTTCGATAAATAATACAAAATAGTTCCAAAGTCTTAAAAAACTCAAAATATAGTCCATCCACAAGTTTAGTGTGTGTAGATTATGAACCTACAATTTTTTTCCCTAAAATGAATAACCATCTATCAAAAAACCGATGTCAACACAGGGCATTCATTATCCATACCTAACATTTTAAAGTATATGTTGTTGGTTTCCAACAAATTTGTCCCACGATATGTCCATAAAAAAAATTAAACAAAATACAAGTAGAAAGCTAATTCAATTCTCTTAAACCTTTGTGTTTACTTCAAGTTGAAATTCCTAAGGGAGATATGGGTTTTAAGAGGTCGAAGTTGAAAAACATAAAATTTAGCAGTTTTGTTTGTAAAAAACAAGCCAAAATTGTTTTCCAAGTTCATGTTTTTACCCCTAATCCCCCTTCCCCTACCACTAACCAGCCCCCATCTCTAACCCCTAAGCCGCTTACCCGTTACCCCTAACACCACATCCCTATTTAACCTCGTAACCCATAGAACATGAAGCCCAAAACCTTTCAAGATAAGTAGGGATCTAGGGAAATAAAGGAAATTTATTTTCTTTGGAAGAAACTATTAAATAAGGTTTTGATAAAAATGCATATTGTGTAGATTACCATAATACTAGCGCGTTTTTGGGCGAAGAAACGCTCACGCATTTTTGGCTTTTAATATGTTAACCATAACGGGCGAGTGTTATAGTGATACATAACGCGCACGCGTTATGTATCACTATAACGTTCGTGCATTATGGTTTCCTATCCTACGTGTTAACTGTCATGGTAGGCTCGTGCCCGCCCATTCCTAGTTCAAAGAAACACGCGTGTTTTTGTTTTACTAAATTTTCATGCATTTCGTGGAAGCACGATTGTATCTAAAAGGCCCCTCAACTTCGTGCAAACATGTTCTGTGTTACTTGTTATCCATGCTTAGTTGCAATTACTTGTTGTTTATGCTTTAGCTATCTGTTAACTTCTTTAGTTTAATGGGTTATCCATCACTATATGTTATCCATGCATAAGTTAGAGTTATCTATCGCCTACCCAAAATCAACCGTACATTTGTCTCATCCTCATCTTCCTTCAATCTAGGAAAAGCATACATAGTAATCCACCTCAAATTCTAACATATAAACACCTATAAGTGTAATTAATAAATAGATATTATTTAAGTATATAATTAATAAATCTATATTATTTAATACACATTAATATTTTTTTTATTAAATTTAACAACTATTTATGTAAAAACAAAACCATTAACCAATCTATTTTCGACGTGAGAAAATATGAATGGCCGAAAATTGCCATGGAAAAAAACAGATGTAATCCGAGGATTTTCAAAACTGGGAATCAGCAATTATATTTCTGACAAACAAAATACCCGTGTTCTGCATTTATTATATATGGTTTTAGCAAACTAGTTCAACCCAGGAATCTAAATATCTTCTCGGTAAACATGAAAATAATTTATCAGGATCAAATGACCACTGCTATTGCTACCCACATTTTATCTTAGTTATTTTCTTTTGCGTTCGTGATGCCGAGAATCTGGTCCCCCGGGAATCTCTCTTATTTCGCGTTCGATCACTCTTTCTCTTGATGATAACATTATTGATCCTCCATTTTCACTTTCAGTTTGGCCCACAGTACCACGTCGATCATAATGGCAATCCTGAAATTAGAAAGACGAATTAAGAACGAATAAGATGAAGAATTCAGAATACAAATCGTTTGTTGTGTTGAAGAAAACCTGCGGCGGAGTCAGATTCGAGGATGTATCTGCAACTTGAGCTTTTCTTTCACGGTAAACCTGAGGCAGAGTTTGTTCATGCACAGTCGAGTGTATCTCAGCAACTTTATCATTTCTTTCCCAGAGATGTCTTCTTGCTACCATCTCCCGCCCTCTAGTTTCTGTTTCCAATTAATTGTAGATTGATATATCAAATAAAAACATCACAGATATTGGGAATGCGATATGAAAACGGATTAAATAAATACATTGTATAAATTGTTGATTGCATCATAACTGTGAGAATTTGAAAACGGATTAAATAAATACAATGTATAAAAAACCCTCAAAAACCCTACTTGTAGAAACGGTCATAGCAGGGTGCATTGCAATTTGAAAGAGCGCAACGCTAACAAACAACGCCAAGGTGACAATTGCAACGAATATAAGCTGCTTCTCCATGATATATATCCAGAGTTACTATCAAACTCTCCTGCTGAGTCGGGGGGAGAGAGCAAAGGGAGACAGTCAATTTAAATGGGAAAATAGCACTGTATTTATATACGGACATCCTTCTCAAATTTGCTTTCCGTATCAGCCATGGCGTCTCCCCCATGGCGTCACAAATCTATGTAAATATAATATAGTCCAATGGCGTTTTTAGCGTCAGTATTTCCTTCCCATTATAATACGAGATATCCAGTGATGTATAGCACTAAATAAATGTGTGCTTTAAGCACTAATGAATGTTCTCTCTTCTGAAAGGCTTTACCGCCCTGTAAAGGCCATTTTACATGTCATCAAAGAGCAATGGCGTGCCGCATGGAACACAAAATGGTGTCGCTGATAAATTATCCACCGTTTAATTTTTATATATGATAAAGTTAAATTACAATAATAAACACGTAAGCTGTGCATTACAAGCCCATAAAGTAATGTTTATAGGTTAAAGTTTGATATATTAAGATTTCCTGTCTAACTCGTGTAAGAAAAACTCTAAACTGTCTAATACTATGAATTGTCCATTATAAATTTTATATATGTTTAAGTTCGCTTTCCCTGTTAACAGACGCGTAAATTGTATTTTTAAATGTTAAAGTTGCATAATATTATCTTTCTGTATTCATGCATATTCATGCAGCAAAACCTAAGAGTTTGTCAATTTTTAATATTTTAAGATAAACAAAATATATTAATAAAAAGCCATCTTACATTTCTTAAACTTTTGCAAATACATCAACTATAATCATTAATAAAATATGCCATCTTACATTTCTTGAGCTCCAAATACATCAACTATAATCATTAATAAAATATGCCATCTTATATTTCTTGACCTGCAAATACATCAACTATAATCTCTCTCTGTCTCTTTTTTAATCATGTTGTCAACTTGAGAGTTTATCTTACATTTCTTGAGCTCCAAATACATCAACTATAATCTCTCTCTTTGTTTTTTTTAATCATGTTGTCAACTTCAGAGTTTATAAATGGTTTGCACTATCGTATAATTTTCCATGTAGCTATATTACATGATTCAATATTTATAGAAACTTTATTCAAAGTATCTATCTCAAATGTTATTTTTTATTCAACTATGTGATACATGATAAATCTTAATTTCACGAATATCATTTTTTATTCAACTATTTGTACATGTTAAATCTTAATGTGGCAAGGAGCCAAGTGCTCCTGCACGTGGAATTGAAAGATAACAGTAAAAAAAAATTGTGTATTTTTCTTGCATCTATTTGTTTACATCACCAATGCACTTGACATGTTCATGACAATCACCACACATGCGAAGTAACAAAAGCATGTACAATGTTCTTGACCACAATCCAATGCGAAGTAACAAAAGCATGTACAATGTTCTTGACCACAATCCAAATGCATGTAGACACTTTTTCCACTCCCTTCTCTTTAATCATGGTAGTCATCTTTGTTACATCCTCACACCTACAAGTTCTAGCATAGCTATTTCATAGAAGTACATATAATGTTGTAGTATGACATAGTTCCAATTCAGTTTCGAGTTGCTTAACTCCATATTTCTATGTATTTTGCATGCTCCTTCACTTTATTGGGAGAATGCTCGAGTCTATTCTCGTATTCTTAAAACTCGTGGATTATTCATGTGCCTTAGATCTCCCATTCAAAGCCCAATCCATTATCTTTTATCACAAAAGTATGCCCTCATACATTTTAATTCTATTGGGTAAATTGATGGATCCATGTACAATGATATATACTCCATCTTGTACCATGACCCCATATACCATGCTCCAACTTTTTATGAGTGCGGTTATACCATACTACAACTTGTTATGAATGTGGTGCATATACCATAATCCAACTTTACGCCATGCCCTTGTATTTCTCCCTCAAATTATGTGTTATGATAGTTTCTTATGTCGGTCATGCACTAAAAAATTTAACTCGATATTTCTTAGCCACATATCTGTTCATATTACTACACATCTTTTCAATTTGTCAATTTGCATTTTGTGTGCCCTATTGCCTTTCAGTTAACAACCTCAAGGAAAAATGGTGGGTCTTGTCTAGAGAAACATAATTGAGTGTCATGAACTTCAACAAGTTTTTTTTGGCAATGTCAATGTGAAGAAGCTATCCACATGCTCACAAATCAAGGTGTTCAAGAATTGACCCTTTAATGCAAAAAAATGCAATACATGTTACTAAAGTAGAACCCTAGTTTTTGAAATGATTTATTATAAAAATCTCTTTCCCATGGACTTATAAGAAAGGGGTGCCCCTAGTTGTAATCCAATGTCATAAATAGAAAGGAATCTCGATAGTTCTCTTTTTATGGTGAGTTGTAACTTGCACCTTGAAGGCATTTAGGAACACATGGAGAATTTGGTCTAGGGGCATAAAAACAAAAGAGAGCATCAAAATTGATTTCTATATAAGCTCCATGAATCCTTTTTTAGGAAAAGTCAATGTGCATCCACTATCCATGCTCTCAAGAACTTGATTTTTCAATAATCGATCCTTTAATGCAAAACTTGGATGTCATGTTACTAAGAAAACACTAATTATAGAAATTGTCTTGAATAGAAATATTTCATAGCATTGGACTCATGGATAGGAGCGCGAGTATCTATAATCCAATGTCATGAGTCCAACATAATCAAAAATTCATAGATCTAAGTCCAAGTTCTCATTTTATGTTGAGCTGTAACTTGTCTTTTAAAGGTGTTTAGGGACACGTGGTGAATTTGATATGAGGGAGTACATAAAAAATGGAGGATTATAATTGAGTTTCGTAATATCTAGAAATTATTTTTGGGAAAGGTCAATGTGACCATGATGTTACATTTCGCCAAGTTGGATTTTTTCATAATTGTCTCTTTAATGTAAAAATTACACTACATGTTAGTAAGAAAGACCTTGTGGCTGAATAACTATAGATATGCTCCTAGCTACAATCCAATGTCACAAGTCCAAATTTAATTGATATATAACTCACCAATCTGAGTCCTGGTTCCCATTTTATGGTTGGTGTTGGACAGGGTCCAAGTTGGGATTTTGCACAAGTGTTGAAAAGTGTGCATTGCACATGGCGGTAGGTGACAGGCAGTTTTGAGAAATTGCGTGTGTTGTGCGACGACAATGGCCAAGGCATGATCGCGCAATAGGTTGGTGCGTAGAACCATGCATGAGCTATTTTGGTATGCAATACAGGTAAAGGTCAGATGAGGACATGACCTATTTTGGGTAAGGAACAAGTGAATGGCAGAAGAAAGCGACCTATTCGAACGTGTGGCGGTAAGCAGTTGAGAAACTAGGCCACGACGGCGATAGCGACAGGCAGATGAAAGGAGTGAAAAGAGATAGGACATGATGAAGTTACAACTGTTTGGTGATTGCAGCTGTCAGACGAGCGTGTGAGCTACAAGTGGCCCGGCTAGAGTAGGAGAAGCAAGCTGTTGACAGTGACATCTAGGGTGGTAGTTAGCCACGCCAGTTTTGGAAACCTTAGGGTTTCGGCCTAATGATTGTAAAGACACGACCCTTGGGCGTGATCTATAAAAAAAGGGCATTTTGTATGGGAAAGGGTTAGAGATTGCTCATAGAGCTATCCATTGTTGAGCACTATTAGAATCTTTCAAGTTTGAAGCTATTGTAAAGGCTCTGCAGCTGATTGCGCAAATATCTATCTGAGAGAAAAGAGAGTCTGTAGCTAAGTGTGCAGACTAAGAATGGTTGTACCCTTCCCAAAATATCAATACTAACAACTGTTCTTGTGGACGTAGCCTCCATCCTGGGGGTGAACCACGTTAAATTCTGTGTTATGCGATTGTTTGTGTTTGCAACTGTTATTTTGCTTAGCATGGATGTTAAAATACCACAGTTGTCTATTATGTGATTGCTTTTATATGTATTCGTCGCAGGATGATGGGAATAATATGTTAAGTAATACATGTGTGGATGAATGTTATGTATTCAGCACTTCTGAGCATTTGAATGTATGAATTTGTTAGATAGTTGCATAGTGGAACACTGAATTAAAGTGCATCCTGGGAGCGCGCAGTTTGTATGTTTATTCATTAGCATGCATCATACATTAATAAGCTAAGCGTTATTAAAGGATAAAGGTTGTCAAGTCTTGGTTGAAGTCGACTAGTCTTGAGTAAACGCGCGGTCTAGTTGACGCTCTGAACCATTGAGAGTGCTACAAGGTAATTTTTTGATAGCTTATCGTCGTGACACACGAAGCAGCCATATGCCGCACAATCTGTGGATGCGCTGGTTGCACAAGTGCCTCCGCTTGCAGGAGTATCTGACCTAAAGTAGAGACTTCATGCAGTTGTCCGGCCATAACATTCTGTATAGTGTTGCGCCGCTCGTCATTCCTTTTACCTCTGCATCACTAGGTTGCAGAAACTTGATTCTTCAACCACCCCCTCAGCTTCACCTCGGGTGAGACCTCAGCCTGTGCGTAGTTTGTTGCTGAAAGGGCTGATGAATAGGGGTTTTTGTTGGTTCTTTTAACCGCGAAGTACCTGGGTCTATGTTGAAAACCTCGAGAAGGTGATATACGACCAACAAATGGTTTTGTTGCCAGGCTAAGACCAATGATGCGATAGTGTGTTTGGAAAGTAATGTGTGAAGAAGAATACCAGTTCCTGTTGGGTTCAGACAATTGGCATCCTGAAAAGAAAGAGATCTGGGATTGGTATGACAAGATTGAAAGAGATTTTGCGAAGAAAGAGAATAGACATCCTCGTCTCCCTGACATACAGTGGTTGAACAAATATTTATGGAGAGAGATTCACAAGATGTTCTACGCTTCGTTTGGAAACGAGTTGCATGAGTGCATTTCGCGACTCGCAGAAAAGAAAACCTTTTTTCAGGGAGGAGTACTTACGGAGTGGACTCCAGAGTTCATAGTGCAGCTCAAAGAAATAGACATCCCACTTACGTGAGCAGTCGACTTCTGGGTTGATAGTATACTCAAAGGATTTGTCACTGAGTTTGCTGTAGACACACTGAAGTCCTACAGTCAAGCTGAAGCATACTTTTTCGAAGGATTCAGAGGTAAGTTTTTGAACAATCTAAGCCTATACATTAAAATGCTTTTAGCTAAGAAAGGTGTTTTAAGAATGCAGTAATATTTTTGCATCTGCCATTGTTAATAGCATTTTTAGTGATTCTGACAAAGAGACACATAATCTGAGAAGTGGAAAGAGATATAAGTTTAATAAAGAAAAGAATCCCGAAGGACCTGGACTCCGTGTGAATACTAAACTCCCATGTGACCTTAACAATTAGACCATGCCGCCATCAACCACTATCCACCCTATTACAACTTAGAATCCGCCGTTTGTAGAAACCGAACCACCCCTGGATCAGAACCCACCCGCTGCGAGTATTGCGCAGCCCACCCCACAAAACGTCGATACCGCGCACACCACAGGAGTAGGTGCTCAAGCCAGTCCGACTTAGACTATCCCAGTTCAGAATACCCAATCTCAGAATATCCAGCAGAATACCACTAGTCCGAATATTCCCTTTATTTTCTTCTCACATATAGTCAACACTACTCAGAGCACTGTACAACCATGAAGGAGAATGATAGATAACGATATAAAACTGTCGATATTCAAAGGAATAGGTCTACAAGACCCTGATCAACACTCGTTTCTATGTGAAGTCGTATGGATTTTAAAGCAGATCTAGGACAATGCTGTGAAGAGAGCACAGCTCATCACCACTTTCAGAGACCGCGCCTTGCATTGGTTTATGAAATATTCTCAAGCATAGTGCAGAACCCTAACATAAATTAAGGTTGCACTTGTCGCCAAATTTAAGAAGCCAAAATCAAAATCGCAATGCATAACAGAATTAAAGGAAATCAAGTAGAAGCCTACCGAATCGTTCTGGGAATTTGATCAAAAGTTTAAAACGTTGTTGGATCAAGTGAGCTTTGTGATCGCTCCGCAATAGCACTAGGAATGGTTCATTGCTGCGTTGTTGCCTCACATCAGACAACCATTAATGCAGCAAAAGGTTTTGTTGCAGGCAGAATCCTTAGAGATCGCAATGAAGTTTGAGGCTTCACCGATTGGTGAGAGTATTTTTGGGATGTCACAGATCCAGAATTAGTTGACTACCTTGACGTTAGAATTGCAAGGTATGAAGAATGAAAAAGAACAAAGATATGAACACATACGTAAAGTTTGGTGCATAGGATGCAAAGGAGAGGGCCATACCAGACAACATTTCCCCCTATTTCAATATTATCTTGACAATGGCGCACCAAATCCAATAAATATGAATCACAATCAGGCACCATGGTGTGAAATCTGCAAAAGCATAGGAAACAGGCCTAATGATTTTTATCTCATACAGAAATACGTAAAGACACCTAAGAGCTTGTATTGTAATTTCTGTAAATCAGTTGGACATGATGAATCCAACTGCCGCACATATGAGCTCATGAATGAAAGAAATCAAGATATGGAAATGATGCGAGGTGCTGGAATGTATCGCATCCAAGAAGAAAATCAACCTAAACAAGAAAACACCCACTATGATTAGGGAGGCTATAGAGGCCATGGTGGTGAATACTGCGGGAGAGGAAGAAATGCCAGCTCGTCACAAGTAAGAGGCCACTGGTGAGCTCTAAGTATGGATGCCTAATAAGGGCAGCTGGACTAAGAGCCTACTTAAATGATCAAACCAGGGGATGTACAAACTTTAGAGGTACTGGCACTATATATTCTCTTCTAGGATGGTCTTTGTCGAAGTTGGGTGTTTGTATCAATGTTTTTAAAGAGTTGCCTAAAAAGGATTAAATGAACTGTAAAAAGGATTGTTAATCTATGGAGGTGAAATCCCTATTCTAAGAAATTCAAATACTGAAAGTAGGAAATCTATGTCTAAGAATTTTGAATGCAGGAAACATCAAATCTACTTTTAAGAATTAACTTGTTGAAAGCAATAAAATTATACTGTGGAATTGAATGCTAGAAATATAACAGATCTATTCTAAAGTAATGAAAGGTGACCTTCAATATAAAGAGTAATTACTGTAAATCAAATGTATAAAACTCAAAGTCTGATCTAACAGAATCTAATGCTGAGACTAAGTTTGGAATACCATTATCTAATGCTGCAATTTCAATCAAAGTGTTTAAGAAGATAATATCATCATGTAACAAAAAATACTGAAACTAATCGATCTTCAGATGCAGCATAATAATGAATTAAGTACATGGTCTGTAAGATCTGGATCGCTGCTTCATAAGTAAATGAGAGTATATTGAAAAATAGGTGTTAACTTATGCTTTGGCGGAATGTTGCTACAGGACTACAGACACAACATTATCATACTATAGAATGCGTTGTAATGAACTACGAAATCAGAAAGCTTTAACTACTACAGAATTCAAATCGTGTGATTTAGACGCTATTTAGAATACTCTCATCTGCAATATAAATTCAACCAATGCAAAACGAATAATGAGAAATACTTGAACAGTAAGATCTCCTGACTTACGTGTTGGAGGGGCCCTCTCCAACCCGTACTCAGGAGTGAAAGGAACTTATAAATGCTGAATTGTAAGTAACATCAAGTCTGTATTAAAATAGGAACTTCATAGTTTAAAACCAAGTCTGTAACACAAATTTCTCGGTGGTATATCATGTAAAACAATAATTCTCCAAAATAGTAGCAGGGGCCTCTCGCTACCCGAGAGGTCCATATTTATAAAATCCTAATGCTTAACCTAACAAAAATGTCTAACTGCCAATTATCTTTGAACAGCAGTTCATTCTCTACAGATCAAGAAAAAGGCACTGAGTTTGGTGATGTTCTTCTAGTTCTTCACTTGATTCACGCGTTATCCTTTAGTACACCTACACCTACTCATTAACCTCGTTTTTTATGCAATTAGCTCATAGCAACGCTTTTAAAAACATAACAGAAATAATCTTTTAAACACTTCATTAAATAATTAAGGTAAATCATTTTCCCACTAACGAGTGTATTTTTACAACCTTTCTTGTGCTTTACTGGTGGGAAAAGAAACTATCAGATACATGAAATGGGGACTCATCATCTCCCCCATGCTTGGAGGATTCACCCATCCTTGTGTGACATATTCTGCTCTCCGATGACGTCTCTGATGTCCCATGCTACCACCTTGGGGGTCCCTCCCTGCCTGTGGTAGCCCATACTTTGGTCCTCCTTGACCCATGCCCTCCTCTCTTCTTCCTCATTGAACTGTTCCTTAATGACCAGAGGAGGGAAGAATGGGGGGTTTAGTCTCATCCCTATCCATCTAAGCTGGTTCTTTATCAATGAATCCCTGTAGAGCTTAGCTTTTACGAGATCATTTTTAAGTCTAGCAGGGGAGTGAAGCTCTTTTATTTTCAAGTCATTCGCCACTCTGCGCCATCTTTCACCAATAGAATCCTAAACCTCCTTATGTGTGCTCTAAAGAGTAAGATCAAAGTTAGCCACAGCCTCCTGCTGCTTCTCAAGGAGAATTGGGATCAACTCTTCATCCATGGTGAGATTTCTATGGTCACAGATTATTCTTTCTGGGTGAGTTGCCTCTGCCCTGATCCATAATGGAGTTTTCCATTTTCCTGCCACATAAATGTGGTAGTCCTAAGCTTGGTCAATTTCGTGGTTCATCCACGAACATAGTTCCCTCAGCTGGAAATCGCCCATGTAAGGGTTTGGCGACTAGTTGGGCAAGCTAGGAACTACAAAAATGTGTAAGAAAAACTCACTGAGCTGGTCCTTCTCCAACTCTGTGGCTTTGAGGGATGCATCCACAAATTCCCTATTTGTTTCGATTTCTATTGGGAATCCATGTGCCAACCTTTGGAGATGGAATTTGCCCCACTTTTCTTGGAGGTAAACCGCATATATTGCTGAAGGTGGCCTGTGCTCCAATAGTTTACTATAGATTTTAGTGGTAGTAGCCAAAACGTTCTTTAGTTGAACAATTTCCTAGACCTTTTTGGCTAGATCCCCTTGTGCGTCATCCAACTTCTCCTTAAGTGTTGAATTTCTTTGTTCCACCAGTCTTAGCTCCCCTACATGATGCATTTTTAGGATTTGTGTCTTTTCTGATGAAAACGGGGGTGATGTGGGTGGCTTCCTGATTCAATCCTTAATGTTGCCAGTTCCTTTCTGAGATTTTCTAATTATGCTTATGCTTCAGCGAGTTGATTTACGACCCCAAGGTTTTCATTTTCCTCAAGAGGGTCCTCGTAGAGGGTGTCTTGCTCTTCCTGTTCATTATGTTCTTCTTCTGCCTCTTGTTCTCCTTCGTGTTCATCCTGCTCTTCTAGTTCATCCTCCATTTCTTGCTCATCCTACTTCTCTTTTGTAGTGGGGTCCTCCTGGTATACCCAAAGATCATCGTCCTCATCCGACACATTTTGAACTATGGGACTGGGTTCCCTACTCTTTTCCTTGGTAATTCGGATTATGGATGCTTGTGTAAATCTCTTACTTCTTCTCCTCGGCGCTTGATTACAGGAAGGACTCCCTGGGTTTGTTTTGGGGGAGTCATCCCGTGAATGTTTTAGTTTCACTAGGGTATCAACCACACTATCTAGGTCAATTTTCCTCTTCGCCCCTGATGTAGAGGTGGTTTTGCTCATTGATCCTGGTGGTAGGGGTACTCCAGCTACGGGTGTGCTCTTCATTCTTTGAGCAGCTTCAGCAGATACCAACACAAATTCTTCCCAAGAAAGCTTTGGTATCTGCGCTTTTAATTCCTCACAAACTATTAGTTTGATCATCCCATGATGGGATAAGGCATCCTCCTTTCCCTTAATTACTTTCTTGCTCATTTCTGCTAGAGATTGGAGAAGGTAGTATGGAATACTAATGTTGTTGTTTGGTGGATGATGGGTCTTGTGCCTCAATAGTTCTAGAAATCGAAAATGAAAAATGGGGACATAGCTCAACCTATCAGTGCATGTAATATATTGCTGGACAATGGTAGCCATTTCATCCCACGGTGCAGGCATGGAGAGTCTTTTGACTTTGTTTTTATCTTCGTCATAGGCCTACCCTCTTTCAAAGAACGCTTTCTTTGCTTCTTGGTTTGACTCCTTGTCGTCCCTGCCCCAATGCAAACCCATTGGCAGACCAGTGCATTTGGAAATCACATCTTCATCCACCTTCATACGTAACCCCTTCACTCGGGTGACGAACTGTTCATCCCTTATATCTTTTAAGTTCCTTGCGAACTCCCTGCATTGTATCCTCTTAATCCCAATATGTAAGGCATCCAATTCACACTGCGTATGATTGTTAAGATTCATGGGTTCTAAAAAACAACACTGTGTTCCTTTGGTTCACTTTTCTTGAATGCTTTCATCATTTTAAAATCTCCTCTAAAATCAACAAAAACCAATTTTGAATGTGGCTTTTACCTCACTGGTCTAGATTAACTATAGGCTCAAGGTTGGATCGATTGCTACGTGACCACACTCACTTCTGATGGCTTGCTTCTGGAAATTTTTGAGAGGTTTTTTTGTTTGCAAAAACTGGCTCTTTTCTTGGACGGTCATGCAACCTTACTTAACTGTCTTTCTGCACTTATCCTTATTATTCTTCACTATACTTGTTGATTCATCCTTTTCTTTCCATAATCAAGCTCTTCATTTCTCTTTATGCTTGTACTTTGCTCTTCTGCTCCGATTATTATGAAGTATGGTGGTTATATGTGGATTCATCATTTTCTTGAAATGATGGGTGTGTGCAATCATGATTTTGTAATCTGAACCTTTCCCCCGACTTAAGCAAAAAGTTATCCTAATCTTAAAAAACAACTGTTTGGGGATAATGATTTGACCTTAAGAATAAAATGAAAATGCTCAAAGATTACCTTGTATATTTTGTTAGCATACCTGAGTTCACGATCATAGCTGATTTATATGCGTGCTGGATCCTGTAGTAGATTTGGTGTAATCCGTAGTAATCTTCGGCATGTAAGTAGTTATGTGCGCTGTCGGTATTTTCTTTTGGCTTGTGTGAATTTTGGTTTATTACCTTTGTTTGAATTTCGTGCCATTTTTTATTTGACTTTGTGATGATGCTTTGTATGCATTTGATTGCTTGGTGCTGTGCTTGGATGAATGTCTAGCTCACTTGAATAAATGGCAGCCTCACTTGAATAAATTGCAAGCTCTCGTGAAGATATTGCAGATTTGATTGAAATTTGTGCTGTGATGTATTCCTGTAGTGGTTGATATCTTTGCTGGCTCGCTTGAATACATGTCTAGCTTGCTTGATTGCTATTGGCATTCGATAATTCTCAGGCTTGCTTGATTTCTGTGGATGTTTTGATACTTCTCTAGCTCGCTTGCATATTGATGTTTCTTTTGCTTGATTTTCCTTTTTGCAAGTTTTAATGCTTCATCTCCATAGGTGTGTATGTGGCCCTGTAATTCGACATGTTATTCATTCAACTATATTTTTTTTCTTTATTTCTTTTCCTTTTTATTTATTTTTCATTTTTTCTGGTTTTTTTTTTTCATTTTTTCTATTTTTTTTTCTTTTCATTTTTCAATAAAATTCCATATTCTCTATCAGTATCAATTGTTGTTGGTAGAGTACCTATGTAAACTCTTCCTTTGACTGTGGTTTCTTGTTTAGTTTTAGTCGATGTCCATTCACTATCATGGGAAACTGTTGTTCATCTATTGTAACAATTTTAACTACTCCATTGTCATAGATGTGCTCAACGATGTAAGGTCCTAGCCATATTGTTGTTAGTTTTCCTTTGAATGTGTGAAACCTGGAATCATAGAGTCGGGCCCAGTCACCTTCCTTGAACTTTTTATCCTTTAGGTGTTTGTCATGCCACTTCTTTCTTTGTTGTTGGATGACTTTAGTGTGTGCAAGTGCTTCTTGTCGTTGGTCATCCAGTTGATTCAATTGTAGCATGCATTCTTGTTGTATTTCTGATAGTTCCATGTTCAACTCTGCTGCAATTCTTAGTGTTTTTATTTCAAATTCAATTGGTAGCATGACTTTCTTTCCATATACTAACTCATAAGGTGTGAATCCTGTTGTTGTCTTCCATGTGGTGTTATAGGACCGGACCAAACTGCCTCACTTAATCTGTCAGCCCAATATCTTTTGTGGAGTTGGACTGTCTTTGTTAGAATCCTCTCTAATTCTCTGTTGGTCACTTCTTCTTGACCATTTCCCTGATGGTGATATGAAGAGGACTGTCTATGCTTAACCTTATTCCTTTTCAGTAGGTCCTCTATTAAGTTGGATGTAAATTGTGGTCCTTGATCAGAAACTAGTTCCCTTGGAACACCAAACCTGTGGAAGATTTGCTCAATGAAAAATTTTGTTACATTGTTTTCATTTGCGGCAGCAAGTGCTGCTACCTTAGTCCATTTTGTAAGGTAATTTGTGCATACTAGAATTTATCTCTTCTGATTTGATGGTGGGTTGATTGGACCAATGAATTCAATTCCCCATTTCTTGAATGCTTCTAAAGAGATCTGTGGATGAAGAGGCATTTCTTCGTTTTGTGTAGGATTCCCCATTCTTTGATAGTCATCACAATGGAATACATACTCATAAGCATCTTTGTGCAGTGTTGGCCAATAATACCCTATTTGCAAGATCTTGTAGGCTTTCCTCTTTCCAGCATAGTGTCCTCCACAAGGTTCATTGTGAGTGGCATGCATTATGTCATGTACTTCATCTTCCCTAATGCACCTTCTAAGTATCTGATCTAGTCCATGTTTAAAAAGCATGCCCTCTATCCATGTGTATATGGCACTTTTCCTTAGTACTTTCGTCTTTTCTTTATAACTGTAATGTTCTAGAAACTTCCCGGGTACTAAATAGTTTGCTATGTCAGCAAACCATGGGCTTCTTGTTGATATGGCAAAAAGGTGCCCATCAAGGAATTTATCATTAACCAATTCATTATCTTGTCCATATGTGACTCTTGACAAAAAGTCAGCTACAACATTATGCTTTCTTGGTTTATCTATTATAGTAATGTCAAATTCTTGTAGAAGTAGCATCCAACTAATAATTCTTGCACTAGTATTAGGCTTGTTCATAAGATATCTGATTGTTGAGTGGTCAATGTGGATAAAACTTTGGTCTCCTGTGATGTAATTCCTGAATTTATTGATTGCATGTATGACTACTAAAAAATTCCTTCTATGTGACTGTGTAGTTGAGTTCTGCCCGAGCCAAATTTTTGCTTATATAGTATATGGCATAGGGTTTCTTGTCGCATTCTTGTCCAAGCACAAATCCAATGGCTTTATCTGATGCATCTGTGTGGATGTGAAATGGAATTTCCCAGTTTGGTCCTTGGAGTAATGGTGCTATGATTGTTTTCTCCTTAATATTTTCAAATGTTGTCATGAAATCGCTTGTCCATATGAACTCATTGTATTTTGTGAGAAGTGAAAACATTAGGGCAACAATTCTGCTATAATTTTCAATAAACCTTATGTAGTACCCTATTTGTCCAAAAAAACTTCTCACATCCCTTTTTTTGACAGGTGGTGGAAGCATTTTGATTACTGAGACATTGCTTGATCAACCTCTATCCCCCTCTGTGATTTATGATGTCCTAGAATGATGCCTTCTTCCATTAACATCCTGCATTTGCCATTGCTTAGGCACAAGCTCATCTCAATACATTTTTTTAATACTAATTCAAGATTTTTCAACGACTACTCAAAGTTGTGTCCATAGGGTGTGAAATCATCCATGAAGACTTCCATTTTGTCATTTATAAAATCGGAGAAAATACTCAATATGGCTCTTTGAAATGTTGTTGGGGCGTTACATAAACCAAAGGGTAGGAGCCTATAGGCATAAGTTCCCCATGGGCATGTAAAGGTCGTCTTATCTTGATCAGCTGGGTGTATTAAAATTTTGTTGTACCCACTAAAACCGTCTAAGAACGAAAAATACGTGTTTCCAGATAATGTATCTAGCACCGGATCTATAAATGGAAGAGGAAAGTGATATTTCTTGGCTGCTTTAATAAGCTCTCTGTAGTCCACACAAATTCTCCATTTGCCTCCTTTTTTAAGTACTATAACTAGTGGTGAGACCCACTCACTGTCAGATATTGGATAGATGAACCCTGCATCTAATAAGTTTTGTAGTTCCACTTTGACTATGTCTTTCAATGCAGGGTTCAGCCTTCTTTGTGGTTGCCTGATAGGAGTAGAAACTTATTTGATGTAAATGTAGTGTTTGTAGATATCAGGATGTATTCCTTTCATGTCTGCATATGTCCATGCAAATGATTTACTTTGTTCTTCTAGTATCTTCATTAATTTCTTTTCTTGTTATGGTTTCAAATTGGAATTTATGTTGACTATTTTGCCAGGCAGAATTTCCACTATTTTTACCTTTTCAATTTGTTCTTCTAGTACTTCTTTCCATAATTCATCCATGTTCTGTTTTGAACTGTCACCTGTTTCTGTGGAAAAAAATTCTTCAATAACATGATTATTAGAAGATACATCTTGTATAAATCTATCTATATGGCCATCTTTGTTTATTGCTTTTAGTGATAGTGCAACATCAATTGTTAGGATAGGTCGGAGGTTGTGATTTGGTGTGTCCTAATAATCATTAGTCCAGTTTTGATATTCTAAATTTGAAGATTTCCTAATCGGCAACCTATGTAGATCGTGATTTTCTTCCTGGCATGTCCATTGGGGATAGTCATATTTCCTAATTGGCAACCTATGAAAGCGTCCACAGTTGCTAACCAAGGTCTACCTAGTATGATTGGATAACCACTAAGTTTTCTTTTGACTTCAATTACTATTAAATCAGCTGGGTATTCCCAGGATTCAATATTGATCATAATGTCTTCGAGCATCCCTTTGGGTTTCACAGTGGATGTGTCAGCTAGCTGGAGTACTGTAGTTCTTGGTCTGATTAACGACTAGAGTCCTAGGTACATCATGGTTTCCTTATTCATGGCATTAATAGCAGCTCCCAAATCTATTAGGCTTTTATTTATTTGCTTGCTATTGATGGTGACGTTCACTACAAGGCTACCCAGATCAAGATACTTAGGGTTAATGATAATACCCAGCATTAAATAAACTAATTGACCTACTTCATTTATTGTTGGTGGGTCACACTTCCTCCTCCTAGGTTTCTTCAGACAATTTTCTCTAATAAATTTGTTACAGATGGGCACATCCCTTATGGCTTGCAAAATCGGTATTTGGATGCTTAAGTGTTTTAATTCATTTAAAATTGCATTTTCTTCTTCCTCTTTTGTACAACGTACGAGTTTCTCTGGAAATGGAGGGTTTCTGTTTGGTGGGAGTGGTTGGGTTTCTTCTTCTGGCGGATTTTGTTCATCTGGATGTTGAATATAGGGTTTTCTTGTTTGTTCCTGAGCTTCAAGTGGTGGGATGTTCTGTGTTGATGTATCTTGCAATGTTTTTCCGAATCTGAGGTTTATTTCATTTATTTCCATGGTGTCTACGACATAGGTAGGGAATTCTATGATATCCATGTTATAGGTCTGTTGTTGTTGTGGAGGTCTGTTATTATTAGGGTTTGGGATGGGTTGGGCTGGAATTGGTGGAGGTCTTGGGGGTGGTTGATTCGGTGGGGGTGGCATGATAAGTGGATGCTGTGAAGGGGCTCTCCAATTGGATGGGTGGGGGTATTGATTTGTATAATTATTGTTTGTTGGGGAAAAAGGTGGGGGGTATGGAGGGTAGGATGGTGGGTAATATGGGTTCTGATAGGCTGGCTGATAGGTTTGCTGATTTTTATGCCAATGGTTCTGAGTTGGCTGTGATTGCCAAGGGGTTGCTATAGAGTTCCAATTTTCCTGACCCTTAGTATAGTATGTTTGATTGCTAGGTTGATATGGTCTAACAAAGTTACTCCTCCTTTGGTTTATAAAACAGAGTTGTTCTATTGCTCCTTCAGCTGCTGGATCTTGAATAGAAGCCTTACATGAAGGTAAGAGGGGGCATTTATCGGTGGAGTGGTTGTCAGTGCAAAGACCACATACTTCTATGGTGTTTAAAGTGCACTGCCCCTTCTCATGTTTCTTTCTACAACGAGGACAGAATACTTCCAACGCTTGGTTAATTTCATCCTGCTTCTTTTTTATTTAAAGTGCATCTAGTTGCATGGACAGAGATTGTAAGATGTAGGTCTTCATATCATCTAACAGGTTTCCTAAATAAGATTTTGTAAGATTGGGTCCTAAAGATGATGAGGATCCTATGGGTGGATGTGAATCTCTTGTCCCATTCTTGCTTTTCCTAGACCTAGAATGGTTCCTGAAGATCTGGAGTATTTGGTCATAACTCTTCTGAAATATGTCTCCATCTCCTAAGAGGTTTAAGATCTCAAAATTCTCTTCTTTGATCCATCTAAGAAGGACAAGTTTCAGTGATTCGGGGTCTAGGGTGCAATGGTTAGCTCGTTTGTAGCTGAGCTAAAAACGCTAGGCATAGTATTCTAAGGATTCATGGTCTCCCTGCTGCATCCTAAATATTTCATCCCTGGTATCTTTTGCCTTACAGTAGTCCCCGTATTTCTCTAGGAATGCTTGTTTCATCTGATCCCAACTAAAAATACTATTTCCCTCTAAACTCATGAACCACCTAAGTGATAAATCTTTTAGTGTGTGTTGGGCCTGGCCTAATAGGGCCATTTTTGGTGACATTTTTGATGTTGGATGGACCTGAGCTGTGTGCAGTTTAGAGTATCAAATTTTGCCTAAGTATCGAGAGTGCTGTGAAGATGCGCGCAGTACCAAGTTTTGAAGGATGCCGCGAAGATCAGCACTGTGTAGTTTCAGTGCTGCAAAGGTAGTAAGCCACGTGGAACTAGTAAAGTTGTGTACTGGACAGAGGATGGCCAGATATAGCAGATAGACCAACAGTGGTCTACTTTTGGTAAGACTAATATAGATGCCGAGTTGCGGGCATAAGAAGATCAGGAAGGCAACCAATTGTACGAGTTCGTTAAGCGAAGGACAGGTCGAAAAAGTGACAGTTTGGCGTGTAGCAGGGTACGAGACCGTTAAGAGGAAAATGGCGGACAGAAAGCAACTAGGAGCTGAGCTAGTTGTATGTGGCCGTTAGAGGACAGACGGCTTGTAGGAAAAGAAACTGGGAGCTGAGCCAGTCACACGAGTCAGTCAGTGGAAGGGCAGCTCGAAGTGGATGACCTGTTGGTGTGTGCACAACAGGAAGGCTGAAAGTGACGGATCTAAGGCGTGAAGGACTTCCATGATAGCAGAATCGCTACCAGAAGCCTACATGACGATTGAGAGGGACCATAGTGGTTTGGAAACCCTAAGGGTTTCGGTCTTCAATGGTTTAAAGACACGAACTTCGGGCGTGATCTATTTAAGAAGACCATTCTTGTATAGGAGGGGTTTCTCAAGACGAAAGAGGTAGATCATTGTGATCATATTGTATTGTAATATTTTTTGAGTCAAGAAAACATTGTAAAGGCTCTGCAGCTGAGTGCGCAGAGACCTATCTGAGGAAGAAGAGAGCCGCAGCTGAGTGCGCGGCTAAGAACTGTGAACCCTTCCTTAAAAGAAATATCAAACACAGTTCTTGTGGATGTAGCTTTCCATTTGGGGAAGTGAACCACATTAGATAGTGTGTTGTGTGACTGAATGCTTATATGTGTGTTTATATTTATTTGTTTTTGTAGTTGAATGTCTGGATATTTGCTTACTGTCTGTTGTGAGAAGGCTTTTATATGCATTCGCCATCAAGAGAGTATGGAATGATATGTTAAGTCTACATGAATGGATGTATAGTTAATATTAGCTTTGCTTCTAGGGACAGTAAATCTATCATCTGCTTGAGCATGGGGAAAGTTGTTCACGTATTTGAATGGTTGCAGTCGAAAAATGTATAACAGTTAGTCCGCACCTGAGGGTTATGCTTAAAATAGTAGCATACTAAGTGTGTGAGTGAGCATTAAGTAGTAAGTTAGTTAAGTGTATGACTGAATAGATGAGTGATATTAAGCTCATTTCTTTAACCATTTTGAAAATAGTCCAAGTGTAGGAAGTCAAGCAGCGGTGCTCGCAGTGTAGCACTAAGTCCCGTAGTAAGGTAGAAGAGAGTGGTGCGGGCCACGGTGCTGACCATCGCCGTGCAGTCCGACCCTCACAACATACCATCGGTACACTGCCGAGAACTTCGTCATAGTCATCAACTAATCACTCACTGTGGACATCTGAGTCCGCAGTGCCCCATTAGAAACACCTCGGGTGAGACCTTAGCCTACTCGCAGGCTGTTGCCGAAAGGGCCGGTGCAAAGGGTTTTTGTTGGTTTAAGGTAACTGCGCAGAACCTGGGTATTCATAAAACCTCTGGTCAGCATTTGATAGCCAACAATGTGGAGGGAAAAAGTCTCATCTTGTGTGCATCTGTAGTGTAGTCAAAGGATCTACAAACTACCTCAAATTTAAACAGGAATGTGTCGAGATCTTCTGAAGTCAATCCATGGAAGTTTGGTAAAGTGTTAGGGTTGATATTCTTCATCCTAGCATCTCCAAGAGGTATACTAATGGGGAAGGTGAAAAACTCCCTAGGTTCCTCTTCTTCATCTGCTATTGTGGTGTTTGAGCTGGAACTGGTAGAGAAGTTGTCTCTGTTTAAGTTGTCTCTATTCGGATCGTATGTGGAGTCAATTTCATTTTTAGAGTTTTGAAATTCAAACTGACAATGGTCAGAACTGTTTTTACCATTGTTTCTCATGGGACGCTTAGGCAGAAAGTGTCCAAACCTATCCCTTTGCCGACGAGGAATTCATTGGTAAAAATATATGTTTTTGTTTTATGTGATTTTTTCTTTCTTTTTTTGTTGTTTTTGAAGACGTCTCCTAAAATATTTAACACCTCCCTGGCAACGGTGCCAAAAAGTGGTGATCTCTAAGTATGGATGCCTAATAAGGGCAGCTCGACTAAGAGCGTACTTTAATTAACAAACCAAGGGACGTACAAACTTTAGAGGTACTAGCACTATATGTGCTCTTCTAGGATGGTCTTTGTCGAAGTTGGGTGTTTGTATCAATGTTTTTAAAGAGTTGGCTAAAAAGGATTAAATGAACTGTAAAAAGTATTGTTAATCTATGGATGCGAAATCCCTATGCTAAGAAATTCAAATACTGAAAGCAAGAAATCTATGTCTAAGAATTTTGAATGCAGGAAACCGTAAATCTACTTTTAAGAATTAACTTGCTGAAAGCAATAAAATTATACTATGGAATTGAATGCTGGAAATATAATAGATCTATTCTAAAGTAATGAAACCTAATCTTCAATCTAAAGAGTAATTACTGTAAATCAAATGTATAAAACTCAAAGTCTGATCTAATAGAATCTAATGTTGAGACTAGGTTCGGAATACCATTATCTAATGCTGCAATTTCAATGAAAGTGTTTAAGAAGTGAATATCATCATGTAACCAAAAATACTAAAAGTAATCGATCTTCAGATGCAGCGTAATAATGAATTAAGTACATGGTCTGTAAGATCTGGATCGCTGCTTCAGAAGTAAATGCAAGTATATGGAAAAATAGGTGTTAACTTATGCTTTGGCGGAATGTTGCTACACGACTATAGACACAGCATTATCATACTACTGAATGCATTGTATTGAACTACGGAATCAGAAAGCTTTAACTACTACAGAAATCAAATCGTGTGATTTAGACACTATTTAGAATCCTCTCATTTGCAATATAAATTCAACCAATGCAAAACACATAATGAGAAATACCTGAACAGTAAGATTTCCTAACTTAAGTGTAGGAGGGGCCCTCTCCAACCCGTACTCAGGAGTGAAAGGAACTTATAAATGCTGAATTGTAAGTAACATCAAGTCTGTATTAAAATAGGAACTTCATAGTTTAAAACCAGGTTTGTAACACAACTGTCTCGGTGGTATATAATGTAAAACATTAATTCTCCAAAATAGCAATAGGGGCCTCTCACTACCTGAGAGGTCCATATTTATAAAATCCTAATCCTTAACCTAACAAAAATGTCTAACTGCCGATTCTCTTTGAACAGGAGTTCGTTCTCTACAGATCAGGAAAAAGGAACTGAGTTTGCTGATGTTCTTCCAATTCTTCACTTGATTCATGCATTATCCTTTAGTACACCTACACCTACTCATTCAACCTCGTTTTTCATGCAATTAGCTCATAGCAATGCTTTTCAAAACATAACATAAATAATCTTTTAAACACTTCATTAAATAATTAAGGTAAATCATTTTCCCACTAACGAGTGTATTTTTACGACCTTTCTTGTGCTTTACTAGTGGGAAAAGAAACTATCATATACTTGAAATGGGGACTCATCATCTCCCCCATGCTTGAAGGATTCACCCATCCGTGGGTGACATATTCTGCTCTCTGATGTCCCATGCTACCACCTTGGGGGTCCCTACCTACCTGTGGCAGCCCATACTTTGGTCCTCCTTGACCCATGCCCTCCTCTCTTCTTCCTCATTGACCTATTCCTTAATGACCAGAGGAAGGACGAATGGGGGTTTTAGCCTCATCCCTATCCACCTAAGTTGATTCTTTATCAATGAATCCCCGTAGAGCTTAGCTTTTACGAGAGCATTTTTAAGTCTAGGAGGGGAGTGAAGCTCTTTTATTTTCAGGTCATTTTCCACTCTACACCATCCTTCACCAATAGACTCCTAAACCTCCTTATGTGTGCTCTGAAGAGTAAGATCAAAGTGAGCCACAGTCTCCTGCTGTTTCTCAAGGAGAATTGGGATCAGCTCTTCATCCATGGTGAGATTTCTATGGTCATAGATTACTCTTTCCGAGTGAGTCACCTCTGCCCTGATCCATAATGGGGTTTGCCATTTTAATGCCACATAAATGTGGTAGTCCTGAGCTCGCTCAATTTTGTGGTTCATCCACGAACATAGTGCCCTCAGCTGGAAATCGCCCATGTAAGGGTTTGGTGACCAGTTGGGCGAGCTAGGAACTACAAAACTATGTAAGAAAAAATCACTGAGCTGGTCCTTCTCCGACTCTATGGCTTTGAGAGATGCATCCACAAATTCCCTGTTTGTTTCGATTTCTATTGGGAGTCCCTGTGCCAACCTTTGGAGATGGAATTTGCCCAACTTTTCTTGGAGGTAAACCGCATATATTGCTGAAGGTGGCCTATGCTCCAATAGTTTACTATAGATTTTAGTGGTAGTAGCCAAAACGTTCTTTAATTGAACAATTTCTTGGTCCTTTTTGGATAGTTCCCCTTGTGCCTCAGCCAACTTCTCCTTAAGTTCTAAATTTCTCTGTTCCACTAGTCTTAGCTCCCTACATGCTGCATTTTTAGGATTTGTGTCTTTTCTGATGAAAACAGGGGTGATTTGAGCTAGTTTCTTGATTCAATCCTTAATGTTGCTAGTTCCTTTATGAGCTTTTCTAATTCCACCCATGCTTTAACGAGTTGATTGACAACCCCAGGGTTTTCATTTTTCTCAGGAGGTTCCTCGTAGAGGGTGTCTTGCTCTTCCTGTTCATTCTGTTCTTCTTCTTCCTCCTGTTCTCCTTCCTATTCATACTGCTCTTCTGGTTCATCCTGCATTTTTTGCTGATCCTGCTCCTCTTCCATAGTGGGGTCCTCCTGGTATACCCAAAGATCATCGTCCTCATCCGACACATTTTGAACTACGGCACTGGGTTACCTACTCTTTTCCTTGTTAATTCGGATTATGGATGCTTGTGTAAATCTCTTACTTCTTCTCCTCGGCCCTTGATTACTGGTAGGAATCCCTGGGTTTGTTTTGGGGGAGTCGTCCCATGAATGTTTTCTTTTCACTAGGGTATTTGCCACACTATCTAGGTCAATTTTCCTCTTCGTCGCTGATGTAGAGGTGGTTTTGCTCATTGATCCTGGTGGTAGGGGTACGCTAGCTGCGGGTGTGCTCTTCATTCTTTGAACATATTCAGTAGATACCAACACAAATTCTTCCCAAGAAAGCTCTGGTATCTGCGCTTTTAATTCCTCACAAACTATTAGTTTGATCAGCCCATGATGGGATAAGGCATCCTCCTTTCCCTTAATTACTTTCTTGCTCATTTCTGCTAAAGATTGGAGCAGGTAGTATGGAATACTAATGTTGTTGTTTGGTGGATGATGGGTCCTGTGCCTCAATAGTTCTAGAAATCGAAAATGAAAAATGGGGACGTAGCTCAACCTTCCAGTGCATGTAATATATTTCTGGACAATGGCATCCATTTCATCCGACGGTGTAGGCATGGAGAGTCTTTTGACTACATTTTTATCTTCATCGTAGGCCTTCCCTCTTTCGAAGAACGCTTTCTTTGCTTCCTGGTCTGAACAAGTGCGAGGAGGACCCTGCTGACCTAATGGTGAAGCACGTGCAGGATCAAGGTCTGTCAACTGAAGTTTCCAAGGAGTTCGGCATTGTCCGCAAGGGGCATGGAATTCCCACCAATGACATCAATGATCCCACAACAAAGTTTGTTGTTAGCAGGAAAGTTGCTGCATAAGTGTCGACCCCTGGAGGTACCGGCAGTCGCAATAAAACTAGCGTAAAACACATTGTGTGGGGTACCCTACAATTGGTGCCAGTACCTACTCAACGAATTTTTAGTAGACGTTCACGTGACCCAAGACAATGGATCATTATTCCATTACGGCTGGCTACTCATATTGGTAGCCTTTGTAGGATGGAAAGAGTCAGATATGTATCAAGGCATCCCAAACCTGGCAGGACAAGGCCACGGGACGCCCTTCAGCAACTTATGGGAAAGCTCGAAGGCGACCAGACAGCACCACATAGCTGAAGTTTTTCATGTTTACTATCACCAGCTACGCGAGGTGATTTTGGCGACGCCGCGCATATCAAGGGCAGTGACCAACAAATTCACATGCATCATGAGATTCTTGGCAAAGAAGCATCAGTCACACATTCAGCCACGGGCTGATGTAGAGGAAGGATTATGGTATGTAGGCTTTTATCGCCTCGATGAGGACACAATCGATGCAATGATGGAGCATTGGGATGATGACTGGAAAGTCCCCTCCTCGCGAGATGATATATCGGATTATGAGTAAAACATCGCACCTATCTCCACAGCCAAGATCGACATCAAAAGTTCAGATGAAGAAGATACTCAAGGAGATAGTGAAGAACCAGCAACAAAGAAGGAAAAGAAGAAGGGGGGGTTACATGAAAGTACCCCCATTGTTGAAGAAAAGGCACCGACCCAAGATAAGGCTGACGAGTCGACAGAATGCAAAAGAAAGGCTATGGAAAGCCATTCAAACTCAAGAAGCCAGTGCCAGATGTGAAAGGCTGAGAAGCCAAATTTTGGCCCGCAGCTCCACCCAAATGACTGCGAGACGATCGCAACTAAAGTACATGAAGTTTGGGAAGAAACAAACGCAAAAAAAGAAGAGAAACAAAAACAACTCCAGTTGACCATAATCCAAGCTATGGAGGATGTCAAGAGGATGGTAGCGCAGATGGGGTTGGGACAACCAAGTGCAGATTCTAACGGGAATTCGGTGGGGCCAAGCACGTAAAGAATACCACCCATTTCCATAAGTAAGTACTCGTGCGTCTTGAACCTCGGGCCATGTTACCTCATCTATCTGAATGAAGCAGTTAAGGAGGCGATAAAAACTGTGCACGTCGGCCAGAATATTGGGGCTCTACCCCTATAAGACTTGAATGAACTGCACATCAAAGTGGCGGAAGAGATTCATGAGAGAGGCCTGGACTCATATGATTAAAGCATAACATTGGCAAAATACATCAATCAATTAAAGCAGGAATCAGCTCATAATCTGCAAGAGCTGACTGAGGCTACAGAAAAAGAATGAAAACTGAAAGAAACAATTTCAGTAGTTTGCGCAAGCATTCAGGAATGCGCTGAAGAAGAGGATGTAGACGATACCATAAAGAAAATAGGGGCCAAGGTAGAGGCCCTCACATCAGAAATGGCACAAATCGAAACTTCCTCCAAAGGGAATATTGCATATCTGGAGGCAAGGCACCCAATTATCCCATCATATCAGTGCGCTGCTCCACCTGAGGAAGTAACGGTAACCATGGAGAATATTTATTCTCAGGTGATGAAGTGCCAGGATTTACTCGAAGGAGTAAATACAATTGTATTGGGGCTGAACGAAGATCCTGCACTGCAAAAGATCAAGGAGGATCTGCAGAGGACACAGCAACAGGTGGAAACCGCAAATGTAGAATTAAAGACTGTGCCGGCTAGGGAGAAGATACAAAGGTTTAACGAAATCAAGGACCTACAGAAAGAACTGGTCGCGCTAAGGGATAAAGAGGCTTCTATATCTGACAGGTTGCAACCCATTGAGCAGGAAGGCCTTGAACTGATACAACAGTTCGATGAGAAGTTCATAGAACTTCAGACAACATAAGGCACAATGAAAGAGCAGGTGGACAAAGAAACGGTCTCGCAGGCCACTCTAGAGATGCTGCGAGAATTCAAGAAGAAGGCCAAGGATATGGTCACAGAGTTAGCAATTACTCTGCAAAATTTTGTTTCGAAGACAAGCAAACCAAAGGGCACAACGCCCTCGTTCGAAACTGAAAGTGGCTCAAGACGCGCCACAGGTGAGTGTTAGGGGCCTATTGGACGGGGTCCAAGTTGGGATTTTGCACAAGTGTTGAAATGTGCACATTGCGTGCGGCGGCAAGTGATAGGCAATTTTGAGAAATTGCGCGTGTCGCACGACAGCAATGGCCAAGGCATGGTCGCGCAGTAGGTTGGTGTGCAAAACCATGCATGAGTTATTTTGGTACACAATACAGTTAAAGGTTAGATGAGGACATAACCTATTTTGGGTAAGGAATAGGTGGACGGTAGAAGAAAGTGACATGTTTGAACATGTGGCAGCAATCAGTTGATAAGCTAGGCCACGACATCGATGGTGACAAGCAGACGAAAGGAGTGGAAAGAGACAGGCCATGATGCAGTTACAACCGTTTGGTGACTGCAGCTATCAGATGAGCGTGTGAGCTACGAGTGGCCCAACTGGAGAAGAAGAAGCGAGCTGTTAACGGAGACAACTAGGGTGGCAGTTAGCCACGCTAGTTTTGGAAACCTTAGGGTTTCGACCTAATGATTTTAAAGACACGACCCTTGGGCATGATCTATAACAAAAGGGCATTTTGTAAGGTAAAGGATTAGATATCTCTCATAGAGCTATCCATTGTTGAGCACTGTTAGAATCTTTCAAGTTTGAAGCTATTGTAAAGGCTCTGCAGCTGAGTGCGTAGAGATCTATCTGAGAGAAAAGAGAGTCTGTAGCTGAGTGCGCAGACTAAGAGCGGTTGTACCCTTCCCAAAAAGATCAATACTAACAACCATTCTTGTGGACGTAGCCTCCATCCTGGGGGTGAACCACATTAAATTCTGTGTTATGTGATTGTTTGTGTTTGCAACTGTTATTTTGCTTAGCATGGATGTTTAAATGCCACGGTTGTCTATTATGTGATTGCTTTTATATGTATTCGTCGTAGGATGATGGGAATAATATGTTAAGTAATACATGTCTGGATGAATGTTATGTATTCAGCACTTCTGAGCATTTGAATATATGAATCTGTTAGATTGTTGCATAGTGGAACACGAAATTAAAGCACATCTTGGGAGCGCGCAGTTTGAATGTTTATTCATTTGCATGCACCATACATTAATAAGCTAAGTGTTATGAAAGGATAAAGGTTCTCAAGTCTTGGTTGAAGTTGACTAGTCTTGAGTAGACGTGCGGTCTAGTTGACGCGCTAAACCATTGAGAGCACTGCGAGGTAAGTTATTGATATCTTATTTGCATGACGCACAAAGAAGCCATATACCACGCAATCTGTGGATGCGTTGGTTGTGCAAGCACCTCGGCTTGCCGAAGTATCCGACGTGAAGTAGAGACTTCGCGCAGTTGTCTGTCCATAACAGTCCGTATAGTGTTGCACAGCTCGTCATTCCTTTTACCTTCGCATCACTAGGTTGTGGTAACTTGATTCTGCAACCACCCCTTGAGCTTTTCCTCGGGTGAGACGTCAAGATGTGCGCATTCTGTTGTCGAAAGGGCTAGTGAATAGGGGTTTTGTTGGTTCTTGGAACCGCGAAGTACCTGGTTCTATGTTGAAAACCTCAAGAAGGTGATATACAGCCAACAGTTGGTTGTAACACCGAAAGGTATTCAAGGACACATGGTGAATTTGTTTTCGAGTATAACAATCAAATTGAGGAACATAATTGAGTCTCATAAGGTCCAACAAATCTGTTTGTGAAAGGTCAATGTGAATGTGTTTTCCATAAGATCAAAAACAAAGTTTTCAAGAAATGATCCGTTAGTGCAAAATTTCACTTCTTGTTACTAAGCAAAACCATAGTTTAAAACATCATTGAATAAAAAATATTATGGCTATGAAATCATGGGATAAACGTGCCCTATCTATAATAGTATGTCATGAATTCAATATAATTGACAATTCATTGATATGATGTTGTGTTCTAATTTTATGGTGTGTTGAAACTCATCTCTTGAAGACATTCATGAACAAAAGGTGAATTTGGTATGATGGCATAAAAACAAAGGCAAACAATGGACTTGAATGTCCTAAGATCCATAAGTATTGTTGGACAAGGCCAATGTGAGTATGTTTATGACGTACTCGCAAACTAGACTTCTCAATATTAGAACATTTAATGCAAAAATATTGCTATATGTTACGTAAAAAAAACCTAGTAATAAAATCTACGTTTCACAAGTTTCTGGAATCTGGAACATAGGGAACATGGGTACAAGTATAAGTCTATAATTTTTCCCCAAATTTGTAGGAAATGGCGGGTTGGGAAGAACCTCCTAGTAGATGGAAATGGAAATAAAATAAATATCGTTATTAATCATATAAGGTAGACTCTTTCTAAAGTGGAAACTTTTAGAAGTTATGGTCCCTATATTTTTGGCTATATGTATAGAGTAAGTTTTCAGTTTTGTGTCAACTATGATTAAAATGTGTTAGAATATTATTTGTTTTCAAGATATTCTATGCTAGGGTATTTGCAAAGGTGTACCAATAATCAAATTTAAATTATTATAAAATAAAAATCTTGAGATAATTTTTATTTAAATATAATATATGAATTTGGTTTTAAAGTAATATTTAAAACTATTTCCAATTAGTTAAATTTATTTTTTTTTCTCATAAAGTAAACAGTAAAATGTATAAAAAAAATTATTTAATATATAAAAAGTTAAAATAGATTTACATTTATTATCGCTTAGTAGTAATTGCAATTCAGTGTAGGGATGAGTGGATACTCTAGCACATGCAATAGTCAAAGATCAATGCACCAACTCAACAAGGTAGCACATAATAGACTTTTACTACACCTTAGTTTTCTAGAGAAACAATTCTGAGTCAACCATGTATATGTATGGTTGGGAGGAAATAGGAATGTTGTTAAAAACCCATGTAGCGATCATGAATGTGTGGAAGCTCTTGGTGAAGGAAGCATGAAAGAAAAATTACCCAGGTTCCCGATTTTAGAGGCTAAAAGTTGCCAGTAAGTTCCCAACCATCTAGAATGCTTCCCACTATATTTGGAAACTTTTCGACAAGTTCCCAATCTCCCTGGAATGTCGGAACTTCGGGAAAAAGTTTCCTATAAGTCGGGAGCGGTTCTCATGCCACATAGGAAAAAATCTTTCAAGAAATAATTCTCCTATCCATGTAATGATGGAATAGGGGTGGTGTAATGTCCCTAAAAATGTAAAAATTTAAAAAAAATCCTGTGTCATATTACTGCCTATTTAAGTAGGTGTCCAGTAAATTAACTTCAACACTGGGAAAATAACTAGAAGATTTTATTAATGTAATGTATATTGTATGGATTGTACTTCTGCTCATGGACAACTATTGGATTTATTTACTATGGATGATGGTCACTTTAAGGTTTTGTGGAAACGATGTAATTGGTTTCATGTCTTCATTAACCACTTTGGGTTGATGGAAAATAACTCAGTTGATTGATCAATTTAGTACCTAATTGAATTTTGAAGGGTCTTTATGTTGTTCCTTCAAATGTTGCAACTATATGTTTATTTTAATGGGTCATCTTGCTATCTAATTAAGTCACTGTATTATATAGGTATTTCCATGTTTGTAGGGTTGGAATTGGTAGCAAGGACAGACTTACTTAGCTTTCATGCTAAAGCTTACTTCTTCATGGTCTTGTAGGTATTTAAAGGACTATCTAGGATTTGTTTCCTAAACTTGTATAACCATAAGTGAGTTTATTAATATACTTTTGGTTAATAATTAAAATGTGAACACACAATGTTTGATATTTATATGGATTGGACCACGATCCATACTATAGGGTGATCCCTATAATGTAACTTGTTTGTTAGGATAATGTGCATAGGATTTGATCCTGAATTTTGGTTGTTTATTAATGATTTTTAAATCTAGAAAACACCTAAACGATTTTTCCTGTGTAAGGCGTTTTTAATTTAAGTGTTAGTTTACTCTTTATGCCTGAGTTTAAACCAGGTGAAAAGAAACGCTTTCTATGTAATGTATGGTTTTAGTAGTTTAGGTAGAATGGTTGATGGTCTACATTGTAGCGTGACCTCTTGTGAGAAAATACTGGACTTCCAGAATTGAAGTGCAGAAGGCTGGATTCTGAGTCTCAGACTTTGTTAATGGATTTTAAATTCTAGAAAATTATTTTTAGAAGGAAGTAGCCTTTGTAAGGTGACTTAAGGAATGTATGTTTTGTTGATGATTCTTATAGTTGATGCTCTTTAGCTTTATGGTTTAACATTTTACATGCTGCAGTTTTAAATGTTCTAATTAAGTATACAGGAAAATTAGACCCTACGAAATATGAAAATTTTTGGTATAGCATGCAAATCGATTTTTAGCTAGCAAGGAAAGGTTAAGATTGTAAGCTTGGAAATAAATCAAGCAAATCGACCTCCTTTTAGGAGACGATTCTGCTAAGATTAAATTAATTTAAATTCTTTTATGAGCACTTTACTGTTTTCAGTTAACTAGGGTTTAAATTTGTCAAACATAAATTTAATTTTGAAATAAAATAATTTTACCCAAGAGAGCCACTGCTATAAGCCCTTGCTCCCAATACATAATACTACCATGTTACTTGACAGAATTAAATATCTAGACTTAATAGTTTAAACAATTTGAAAAGAACATAAGAATGATTCATACCTCGATAGTTACAACTTAATCCTGTTGCTGGTAAAGACCTGCACACTTTAAAACACTGATTACTGAAAACTAGTATGTGATGATATGGATGACCTGTACGATCATTGAACCGAATGACTTTGGGACTACCACATTCCTCCCAACCTTGACCCTGAACCATTCCTAGTTCACTAATGGATCCCCACGAGCTGGTTCCAACATGCAATAGGACAATAGAGGACCTAGGGTAGACTGCTGATGATAATCAGATCTTTGGAATAATAAGTTCCTTAAGCTCTGTGGGAAACAAAATTCTCTTCTCTTACCATAAGAGAATGATAGAAAGAAAGGATGCCCTTACTTTCGAAATTGTCCTTCTTTATATAGGTGAACTTTTAGAATATAGTTGTTGAGTAAATAATAATATTTGTAATAATAACTTCAATTTTTAATTTAAATTTGAATTATAATATTTGTAAAAGATATTTTAACTAATTACTCACTCTTAGTTTATCTAGGACTTTTACTTTGTTACAACTAGATGTATCTTTAAGTTAGATCACAATCTTTTCTTTGAGTATAATAATAATATAAATAAATATCCTATGCATACTATTTACACATAAGTGAGCTTTCTTTTATAAATAACCAATCTGATTATTTAATAATTAACAATCATAATAACTCTTTGATTTAATTAATTAGATAGCATAATAACTCTTTTGATAATTATTTAAATACAAGGTCCAATTCTTTGGACAAGGTATTTTGGTCATTTTGGATAGTTGGCTAGGTTGGGTGACTCTAGGTCCCTCTTGCATGTTGGATTCCCTTGTTTAACATGGTAGTTCCTGAAATCCTTGATGAGAGATAGAAATGGTTCATTTAACCAATTAAATAATTGTGATGAATATCAGTTCTAGTCAGAGTCTTATCGACTCAACACTTTTAAGATCAAGTACCCTGAGTCCTCTTAAGAGCTTTGGTTCAATACTCTCACATGGGAGTTACGCTAGTGCAATTCCAAAGCATCCCGCTTAACACTAGTACTAGAATGTGTTTGTGAAGCACATCTAGAATATACAAATGGCCTTGGATCTGGTATTTATTATCAATCTTGGAGTGCTCCAGGGCTTATGCCCAACACTCTATGTACATCGGGGCTTACGCCCAGTACATAATAAAATCCTCTATGTACATCGGGGCTTATGCTCAGTACATAGGTCATCCATGTGTTCTAGAGTCCACTTTTGACACATCATAAAAGTCAATCATGTATATCATAACTCTACATGGTCTGTAACAAAGGTCATCTCAGTATATTAAGGTTTGTACCCAAATATCATAATAAAACATAAATTAAATACATTGGGGATTTCTTTCCAGTATATAACAATAACCTGCATCAGTCAGGGTCCACGACCAAATATGTATATCTATAAAAGAAATGAATCATGTGCATTGGGGCTTATGCCCAATATATCAAAATAAATCATATGTGTTGGGGCTTAATCCCAATATATAACATCAATATACTCAGTCAAAATTCGGGATATTACATCCCTCCCCGTTTAGAACAACACCGTCCCGGTGTTCTAGGGACTAGAAATGAAGTCATGAAATTAGGTGGGGTAAGCCTCTTTCATGGTGGTTTCATTTTCCCAAGTAGCCTCTTCTGGTCTGAAGTGCCTCCATTGCACCTTCAACTGGATGATGGTTCGTCTTCTAAGTTGCACCTCCCTCTTATCCAGAATGTGGAGGGGCTATGGCATGAATTCCCCTTCGGGTTCCACCTGTAATAAGGACCAATCAATCACATGTTTAGTATCGTAGAGACATATTTATTTAATAAAGATGCATGAAAAACATCATGAACTTCTACATGAGCTGGTAAAGCTAACTCATATGCTGCTGGCCCTTTCTTGGCCAGTATATCAAAGGGTCAACAAAATCTGGGGGCTAACTTCCCGCATCACCACAAACTCAAAGAGCTTCTCTTTGCCTTCAATTTTAAGAAGACATGTTTGTTGACTTGGTAATCCTTGTCTTTTCTTTTCTTATCTACGTAACTCTTTTGGCGGTCTTCTTCCTCTTTCAAGTTTTGCTTCACTTTGATAACTAGCTGATCCAATTCCTTTAGTAAATCTGGACCCGACATAAGTCTATCTACTAGACTATCCTAGGTCACCGATGTCCTACACTTTCTGCCATAGAGTACCTTGAAGGGACTTATCTTGGAAAAGGTCTGGTATCCGTTATTGTATGCAAACTCTGCGAGGTGTAGGTAATCCTTCCATTTCGTGGGGTTGTTCATAACATACATCCTAAGCATGTCCTCAAGTATTTGGTTCACTCGTTTTGTTTGTCCATCGGTTTGGGGATGGTATGCGGTATTGAACTATAGTTGTGTCTCCAAACAAGAGAAGAAGGACCTCCAGATGTTACTAGTGAATTTTGTGTGTCGATCTGAAATGATTTCCTTGGGTATTCCATGCAATTGGAAGATATATTTTAGGAAGATGTCCACGATGTGAACATCTTTGTAAGTAGACTTCACTGGTATCAAGTGTGTTACTTTTGATAAGTTTTCTACTACTACAAAGATGGAGTCATTCTGTCTCTTACTCTTGGGTAAGCCTCTGATGAAATCCATACTGATGACCTCCCACTTCCATTCGGGAATGGGTAATCATTGCAGTAATCCAGAAGGGTACTAGTGTTCTTCTTTAACCAGTTGGCACTCCTGGCACTTAGCAATAAATAAGGCTATGTCGGATTTAAGCTTAGGCTAGAAAAAGTGTTTCTTTACTGCGGATATCATCTTTTGATATCCTGGATTCCCTGAGTAGGGTTTTTGATGGAACTCGGTGAGGATTCTAGGTTTAATGTCTCTGGTCTCTGGAACATAAAGTCTCTCTTTCAACCATAGCAGTCCCGACTCATTTATCTTATACTCTTTTTGTTGTTGGAATAACCTATCCTCTTGGAACTTTTTAAGGATCTCGACGTAGAATCGATCACTCCTACATGCCGTTATAATCCTTTCATGCAAATATGAATCAGTTTAACTTATTGTCACCTCATATAACATATGAGCCCATCGAATTAAGGCGTCAGCGATCTTGTTCTCCTTTCCTTTTATGTGTTTCAATTCAAAGTGGTACTCACTAAGGAAGGATAGACACCTGGCTTGCCTAGCATTTAGGTCAGGTTGGTCAAACAAGTACTTCAAACTCATGTTGTCCATATTCAATAGGAACTTCTTTCCCATAACGTAATGCCTCCACATCTTTAAGGCTTGGATTATGGTAGCTAGTTCAAGATTGCATGTGGGGTAGTTCTGTTCATGCTCCTTCAACTTCCCCGACTCATAGCAGATAGCTGATCCAGGAGGATCTAAGAAGGCAAAATTTTGAAGTCCTCCAATCTCAGCAAAACTAGCACTATATCGAAGGGCTCGTCGAGACGATTCCAACGGCGTTCGTTTCACCTCAAACGGACTCCGTATGAGAAAGTTATCGCGTTCTGTTCCATAAGGTCAACAGGCAAATTTGGCAAAAAGAGGTGCCACGTGTCACCACTGACAAGGTGACACGTGGCATCCATACTATACAAACATGATGATGTGGCACCACTCAGAGGATGACACATGGCATCCATACAGTATAGACCAATCACAAGGTGACATGTGGCATGATGACATGGCATGCTAAATGGCATGATGATGCGGTATGATGACATGGCATGCTGATGTGGCATGATGACATGGCATGATAATGTGTCATGATGATGTGGCATTCTGACATGGCATGATGATGTGGCATGATGACATGGCATGCTGATGTGGCATGATGACATGGCATGATGACGTGGCATGGTGACATGGCATGATGAAGTGGCATGATGACTAGCATGCATGCATTTGTGCTTGAAATGAGTTTTAGGAAATTCATGCATTTACTCATGAGAAATTGTAAAATGATTAATATTTGAAGTGAGTGGAAAAATTACTCACATATTACTCATTTATTTTATTCCTTGAGTTGTTATGAAGTTAATGCATGGTTGTAACCAAAAACCAACATGCCATATTTGTAAAGAAGTTGTAACAAGTTGGTTTATGGTTGAAAAAACCAACATGCTATTTAAAAGAAGGATTTTGGTATGTAATGGATTATTGTTGGATTTTGTAAATGTCATTATGGGGAAGTAACTAAATGTGAAAACCCATGGACATGTGGGCATGAACCATATTTTTGGTTTATGTTCTTAAAAGCCCAACCACATGGAAACCAACTTAGGGAAGTTGTAACCAAGGCCAAGATAGGCAAATTAGTTGCAACCAAAGGAATCCATGAGAGTCATGTGAAGAAGGGAAATCCAACCTATATAAACCCATTCATTTGCCATTTCCCACTCATGCTTTGGAGTAGAGACTTTGTAGCTAAAGGAGAGAAGGGAGATTGCGTAGCTCTGCAGGAGGAAGGTACGAGTGTTTATACTCGTTTTACACCGTCTTCAGGCTTCGGAGTTGCTAGAAGCAGTCTTGTTGTGTTTTGGGCAGCGGTTCTCTTCCTGGCCATTGTCACCAAGGTATCATTGTATCATTGCCATGTATTTTGCCTTTATGCTGAGATTATAGATCGGCCCTCCTATTGAGAAGCAGGCTCGGAGACGTAGTCCATCCTGGATGAACTCCGTTATCAACTTGTTGTCTTTATGTGTGTATTGTCTATGTTGTTTGGTTCTCTTCTTATGGATTTGTGAGCTTCATTCATGCTCTTTATGCAATTCATGTTAACGTCATAGAGTAGCAAAGATCTTGTTTTCGGATCAATAGCAAAGTCATTTTGGATAAGGACTCCACTAAGCCCTTCCTTGCTTGCATCTGTGCAAGCCATGAAGTCCCCATCGAGGTCAGCAATTCGTAAGATGGGTCCTCTAGTCAAAATTTTCTTTAACTTTTGGAAAATTTCATCGCACTTGGTCGTCCAAAGAAACTTGTTTGTCTTCTTCTGCAAGGCATTCATAGGGAAAGCAATCTGCGAGAAGTTCTCAATGAACTTCTGGTAGTAAGCGGCTAACCCTAAGAATGATCTTATATTGGTCACGCAAGTGGGTGTAGGCCATTCCTCTATGGGTTTAATTTTTTCAGGGTCGACCATTATCCCCTTCTCAGAAATGATGTGACCTAGGTACTGTATATGGGGTTTGTAGAAATCACACTTATTGAACTTAGCGTACAGTTGGTGTTCTCGTAGTACTCATAACACTATCCAAAGATGTTCTTCGTGTTTTGCTTCACTTTTGGAGTAGATCAAAATGTCATCAATGAAGACCAGAACAAACTTGTCTAGGTATTTGCTAAAGATGTTATTCATCATGCACATAAAGTTTGTGGGTGCATTCATCAATTCGAAAGGCATTACCACAAACTCGTAATGTGTGTATTTGGTTTGAAAGGAAGTCTTATTGATGTCTTTGTCACGTATTCTTACTTGGTGATATCCGGATTGTAGGTTGATCTTCGAGAAGATCTTCGCTCCTCCAACTTGGTCAAACAAGTCATCAATTCTAGGGAGTGGGTAATGGTTCTTGATGGTCAACTTGTTGAGTTGACGGTGTTAACACCCATATATTTTTCTACAATATGCAGTTGAATGGAAGGGATGGAGGGTCAAAATGTACCTGGTAGAGAACCCGATATTTCCTCCATGCTCCAGAGCTAGGTGCTAATGGGAAAGACTAAGGGGTCTAAGAAGAACCAAATGTGAAAAAGATGGGAAAATGTTGAAGTGTGGGTATTAATAGGCGAGAATCACACTTTATAACCTATAGTCCACCGATCAAATAATGAGAGACTAAACATCACACCGATCTATGCCGTAGATTAGGCACAGGGATCACATCCATGGCCCTATATGGAATACCGCACAACCAAGTTGCGAGGAGGATAGGAAAAGGGCAGATGCGATGAGTTTTCCCCACCAGCCAGGTGTCAGCAGCAGACGATGTCGCAAGGAGAAATGACAAAAGGCCACATGTAAGATCGGGCTCATGCGATGGTATGAGCAAGTGGAAAGATCCATGGCTCGGACGACGAAAGGGAGGTACATCAACGGCTCTCGTAGCTAATCACATGAAGAAGTAGCGCGCTGGATAGAGAAATAGCGGATGCGATGAAACTTTCCCACCTGCTAGATGTCAGCCTCAGAGCCCGTCACATAGAGGAAGAAAATCATAGTAGGGACCACTTGGGGTACATGCGAGACCGCCTTATGGAGAAATGTGGACAAGATGAACGGCGTAGATGGAAAGTTAAATAAGATCTGACGGTAAAGAAGATTCGGTTGTCAAATCAAGGGATAAAGAAGTAGCCAATCTGATGATAGTGAATAGGCATGTGAGAAAACCGATGGCGGATATTAAAGGACAACATGTGAAGAAGGACGGGAGTTATGTTAGCACGGTTATATATATAAGAAACAACCGCGACGGTTGACATTTGTTCTCAAAGATTGTCGAAGTCAGGTGGTCCATTGGCGTGTGGTAGACGGCAAAGGCGACAAAATCTCCAGTAGCCTGCTCAGAGCTTCAAACCCGACATGTAGGGCCTTGTAATCGTCCTTTTCTCTTAAAAGTTGAATCTTTAGTCATAAGATGGGAGAGGAACAGGCTTCTACCAGCCATAAAGCTAGGGTGGCCCTGGAAGATAGGGACGCGGATGTGTTTGACCCATGCATTCGACTCTCTGTCCCTGAAATTAAAACAAATTTAGATGCTCTACATGAACAACGTTTGGACATACACGGCGTCTTTAGGTCGTCTTTTATTTTCTTTTGCCTAGACCAAGTACCCTCTTTTCCTGAGTTTGTAACATGGTGCTCCGTGAATTACTCCAAATCCACAAGGATAATCATGGATGCCCCTAGGTCTAAAGTTGTCTGTGTTTTAGATGCGTCGGTTGTAAAGAATTCATTTTTTGTCCCCAAGTTGCAGTACCAGGAGTCGAAAAGATTTTCAAAAGAGTCTGTGGTTTCCTTGTTCCATCAAATCGCTCCTGAGAGCTGTCAGGATTTCATAGCCACATGTCTGAAACCTCAGTCCGAAGTTACAGAAAAGCAGTACCCCTTGGACGTTAACCTTTTTGATGACGATTCCCAGTTGGTCTTCTCACTGCTGGCTCAATTCTAGGTTGAGATACTGACCAATGGGTAACGGAGGTCCAGCTGAGTCTAATTTTTAGGATTAGTATTTGTTTAGCAAGGCCTTACACTGGACTCATCCCGCCTCTTAAGTTTGATGAATTTTTAGCAGAAAGAATGCATGTACAGTTCGGAAAATTCTCGAATACTAGATTTTTTACATACCAGACACAACTTATGAAGATGATCCTGTACAGTAATGCGGAAAGCCCGCATTTTGGCCCTTTACTTGAGACAAATGCTTTGCTAGACAACGTGTTTGATTATTTCATTTGTGTTTTACCCCCTGTGTATAAAGTCATTTTGGGGAGGGATTTCCAAGAGTACTACCTGAGATGAAGTCAATGATGTAATTAAAGGTTGAAGTGGCCGTCAGAGACTGGTTCCTTTTGAAAGATGCTACAGTCATTAGGTTGTATGGTTTTGTGAAGGAACCCTATGTTTTTCCTTCCTTTCTGACATTAAGAATCTTTGCCTTGGAATCTATCAGGCAGAATCTGAGCCTGGAAGAGGCACTGTTCCTGCAGTTTAAAAAGGGCACTGATGTAAAATACCCTTGGAAGGTAGGCCCTTTCATTATGAAGAGAAAGGAAGATTTACCAGAGATAGACGAATTGATGAGACTTCTAGGGTTCAAAAAAGACGTAGCTATTGAATACGACCCCCTGCATCCTGCATGTTATTTGTAGAGAAGGAAGGAGTGTAACCTAAGGGATTTTGAACATAAGGAGCCATAAAGGGCACTCAGGGGACGGAACCTGCTACAATGGGAGCCCGAGGCAGAAGAAGTTTCAAGTTTGCAGGAAAGAGACCCTGTAATGTCTAATGCTGTAATGAATATTGAATAGGTGCCGGACACTGGAGAAGTGGGCCGGAAAAGATATCTAGAGGAAATTCAGGATATGGATACTAAAATGGGGGGTGAAGACAAATGACCTAGGATGATAACACAAGTTGAGGTGTTTAGTGAAAATACTTAGGTCGAGTCATTGATTCCCTCACTGAAGAAGAATTGGTTGGTGGGACACCTCAGGAAGATTTGACTGTCTGGATGGATAATGAAACAGCAGATAATGAGGGGTCCCCAACCCCCGAAGTTCAAATAAGAGAATACAAGTTTCAGGATGTTAAAGAAGGTGAGAACAGCAGTAGATTCCGGTCTAAAGCTGATCTGTGCGGGAAATATAAATAGAATAGATAGGCCTCGGCCCAGAAGCTTTTTAACCTAATGTCGAGAACTAGCAATTTGTCAAAAACTAAGACTTCCTTAGTAACCAGTAGAGATGAGAAGGATAACACTTTAAATTTAGCAGTATTGACAGAATCCGAAGTAACAGAGATGAAGCTCAGATGGGATATGATACTAGTACCTGACAAGGTCCATTTTCACAAACAGATTGGTGATCTTATCCATGTTGATCTTGTGAAAGTAGCATTGAGAGGTGAAAACTTGGAAGTTACTGTAGGGAAATTAGAGAATCAACTAAAATAGGAAAAGAGTGAAAACTGAGCCCTTCAACAACTTGTAAACAAGTTACAAATTGAATTGGTTGGAGTTGATGGGGGAGAAAAAGCCATGAAGCAGTTGCTAGCTGATAAAGAAAAGCTAATTTCAAACCTGCAGAAAAAGGCAAAAGTCCCTAAAATACAGCTGATCCAGTCCCTCGAGGAAACACAATTTGAAATACAAAGGGAGGCTTTATCTAAGGAATTGAATGATTGTAAAGCAGAAATACTGAAGCTTGTTGGAGAAAAAGATAATTGGAAAAAGGAGAAAACAAGCCTACAAAATCAACTTGAAGATCTAAGATGTAACTTGTCCAGTCTGGACATGCGGCCTACAAATGTGAGTCAAGGTGGTGATGAAGACAGTACCAATGATCTGGCATAGGCTATGTCACATGTCAGCCTGAAAGACAATGAGACCAGGGAGCTAAGAGAAAGAGTACAGAAACTAGAAGAAGAGAATAAGAAGCAGGAGGAGGAGATAAATGGCCTCCAGGAAAAGTAGAGAGAATCGATTGAGCAGAATAAAAAACTCACTCGCCAAGTTGCAGGACAAGATGCTATGCAGGGGTGTAGACATTTGGTGTGGGACAGGATATTTAAAGAGGCTGAAGTATTTTGGCCCTACTTGGAGTTCATAAGAATCAAGGAGAAGACAATCAGTGATGCTTTGTTAGGATGTGTATCCACGAGAGAGACTTTGGCCCGAAAACCCAAAGAAACAACGTTAAGTGCTATTGCATTTTTAAATGATTTGTCTGTGCAAGCCACGAAGTCCCCATCGAGGTCTACAATTCATAAGATGGGTGCTCTAGTCAAAAGTTTCTTTAACTTTTGGAAACTTTCCTCGCACTTGGTCATCCAAAGAAACTTGTTTGTCTTCTTCTGCAAGGCATTCAATGGGCAAGCAATCAGTGAGAAGTTCTCAATGAACTTCTTGTAGTAAGCGGCTAACCCTAAGAATGATCTTATGTTGGTCACGTAAGTGGGTGTAGGCCATTCCTCTATGGGTTTAATCTTTTCAGGGTCGACCATTATCCCCTTCTCAGAAATGATGTGACCTAGGTACTGTATATGGGGTTTGTAGAAATCACACTTATTGAACTTAGCGTACAGTTGGTGTTCTCGTAGTACTCGTAACACTATCCAAAGATGTTCTTCGTGTTCTGCTTCACTTTTGGAGTAGATCAAAATGTCATCAATGAAGACCAGAACGAATTTGTCTACATATTTGCTAAATATGTTGTTCATCATGCACATAAAGTTTGTGGGTGCATTCGTCAATTCGAAAGGCATTACCACAAACTCATAATGTGTGTATTGGGTTTGAAAGGAAGTCTTACTGATGTCTTCGTCATGGATTCTTACTTGGTGATATCCGGATCGTAGGTCGATCTTCGAGAAGATATTCGCTCCTCCATCTTGGTCAAACAAGTCATCAATTCTAGGGAGTGGGTAATGGTTCTTGATGGTCAACTTGTTGAGTTGACGGTACTCGATGCACATCAGCATCGTCCCGTCCTTCTTCTTGACAAAGAGTTTTGATGCTCCCCAAGGGAACACACTCGGTCGGATGTATCCTTTCTCGAACAACTCCTATAAGTGAAGCTTGAGTTCCACCAATTCTGGTGGACTCATGTGGTAAGGGGATTTAGAAACAGGTACTGATCCGAGTGTCAATTCTATACAAAAGTCCATGTCTTATTTGGGCGGTAGCCTTGGTATTTCCTCGGGAAATACATCCTTGAATTCTACAATGACTGGAAGTCTTCGATATTCTGTTCCCTATCGGCTTCTATGGTTTGAATGTTAATTGCAAAGAGTTTACAACCCTTCCTTATGCACTTCTTTGCTTGCAAGACAGATATTTTTCTGATGAAAACTTTCTTAGGTATACCTTGAACCTTTCTTTGATTCCCTTGGTTATCCGTGCATAATATTGACTTGTTCAAGCAGTCAAGCAAGGCATGATGTTCTTCCAACCAATCCATGCCTATAAGTACGTCGTAAGAACCTAGTGGTAGGATGTTTAGATCTACCCTAGTTGGGAACCCATTCAAATCTATCTCGCAAGTTCTAACTTGTTCGAAAACTTTTCGTTTGGTACCCATGGCTAGTTTTACCAGCTCGGGTTTCTCGTGACTCTCTCAGTTTAACTTACAAGTATTGACTATTTTAGGGGAGACATAGCTTCAGTATGTGTCATGATATATCAAAACTAAAATGGTTGTGTTTGATATCTTACCCTCAATCACAACCATAGTGGCCTAGTGCTCTGCTTATCGGCCATCAAGTGCAACATAAATTCTTGGTGTTCTTGCCATGTCCCCTACAGTTGGGTTTTCTTGGATGTTGTGCAAAAATCCGTTTGTCTTGTTGGGACAATATATGAAGTAGTGGGGTCCTTGGAATTTCCAGTAGGTGATTTTTGGTGGGGAAGCTTTTGCTCCTTTGTTAAAAGCTGGTATGTTGGTATGTGGTGTGGGTCTATTTAGTCGTGCATGAGGTCGATTGAAGCCTCTGTTGGGCGGGAAGCTATTGTTTTGCTTTCGGTAAGGTGGTGGTCTAAAACCAGGTCTTTGGTTGTCTGAGAACGTTTTGAACCTATCTTTGTTTCTGTTTATGTTATCATTCCTTGGTTGTCCATGTTCATAACATAGTCTTGCCTTGTGTAAAGTCACATCTAAGGTTTCAGGCATGTCAAACTCGATTTTCTCTTGAAAATTTGGAGGTCGAAATCCTAAGAATTGTTGTATCTTGACATTTTCATCCTTTATATAAGGAACATAATGTAGTAGATCCAGGAATCTATTGATGAAGGCTTCTACAGTTAGGGAGCCCATCTTTAGTTCTTGAAATTCTTTGATTTTCTTGTCAAAGAATCTTTCAGACATGCATTTTCCTTGAAACAATTTGCTGAAAGCACCCCATCTTATGTCTCTTACTTTGTGCCCTTTTGTATGTTTCAAGTCTCTCCTCCATCTGGTTGCTTTACCATTTAAGTTGTAAATGGCCAGTCGGGCTTGCATTTCGCTGGAATAGTTGTGGACCTTAAAAATACTTGTTCATTCCTAACAGCCACTCCTCAGCTTTCTCCCCATAGTTTATCTCTCCATCATAAGCTGGGGATTTTATTTTCTGGAACTCTCCTTGCAAATTTTCATCATTCCTCCTCCTTTTCATGCAAGGGGAAGGTGAACCATCCTCATTGGAAGAGCTTTTACAATCCTCTTCCATGTAATCAGGTAGGTTTTCTTCATAGTCATCTTCTTTAGGACCGATGGATCTTTTTGTGTGACAATTGTTTTCTTTGGATTTGTTGGTTGAGTGGGTGGACTGTCCATGGGACCTTTCCCCTCTTAAGCTCTAAAGCAGACCTTCATTTATGGCTTGTTGCTCCTATCTTTCCTGTATATTATCATCTCTGAAGCTCTGCAACTCATTTTGTAACTATTGTATTGATTTCATTAAGTATGAGTTTAATTCCACCATGATCTCTTGCTCTCGTGGTGGGGAATTTAAGTTCCCATGTATGCTGTTGTCTTTTTCTGTATTCATCATTCAAGTTGCATTTGTATCTGCAATGTTTCATCAATTTGTAAGAACATAAATCTGTTAGTTTATATAAAAGAAATTTATAAGTATATGTTTCGAAGTATATGTATTTGCAGTGGATGTTTGCTATAATGAGCCCAATAGGTCACTTCGTATTATAGCTGGGCTCTGATACCACTTGTAATGTCCCTAAAACTGTAAAAATTTAAAAAATTTCTTATGTGTCATATTACTGCCTATTTAAGTAGGTGTTCAGTACACTAGGAAAATAACTAGAATATTTTATTGATGTAATGTATATTGTATGGATTGTACTTCTGCTCATGAATAGCTATTGGATTTATTTATTGTGGATGATGGTCACTTTAAGGTTTTGTGGAAACAATGTAATTGGTTTCATGTCTTCATTAACCACTTTGGGTTGATGGCAAATAACTCATTTGATTGATCAATTTAGTACCTAATTGAATTCTTAAGGGTCCACTACAACAAAATAGCCCTTTAGGGGTGGTTTTGGCTTGTGGAGGTCTTGGTAAACCCACCCCTAAAAAAAAATTCATACCTTTACAGGCGGTCTTTTAAAACCGCCCCTAAAGGTCATGTAAATTGGACTTTTGGGGCCGGTTTTTAAAATCCACCCCCAAAAGTCTTGAAATTTGATTTTTGGGGGTTGTTTTCGTAAAACCCTCCCTAAAATCGCAATTCTCATAACTTTTGAGGGCGAATTGTCAAAACCCCCCTTAAAAGTCATGACAATTGAACCTTTGGAGGTGGTTTTTTTTGAACCCCCCTTAAAAGTCATGAGAATTGAACTTTTGGAGGTGGTTTTTTTGTAACCCCCCTTAAAAGTCATGACAATTGAAATTTTGGAGGAGGTTGTTGGAACCCCCCCCCCTAAAATCTCAATTCTCATAACTTTTGAGCGCAGTTTGTCAAAAACCCCCCCTAAAAGTCATGAAAATTGAACTTTTGGAGGTGATTTGCTTGGAACCCCCCTTAAAAGTCATGAGAATTGAACTTTTGGAGGAGATTGTTGGAAACCCCCCCCTAAAAACCCAATTCTCATAACTTTTGGGGGCAGTTTTCCAAAACCCCCCCTAAAAGTCATGATAATTGAACTTTGGGAGGCAGTTTGTTTGGAACCCCCCTTAAACGTCATGAGAATTGAACTTTTGGAGGCGGTTTTTTGGCAACCCCCTTAAAAGTCATGAGAATTGAGCTTGTGGAGGCGATTTGTTGGACCGCCCCCCCTAAAAGTCATGAGAATTGAACTTTTTGAGGCAGTTATTTGGAACCCCCCCTTAAAATTCATGAGAATTGAACTTTTGGAGGTGGGTTTCTGAAACCCCCTTTAAAAGTCATGAGAATTGAACTTTTGGATGTAGTTTTTTGAACTCCCCCTCTAAAAGTCATGCGAATTAAAATTTTCGAGGAAGTTTTTTTAAAACCCCCTAAAATTGATTTATGTAGGTGGGTTAGGTGTGTCACATGGGTTCAACAATGCATCTCATCAAAACATTGGAGCTAAGTGCGCACAAGCTATTGTAGTGTTAGGGAGGGTGTGCATCATAATTCAACACCATATCCCATTAGAGCTCTACAATTGAGGTAGTCATGCTAGGTTTTTCACCTCAAAGATGGTTCTCACACTCCAACTTTCCATGATCCATGGTCAAAATACAAACTCGTGTGCCATAACATTATCCTTTATGGCTAATGGGCCATGTGTAGGGCCCTAATCACCACATGATTCCTACACAAGGAATATTTAACTTGCAAGTGGGTATGGTGGCCATTTCAATATTTACAACATCATGGATGGTTCTTGAAGCCTAATCCATGGTGTCCATGGTGTTAGATCAAAATCTAGTTTATAATGACTGGTAGTTAGCTCAAGGTCTTGTGACCTATGGGCATTTCTCTGTACCACTACATAGGCCATAGGAAAGGAATATTTAGCTTTTGAGTCACACATTGTCATTTTTTTAGTATTTTCATGTCGTGGATGGTTCTAGGAGCATGCGCAGGTATAACAAAATATCACCGTAACATTACATTTTTAATATATTTAATTCATATTAACATCACCTTCCCACAGAGCCCATAGTGTAACTTACCATGCCAAGTGCTGACCCTCTAGACACACACAAAGGCCCTTTGTAGAATCTCTCTCACAACACATATTTCAAATTGTGACCTAAGATGGATCGGGTTAGCTTGGTTAACTAAGGAGGAAAGACACCATGGAGGAAGCCCCTCCTCATAATAGAGGAAATATTGTCTTGGAACTCACCACAATGATTTTCATGCCTCCTTATAGCTTGCTTCATTTCTGCATGCTCACAATTAGAGAATCTACTAGGATGACTTTGTGAAGCAACCATTGTCACCACCATCCTTTCTTTTTGCACAATGAAGTGAAACTCCAACATAGAGACCTTAGCCAAGGGTGATGGAAAGACACAACGTTGGGGAAATAAGGGTAAGAGAAATGATATTGGAAATGGTTCTAGAAGAACCATAGAAAATCAAACATTCCTTTGAATGGCCTTTGTCTCAACAACCTGAGAAAGATCCTACCTAGTCCTTGGGGATTCTACTAGAAATGAAAAGGATCAACAAGAGATGGAACAAACATACAATGTGGACTAACAGAGAATGTTACCTCGTAAAGCTAAGCCAAGAGTAAACCTCCACAACAATTTGAGAATAGACCATTTACAAGAACCAAGGGAAGTTTTCTAAAATTGAAGTCAGGATGGGAGTTGGTTGCTAACCATCCCATTACCAAGGCCTTCATAATGTTGGGGGTGCGATGCAACAAATGAATATCATGGATGATTGGGTAAATATTAACTGTGTTCGGTATGCAATGGATAATGAGCCACTTATCCTTGCAATTAGTTCGGGCCATTAAATTAATTGATTTACATGTAATGGTGGAAAGGAGGTCAAACACTTTAGAGTTGTAATCTGTAGTGTTCATAATAGTTGCGCCATTTCCTTTATTGGCTTTTAGGATCAATATTTGGATTGGCACTACGCCATTTTTAAGGCTTCAAATTCATTTATAGAGAGGATGTGGCAAAGTGCTTACATGTTTTCCTCTTGAGTCAAATGGATATCTTCACATTGGCCATGCCAAGGTAAATAGCTTTTCGTTTCTTAAATTTTGAACTGTGAAGCTTAAGATTCATTCTTTTATTTTATCTAAGTTGACCCGGAGCTAAATTTTTATTTGTCTTCTCATATTTAGGCCATGTTTGTGAGCTTTGGATTAGCCAAAGAAAGAAATGGGTGTTTCTATTTAAGGTGAGATAGAGGGAATAACACCTCTGGAGATAAATGTTCTTGATACTTATTTCCTATATTTCTGTATTCTTCAGTAATGTAGCATTACAACTATTGAATTTTTATTGTTTTATTTTACCTAAAGTTGTTATTTTATGGAATTCTTTTCACAACCATAACAATGCATTGTCATGTTTATATTTAAGTTGAGATAGAGGGATTAACACCTCTAGAGATAAATGTCCTTTATGCTTATTTTCTACAATTTTGTATTCTTCACCAATGCTGCATTGCTGCTCTTTATTTTTGTTACTAATGATTTTTTATTGCTTCATGTTACCTAAAGATGTTATTTTATGGAAGTATTTGCACATCCATAATTATGGAGTGCTATGTAACTTGAATCTTATTCTGGCTTGGATTGCATATTTTGACCATGTCACTTTCTTGTTAAAATTCTAAATTTCATGAATTTAGCAAGGATACCAAAAATGTGTTGACAGAAAAATGCAAGGATACCTTTTTCTAATCCTCCAAGCTTATTTGATAGGAAAATACCTCAAGTATAAATCTTAATTTATAAAATATTCCATTCACCCGGTCTACACCTGTGGATTCTTTATATACAAACAATAAAACAAACAACTCTACCTTGTATCTTAAATAGGAATGCAAAACTTCTAGGGCCTCTTCTAATTTGTTTTAGAGATTTTCCCAAACCCTTAGTTCTGAGAATGAGATGCAGAAGGAGGGATGGCATTAAATTTTAACTTTAGAAGAATACCAAGAAAAAGAAAAAGCATGGTACTTGAAGGGTTTGCCTGATTTGGCTTCATGGCAAGTTGTCCAATTTTTATTTTCTTCACTTGACCATTCCATGCGTTTTGCAGCCCCTGTGGTATTCTATGTTATCCCATACATGTTTTATGTCTTGTTTGATATCTTCTTTCCTTTTTTTAGGCTAGGAGTCTGATTTGTATTTCCACACCTCGTCTTGTACCCTTTTAAATCCCTATTGTTGTTGCAGGGCTCTCAATGCCTGATTCTGCCAACCCAATTTTTTGTTAAGGACTTATAGTTCCTCCTCCACAATAGTTTTCATTGAATAATTACCCATTTCCATCGCTAGGATTCTTGTCAGGGGCAACAAACTCAAATGATGATAAAAACCAAGAAATAAAATTGATCAAGATTCATTCAAGAGTTTCTAATTGTAATCAAAGACTACTATGTCTAAAGTTCAACTTGGTTGCCATTTTTTTGTGTTTTTCTTATTTTTCATTAAGGCGTGTTGAATCATGTGAGAAAAGGAAATGAAACCGAATTCGTCTTGTAGGTGCCCAAGTTGGCTTGCTGGTCTATACTGTGTGACGGGTGCGAGCTTAGGTGTTCTTTTCATAATCCCAATAATAATAGCTCAATTGTCGATGTGTTGGAGGCATTTGATTCCATGGTTGATTTCCAATTGTAATTATTTTAGAAGTGTGCATGGTTCTGGATAAGTGTTTGAAGTACATCCTAGATCTCATTCAAAACCTAGGTTAATTGTGTTCGGATATCCACATCATCTTTTCAGGATCTTGCATGCAATTAGGGTTTGCATGCACTTTGCATGCATCCCAGTCACTAGGTTGATGCCTTCAGCACCTTAGCCACCTTATTCTAGCACCTGAGAGCTTCTTACATCAGTTCTTTAGCCCTCCTAGTCAGGAAGGCACCCACTTCTCACCTACTGCCAAAGAAGGGCGCACTTCTTCACCTACCACTTCAGTTACACTCAATTAGCTCCGATTCTCCTTGATCTGAGTCTAGTTTCACTCTTGACTGACTGTTTCACTCTGATGGACCTCCAGATTGACTAGATGACTTGTTCTGACTTCAATTAGCCTCCCATGCACCCTCCACTGAGTCCACTTCCCTATATCAGTGCTACACACTTCAGTTACACATATTACACTCAGTTAGACTCAGATTAACACCTGGATGACTGGTTCTTGTGCATTGATGACCACCACTGATTGATGATGAGGACTCCTAGTTGGAGTCAAGCTACTCCATTCAGTGATTGGAATGACCTCCTTAGTCAATTTGAATTGCTTAGTCATTTTTACTGTATTGTATTGTTATTATTCACCCTTATTGGGATATTGAGCACTGTGCATGTTTTACATAGTTTTACACCATATTTTCTATGTTCATATGTTGTGATTGATTTTCTTGTTCATTAGATCTGCTGTGACTAATTTTACATGGTATCAGAGCCATTGCAGGGACAAGATCTGTTTTCTACAGCTGTTTCTACAAGAAGATTTGAGTGAATTCGCTCAAAAATTACAAAACGTTTTAGCATGAAAGATCTCAAGGGCATTCTCTCCTGTGCATGCAAATCTTGAAAATACTTCCAATACCACTCCAGAAGCTTAAGTTTCCACATAAATCCTGGATCTGATACATTGGACCCATTCAACATTGCTTGATCTCCAATCCCAGGTGTGATGCAACTCTAAAAGGGTGGATTGTTCGACCTCATTGTTCTTGGTTTTATTGTGATTTGCAGGCTATTGTCTCCATCAATTGCATTCACTACTTTGCCCTTGCAAGCTTTTCTACATCAGTGTGCACTCGCTCCTAGCAATGGAATACTCTTCTTCAAAGCCTATCCTCACCCCATTCAATTATGTTGATTGGAAAGCTGATATGGAGATCATATTACGTTCAAAAGGTTACTACCAAGTCACTCTTGGTCTTGAATTGGAGCCAAACACCTTGTCAGATAGAACCAAACACTACAACAAGCTTGATGAAGCTTATGGCCTTCTTTGTCTCTCCATCTCCAAAGATATTCACTTCCATCTTAGTGGATTGAAGACTCCAAAAGCTATATGGGAGCAACTTGAAACACTATTTGGCAAGCAGGACAAGCTTAGGGCTTTTCAATTAGAGAATGAATTGATTGCCCTTAGTCCTGAGAATTTCGAGACCATTAATGAATTCTTCACAAAATTCAAGAACTTGAACATGCAGTTGAAGAATAGTGGAGTTATAAAAGAGGATAAGCAATTGATCCTCTCCATTCTCAGCAAGCTTGGTAAATATTATTCGGTATTTGTCTCTACTTTCAATTCTGGTCGGCTAACTACCCCGAATTGGAAGATGCCTACCTTGAATGCCTCCATTGAGTCCGTCACAAAAGAGCATGATAAGTTGATTCAAATGGGGTCCATAAGCTCCAAATATTCAGCCCTATATGTTCAAGGACCCAAGATCTCGAATGGTAAAGGAAAACAAAAGAAGGAGAAGCCCAAATTCGAACCTCACAAGCAAAGAGAGAAAGGCAAACAAACGGATGCACCATCTAGTTCGAAGTTCAAGCAAAAGGGAAAAGAAGGTAACCAAAAATATAAATGTACTTATTGCAACCGTGGCTTTCATCCTGAAAGTTCAGGTATGAAGAAGACTATAGATCAAATGTCCCTCCTTTTGAAAAAGAACAACATAACTCTTCCTGACGGTGCAAGGAAGAAGGATAGGAATGATGATCATGAAAGAGGACAAGCACTCATGGCAACTGTTTCGAAGCCCACTGCTCTCTTGATAGATTCGGGTGCATCGAATCATATGGCTGAAAATATTGATTCTTTTTCTTCATTCGATCCAAACAGCTCCATTCCCATCCATTTGGGAGATGACTCAAAAATTTCTTCAAAGGGAAAAGGTACGATTCATGTAGATCATGGAAGCTTTCAGAAGGTTCTCTATGTGCCTTCCTTGGCTTCAAATCTTCTTTCTGTGTATCAAATGACACACACTGGTGAACCAAATAAAGTTACATTCAGCCCTAATACAGTTGAAATTTCTGATATCAAAAGTGGAAGACTTGTTACAGTCGGAAAGGCGAGCCGCACTGCAAAATGCTATGATTTTTCACACTTTATTCCACTTGCAAAGCCCACTGCTCTTCGCACACATGGTAATTAGGTTAGTAGGATTTGGCATGAAAGATTTGGACATCTTAATTATAAGTATTTTCTGCTGTTATCAAACAATTCCATGGTAGATGGTCTTCCACAACTCCGTTCCTCGAAGGGAATATGCACTGGTTGCATTATTGGGAAGCACCCCAAGCACAGATTTGACCGCGGCAAAGCTAGCAAAGCTTCTACAATTTTGGGGCTGTTACATTCTTATATCAGTGGTCCACTAACCCATACATCGTTAAATGGTTCAAGGTATGTTTTGACATTTATTGATAATTTTTCCCGCTTTACATGGGTATTTTTTCTCAAAAACAAGTCAGAAGTGCTTGGAAAATTCAAGGATTTTAAGGCTTCTGTTGAGACCGCCACTGAGATCAAGATCAAAGCTCTTAGATATGATAATGGTGGATAATATATCAAGGCCGAGCTGCTGCAACTTTGTTCCCAAAGCGGAATTCATATCCAACATATAGTTCCCTACACACCCTAGCAGAACGGTGTAGTGGAAAGGAAAAATCGGTCACTGAAAGAGATGGCTACATGCATGATTGAATCAAAAGGTTTGGCTGCAAATATTTGGGCTGAAGCAATCAATGTTGCTGCATACATACAGAACCATGTTCCACATTCATCCGTGAAATGTATGACTCCTTTCGAAGCATTCTTTGGTCACAAACTGGATGTGTCAAATTTGAGAGTTTTTGGCTCTACTGCATGGGCTAGAATTCCTTCCAAGAAGAGACGAGCTTTGGATCCACAAAGTATTGAGTGCATACTGATAGGATATGGGGAAGAATAAAAATCATATAAACTCATGGATATCAGATCTAAAAATATATTCATAGAGCGTAGTGTGCAATTTGAAGAACCGCTTTAAGAATTGCAACTAGTCGAGGAAGAAATTGCCGTTTCACCGCCTTCACCAGAAGAAGATCCGTGCAACGATAATGATGGTATGAGTTCTGATATTTCTAATATTTTAGCATCACATGATGATCATGACATATCAGGTTCGGAATCCGACCATTATGATCCTCCTCAGTTACCAAAGTGGGCCCAAAACACTCTTCAATCTGCTGGTTTGAACCTTGGAAATCCTGCTAATCCAAGACGAACAAGAGCAGACTTTCAAAGAGAAAGTATGGCTCTTTCTTTTTCTGATCCATTAATTCCTGAGATTTTTTATTTGATGATTGGTTCATATCCCACTTCATACTATTCTTCCCACCGAGATCCGAGATGGCAAAGTGCCATGGATGAAGAGTACAGTTCTCTTCAAAAGAACAATACATGGGAGCTAGTTTCTCTTCCACCTGGAAGAAAATTAGTGAAGTGTAAATGGGTCTACCAAACGAAAGTTGCTGCTGATGGCTCTATTAGAGAATACAAAGAAAGGTTGGTGGCAAAAGGTTGGTGGCAAAAGGTTTCTCCCAAGTCCAAGGAGTGGACTACACTGAGACCTTTGCACCGGTTCCAAACATGGATTCCATCCGCCTTGTTTTGGTTATTTTTGCATCCAAGCACTAGGAAGTGCACCATATGGATGTGAAGAGTGCATTTCTACATGGAGATCTTGATGAAGAGGTTTATATGAAGCATCCAGAGGGCTACACATCAGATCCATCATTAGTTTGCAGATTGAAGAAATCTTTGTATGGGTTAAAACAGGCCCCAAGAGCTTGGTACGCAAAGATGGACTCATTCCTTCTTTCTCAGAATTTCCAAAGATGCAAATCTGATCCGAATGTGTATCTTCAGAGAGTTAAAGGTAATTTGTTGCTTATTGTACTTTATGTTGATGATCTTCTCATTACTGGTAGCACTCTTACTTCAATAAACAAGCTAAAAACTGCCTTAAATGTAGCTTTTGACATGAGCAATTTGGGCTTGCTGAGTCACTTTTTGGGCTTGGAGATAGCTCAAAATTTTGATGGGATCACTATATCTCAGAAAAAATATGCTTCCAACCTGTTATTGAAGTTTAATATAGCTGAATGTAAGGCAGCCCCATTCCCATTCCTCTCAGGAATCAGTCTTGAGGAGGGAGATTCTACACCGCTTGCATATTGCAATATGTATTGACAGTTGCTTGGTTCACTACTTTATTTGACACACTCAAGGCCAGATATTTCATATGCCGTGAGTGCCATGTCAAGGTATATACAGCATCCCCATGAGCTTCATTGGCGAGCAGCCAAGCGGATCTTGTAGTATGTGCAAGGTATGAAACATTTTGGCATACATTATGCTGCAGATTCTGAGCTTGATTTCATTGATTTTACTGATTCGGATTGGGAAGGTGATAGCATTTATCGGAAGTCCACTTCCAGTTATGTTTTCATGATTGGTCATGGTGCTATTTTCTGGTCCAACAAAAAGCAGGCAGCCATTGCACTTTCTTCAGCAGAGGCAGAGTATCGAGGGGAAGTCAATGCCTGCATTCAGGCAGTTTGGTTGCAGGGTATTCTTTCCGAGTTTGGTTTTGGTGGCACTACTTCGATTATCCTATTTTGTGACAATCAAAGTGATATCAAGATCTCCACAGATCCAGTTCAGTGGCAGAGGACCAAACACATTGAGATTCATATGCACTACATTATACAGTTGGTGCATGACCGCACCATCATTCTGCAATATTGCCCTACTGATGAGCAAATTGCAAACATCTTCACCAAGAGATTCACTGAGAAGAAGTTCACTTACCTCCGTTCACTGTTGGGGGTGAGTTCCATCATGGTGGAGACAGATTGATCCATTATTATGCTTTAGCTTAAGGGGGGGCTTTCTTCCCACTGGGTTTTCCCTCTTTCCTCACTTAGTTTATTTTCAGCATTTTTTGGATTATTGTATTGGGGTGACCTTTGGTCTTAGTTACAAGGGCACGACATTATTTTTTTTTGCACATCATAGTCTAGCTTGAGGGGGGGTGTTCAGATATCCACATCATCTTTTTCAGGATCTTGCATGCAATTAGGGTTTGCATGCAAATTCTAGGGTTTGCGTGCACTTTGCATGCATCCCAGTAACCAAGTTGATGCCTCCAGCACCTTAGCCACCTTATTCTATCATCCGAGAGCTTCTTACATCAGTTCTTTAGCCCTCCTAGTCAGGAAGGCGCCCACTTCTCACCTACTGCTAGAGAAGAGCGCACTTCTTCACCTACCACTTCAGTTACACTCAGTTAGCTCCGATTCTCCTTGATCTGAGGCTAGTTTCACTCCTGAATGACTGTTTCACTCCGATGGACCTCCAGATTGACTAGATGACTTGTTCTGACTTCAGTTAGCCTCCCATGTGCCCTCCACTGAGTCCACTTCCCTATATCAGTGCTGCACACTTTAGTTACACATATTACACTCAGTTAGACTCAGATTGACACCTGGATGATTGGTTCTTGTGCATTGATGACCACCACTGATTGATGATGAGGACTCCTAGTTGGAGTCAAGCTACTCCATTCAGTGATTCAAATGACCTCCTTAGTCAATTCGAATTGCTTAGTCATTGTTACCATATTGTATTGTAATTATTCACCCTTATTGGGATATTGATCACTGTGCATGTTTTACATAGTTTTACACCATATTTTCTATGTTCATGTGTTGTGATTGATTTACTTGTTCATTAGATCTGCTGTGACTAATTTTACACAATGTCCATGGAATCTATCTCTAAGCCTTACATGCCATGTGTGGGGACTCAAGCCACAACATAGGCCATGCATATGAAACATTTGGTATGTGAGTGAGATGTGGTGTCACATTTGAAGGTTTAATACACCAAGGATGGTTCTCACAACCCAAGTCATGTTCAAGGGTGAAGCCTTACATGCCATGTGTGGGGACTCAAGCCACAACATAGGCCATGCATATGAAACATTTGGTATGTGAGTGAGATGTGGTGTCACATTTGAAGGTTTAGTACACCAAGGATGGTTCTCACAACCCAAGTCATGTTTAGTACTGAGTTTTAGTCCATAACATGTGACTTTCGAGTTCTACATAAGCCATCCATGAGTCCCTAGCCCATATTTTCCCTATGACATGGATATGGTGGCCATTTTGAGGCTTGTCACATCATGGATGCTTCTTGGTCACTAATCCATGGTTTGATACCAAAACCCATGTTGTTGGGATAGAAAAATTGTCTATGGGGATCATGTTTTTTGCATAGCAACTCACATCATTGCATAATGCCTATGTAGGGAATCCTTGGCCTACATTTGAGATATGGACACCACGTTGAGGAGGGGTAGAGTAGGGATGGATCTTCAAGACCATTCCATGGTATAATGAAAGATCTAGGACCTTACATTGTAGCATTTTACTATGGAGCTCATGGTCCATGTGTGTGGTCCCAAACCACCATATTGGCCCTCCATAAGGAACCTTTGGCCTGGAAGTGGGATATAGTGCTCATTTTGAAGTTTAGAACACTAGATATGGTTCTTGTTTCTCGTGATGTGGTTCAATGCCAAATGTAGGGTATTATACCATAATATTTCTCTATGGGGTTCGTGAGACATCCTTATGTCCCTTGGACACCACAAAGCTCCTACAAAGAGATAATTTCCATCTGATCAAGATATGATGTCCATTTTGAGGTTGGCACATTTAGGATGGTTATCATGAATTTAGATACAATCCAAGGTCAAAATATAGAGTTTGAAGCCATAACATTTTCCTCTAGGGCTCATGGGCTATTTTTGGGCCTCAATCCATCATATACATTTTTGCATAGGGAATTGTTTGCCTACAAGAAGAATATGGTCTCCATTCAAGATTTGTGATACCTCTTCCTCCTAAGTTAGGTTCAACTATTCCATCCTTACTTGACCCTTCAAGCATACCTATACCAAGGCATATACCAAGCACAATAGTATTGGGGAGACCAAAGTGACCAATGGGGCGGAGGAAATGAACCTAACTAAATTCCCAAGATGATGGGAACCTATTGGTTTATCTAAGCCCTTGAGCTCAAATGGACCATACTTACCCACAATTGACCCATAATTACCATAAATTATCCCTAGTTAGCCCATAATTGACCCGTAATTACCAATAATTAACCGCTAGTTTACCCATATTTCACCCCTTATTAACCCCTGATTACCACAACTCATGACCCAATAATGACCCCTAAATGAACCTTAATTACCCATTATTGACCACATATTACCCCTAAATTATCAGTAATAAGTCCCTAATTACCCTTCATTTACACATAATTGCCCATAAATGACCCCTAACTCTATGTTTAGCTCGAGTCCATCACATAGACCTCATAATACTACACAGGCATATGCTTGATTATCAACGGTCATTCCAAAAACCAAAGTGTAATTGATTTTTCTCAATCTTATTTTATGTATTATTTTAATATTTCTACTATGCCTAATGTGGGAGCTCTCTCTTTTTCCTCCTTAGTCTTAGGTTTGTGGGTTTCTTGGTTTGTTCTTAGGTCGATTTTTGAAGATTGTCCTTCGCTGAGGTTTATAGGGGTTGCGAAATCAAGCATATGTTCGCTCCCATTGAAATCACACTATGTAGAGGTGCTGGAATCCTTGTCCTTGTATGTTTGCACCCTCACTTGTTCAGGGTTGACCTCTTGGATGTCTATCTGAATTTTTTCCATAGTTGTTGCTATTAGGTTTACCTACGAGCTAAAGCTTGCTATTCATGATGGATAAGAAACTATTGCTACAATGACTTGGATGGCACATGGATGGTGTACAGGGTATCTACATTAGTGATTTTCATTTGGCATCGTTATCATATCAATCATTCACTCTTTGTGGGGAATAACGTAGGGTCAAACCCTAAAGTCAAATCTAAGGTCAAACCCTAGAGTGCTCTCCTGAAAATCATCAACAACTTGTCCCAAGGTCCACATCTATGGGTTGACCCTCTAAAAAAATGGCTCCAATTGTCCAATAATGCTCTAATCGATCCAAGTGTTGAAGAAGTGGTCCATAAGTGAGTGATTGTATAAGGTCCAAATAGGCCTAACTCATCTCACATGTGCCAAGGAGGGGGCTCTCCATCATGAAGAATGGGGACGACCTCATCCAAATGGTAGGAAAAGTCCAAATGTATGTGTACTAAGTGTAGCACTCCACATAATCAACCTAGTAGCCATCAAAATATACCACCTCAAGTGTTATAACATGTGTATATGAATAAATGTTCTAGTGCTTAAGGTTAAAGGCAACATATAACTTAGGAAATGTTCTCATTTATGAAAATAATACATGAAATTTATTTTACAATTAGACCCTTCTAACAAATCAATGTCTTAATTAATCTTTACTCATCTAGTCTAACATTGTTGTGACCCTTTTAAAGTCCTTATTACACTTGAAATCCCTAATTTAAGTTGCATAACCTAGATTCTTAAAGTAAGTGAGGGTGAATAAAGTGAATGTGAACTTAGGGAAAGAAAGGGGTCTTTGCAAATTAATCATTATAGCAACTAAGTGTGATAGGTTTACCCTTAAATTTCAAAATTTAGGGTTTATGATGTTGCTTCTACATGTTTGCCTTCAAAGGAAGTGTTGTCATGGGCTATCCATCCTTGTGCCTCTTTTTTGTGGTCCCTTTTCTTTTTCCTTCTTTGACATTTTGCTTATTTGCATTTCATAGCCTTTTCATTGGCTTACTCCCTCTTACTTTAGATTTGACTTCGATAACCTGGGATAAGGGAACTTGAATTTTTGCAAGGGGAGTATTTCCTATATTTTCCATATAGATGGAGTATTTTATGAAGGATGGGGGTAAAGAAAAACCTACAACCCTCAAACCCTTAAACTCCCTAGCCCACTATAACCCACTTACAACCTAAGACACTAACCCATGAGGCTTAGCTCAAGCTAGTAGCTTACTAATCCTAAGACTCTAAATCAACCCTTGAACATGTTATCTAAATTTCAGATTGAAGGATCAAATAAGGTCTTTTTCTTTTATTGAGGATGAAGAAAAATGAAAAGGAAAAATAATATAGAGAAAAGAGTATAATTGGTTTTCAACAAAAAGTTTCGCAATAGTAACAACGTAATGCTTACAATGGAAAAATGGCTCTATTATTATCAAGTTTGAAATGCTTCATTTAAGTTTCTACCCTATCAAATTTTGATGGTAAAATATAGGACTACCATGGAAATGATGGATGATGGAGAATTAGGGTTCCATTCTAGCTAGGGAACATTAGAAATGGATACCACATCTATAGAAATAAACATGCATATAGATTACTAAATATTGACATGGGGAGGCAATTTCTCTTGAAAAGTTGCATTTTCAAAAGAAAAGGATGAATAATTGCCACACATTATAATAAATCATTGCTACACACAACGAGGTTGCATCATATATGACATGTATCACATGTGCACATGTCACAACATTGGTTCCTAGCATAATGATATGTTAAAAGTTAGATATAGTAAAATGATAACAAAATTTAGGAGCAAGACCAAAAACCTATGGTTCAAAAGATCATGCACCAACAAATAATTAGATTCAATGAGATGCTACAAAGGAAAATGACCAAGAGGATTATAATTTCAGTTGATACATCTCATATGTTTCTAGGAATACATGGAAAAAAACAAAATGTCAACTACTTGAACAATGACTCGACGTAAAAGTTGGGATGTATGCTATATAAACCTTAGAATATTCCACCATGCACCTTACAATGTTCAACCTTACATAATCTGGAATAGATCCTTCCATCTCACATGTTATTGAGAAATCATGGTAAGAAGTGGAAAGAGGGCATACTGATAAGATTGCATCATGAAGATCACAATCCAAATGAGAATGAGGGGATTCATATGAACTTTCTAGCCACCAACTTAGATCTATTTTAAGTCTGAATCTATTTGACACATCAAGGGATAACAAAAATAGTTGTGATGCAATTATCTAGGTATCTAACTATTTTGTTGTCAACCAATTACTAATTTCTCAGTGGCCAACAAATTTGTTGACCTTTTCCCAATTCTACATGCAGAGCATTTCATGATGACACCTTCGGGCATGTAACATCAGGATAGTAAATTAGTTGATTGTTCACCTACATTAGTTGTGTTAATGATGGCTTACAAACACATATTTATAATACTTATAGATGGAAAGAGACAAGCAGTTTGCAAAATAGTGATGTAACTATGATGGTATGTTCACCTATGCAACATCAAGACAATAAATTACCTAACTCTGCATCAGTACATGTTAAATAAAATGCCAATAACAAAAAATCCAAGGACATAGTTTCCAAAACTTCAACAAATTTTTCACCTGAATTTAGGACCACCCATCATCCACCATCGATATGTATTGAAACAATATCTCATAGTCTCCCTCTTTTACAAATTTAGTATATGTCATAAGGATATATTTTAGATATCACCAAGGAAAAATCACCTATCTTCCTCCCAATTGGAAAAAACAATTTAATAGATTAGTAGGACACATCTAGAGAATAAAAACATTAGAAACATATGATAGATCCATATATTAAGAAATATAGTATAGAGGGACATTTGAAACAATATTTGTCCATATAGAATTTGCAAGTGACTATAGGAGAGCATGATCAATATCCCAAGAAATACCCTTCTTACATGGTGAACTAGTCCATTGATGAAAGTAAAACATAGAAGAAAGAGGAAGTTACAAGAGAAAGAAGAATAACACCAACATGAATAGATGGAATATGTTTCACCGAAGTGAGGTCACCAATGGAATCAACCGATAATATCAGCCTCTAGATAAAACAATCAACTAGATGTAGGCACTAGTAGATTTCTCATTTTCCAGTTGGCTCAAAATCGGTAATATCAATTGTTGATCATCTAAGAATCATAATGGAGCTTCAACATTATCCAATACCTTTCTCTATAGGTGTAGGAGTGGTTACACATGGTATTCAATGCACTAATGGAAATCAATCTTATTGAGATCACCAGCAATTAAGAAACCACCTTAGGTATGTCACATACTGTGAAAATGATGGACACCATTGAAATACTACATTAGCATGCTTGTCAACCATATGATATAAACCAAGTCCCCAATCAACACTTTTTTACTGAACTAAACATGGAACTAGATAATAATACATGAGAGAAATGAAGTAAACATGGAACTAGTTAATGATACATGAGATAAATGAACTAAACATGGAACTAGCTAATGATACATGAGAGAAATGTGCATCAAAAATATAAATACAAAAGCTATCCATTAAAGTTTAGTTATATTAAAATTTTGAGAAAACCCCATTTCACTAAATTCAAAACACAAAAATCCTAAAATGTGGGTGGGAGCCAAATTTTGTCAAAATTGCCTCCCAAAACACAAAAATGCCAAAATATCTATGTCCACCAAATTTTGTCAAAATTCTCTTCCCCTGTCATCTTCATGGAACAAGAAAGCAGTGTAACTCAATCTGGAACCCAGATACGAGCTGCAAGAACGTCTCAGTCGAAGATTTGGAGGATACGTGCCTCTGGCTATAGATAATCTAGCATGAGAAGGATGGGATTTTATCCGTTTATCTCACCATTGGCTATGAGGCTATGCTGCAGCATCATCTGCTAGAAATCTATGCAAGAAGAGGTAAGAATCAATGTCTCATCTCGTTTAATAGAAAAGGGCCTTTTCATTTTGAGTGGTTTAGAAATAAGAATGATGAAGAGAATTGGGATGAGTAGTTTTGTAGTTATACTGATTCCAAACCCTATCGTCCCCATCTATTAGCCTTGAAATTTCTTTTCATAGGGCCAAGCATGTGTATGGGATACCCGAACATGCAACTAGCCTTTCCCTCAAGCCAAGTAGAGATCCTGAGGTTTATTTCGAGCCCTACTGCTTATTCAATCTCGATGTCTATGAATACATCAATGAATCCCCTTTGGACTTTATTGTTCCATTCCTTTCATGCATCTCATAGAAAGGAATATGCACAACTGGTTTTTTTTGGCTAAATTCTCCCGAAATGCAAATAGATGTATTCACTACTGGTGGGATGGGGATTCTACTTCTGATTCCAACGCAAATATGATGTGATCAATACCCTCTCTTTTTCTCTCAGCTACATTGTTGGCTTTAAACCACCTCTATTTGCACACAAGACTCTTTGAGCGGATATATTACATGTCCCAGAAATCCTTCCCCAGTCTCTCGTGGAGTTTGCATGCCTAACTCTAGTGGTATCAATTAGTGGAAGTTTTTTCCCCCTAGAAGTTGAAGAAGGAGCACTTGTGCCATGATTTGGCCCTTTGAGAAAAGGAGAATTGAAGTGAACTTTCTTATTTATACATTGTCGCAATTTGTTAAGTGTGTTAGCATTCCTTAGCCCCCTTAAGCTAACAGGAGTGGGAGTTGGCAACAAGACAGCGTCCTTATTAGCAGTAAAAGGCTCTTTGCTCTTAGCAGTAAAAGACTCTTTGCTATTAGCTTGTTCATCCTTATTTGTTTGAGAAGATGATGTGTTCACATCCAGTACCCCCTCATTCCTTCTGACTGGCAAAGGGACCATGGTTAATCTTCTTGTAGCGAGAGAAAATGTTGATGTACTTTGAGTTGTTGTACACATTGAAGCTCTACCTGTTCTCCTTGGAATGGGATTCATATTTTGATCATAATATAGCTCGAATTTCTTCTCTTTCTACCCCTTTGAATAAGGATCTATCGAGCCATTTTTCAAAGGGAACTCACCCTCCTGTGGTTTTCCATTTCACATTCCATAGCATTAAGCATTTGTTTGTTTTAAGTCAAAGCATTTTAGAGGTTGACTAAGTCCCTAGACAATACATTTGTTTCATTGACAATCTTCACACCTCCAAATTGACGTATGAGAGGTGGATTTTTAGCCACTTTCCCTGCCTATTGTTGATGTTCTGAGTTTTCTTTCTGAATTCAATCAATCCTTTCTCTCATTTGCAAGTTGTCCTTCTAGTTCCTTTACTTGACACACGGTAATTAATAAATTTCATTGATTTTATGTCATGGAAAATATTTCGGCCTATTTTCTATCTGCTTAGATAATAGGAAAACATAATATGAACCTTATCATGAAGAATTTTGTTTGCTTGGTCTCTTCCTTTCAGTTTTTCCTCCAAATTTTGTATGGTTTCTTCCATTTTCTTCATTGAACCTTCCTTTGATTTTCCATCTTGTTTGGCCTTGTCGACCTGCAAACTTTAAAGAATGAGTCCATCCATGACAAAAATTCAAATTGATAGGTGATGAACAAATTCATAAACAAATTCTCCTCTATTAGCATTTGCACATGTAAAAGGCCATATGTTCCTAAATTACCATTTGTTTATACTTTAGTAGCTCAATAAAATCAAACTGCTTCCTAGGAGGACCCAACTCTATTCCATGAACTCTGCTGGAAAAATTCAGTGAGCGAAGTGTTTCTTAGCTTACAAGCTATTGCTACAATGGCATATCACTATGGGATTTTGTTCCATATTAATATTAAATACTTTACTCTTGCCATGTGTATGTTGTGGATAATCCCACATGGTAACAATTGTGAGACAAAGGTGGCTTACGATGCATTATCTGCAGCAAAAGATTTGTCAATCTGAAAGACGTCTTTGGGGTGCAGGTCCTTGGGTTAATGTGATAGCACCCTTCTTCTCTTTTTTGTAGTTGTTATCTATGATTTGGTGTGATGTCTTTTGCAAGCCATTTTTTCATTGGCATGCCCCTATGGTGGATTTTGTTCCACATTATTACTTACTCTACTATTTCGATGTGTGTGTGTGTTGTGAATAATCTCACATGGATAACAATTGTGAGACAAGGGTGGCTTATGAGGTATTATCCACACTCAAAGATTTTCCATTCTAGGAGTTGGATTGGTAGGGCAAGTCCTTGGGTTGATGTTATAGCATCCTCCCTCACTATGGTACTAACATTATCTGTAGTTACTGGTGTTATGTCTTGAAAGTGATTATGATAGCATACTGATATTCCTCTCGTGGGATTTTGTTCCTCATTATTACTGGCTCTATTCTACCATGCAAATTGGTCATAATTTTTCTCTAAATATTCTACTCTATTTCCTTGTTCAAATGCATTTTGAATCACCTCATTTGGACATACTAGTCAAAAGTTGTGCCCATTTTAAGTTGACTTGTCACTAGACCCTTATGTGGTGATTGGTCTATGGTCTGACCTTGAACTCAATATCTCTGCAATTTCTACCCCAGTTTTCATGAAATTTCAACCTGAAACAGTCTGAAATGTCTTCTCTCTTGTGAATCAGGTCTTTCTCAATTTGGATAATCCAAATAGGAGTCATACACACTCTATTAAGACATCCTAGTTTTGATACATATCCAGAGGGTGAACTTGTATGGATTCTATCTACTTGATTTACCCACCAACTAGTGTGAGATTTTAACCCGCAACAACTTCAGATTTTAGTTTTGGATGAATCAGGGTGCATTGAATATAAGTTTGTACATTGAAAGATGTGTGATTCTTCCTTGGAAATAACTCCCCAAGAAACTCCTGGGCTCCTCCCCTCATTTAGAGGATGGTGCCTAGTGTGAAGTGGGTGGTATAGAGTAAGCGCTGGTATAGAGTAAGTGCACCTAATCCTGTTGGAATTGAACTGGGACCTACACAGCATGTTGGATTATCGGCAACGTTCTGGAAACAGTGGCAGCAAGTGATTGGTATAACCCTCAGGGCTTAAAAGATATGTGTGATATTATGTGGCCTACTATTTATTGCTTTTATTTATAACTAGATTTGAACTCTAATTGTATATGTGTGATACACTATGATCTCCTAGATTTCTATTCAAAATTTGTTGAACTTTTAATTTTCTTTTCCACAAATCAAACTTCACTTTGAATCTCCTAAACAAAAGTGATAGCTGCAGTGAGTTAGTGCATTCTTTGCGGTTCTGGTCTGAGAACTGTATGCTTTTATACCATGTGATGTGCTCCAAACTGCACAAAAATTATGTTTATATCATAATATACCCAAGATAACAGAAATATCACGAAATATTAAGAAAATAACACAACTATCATCAAATTTGTGCAAGATACAAAGCATATATGGGAAAGCGTTTGAGGTGATGGGTGGCACACTGGTTTCTCTAAGATGATAAATGAGGACACTCTTCCCCAACCAAATAGATTTACACAAAATAACAGAAACACCATGAAATATTCATAAAATAGCTGTAATAATCAGAAAATAACACTATTATCATCAAATTTGGGCAAGATATAAAACATAAGGGAATGTTTCTGAAGTGACGAGTGACATACTTCCTACTCTAGGATTATAAATGAGGACACTCTACCCCACCCAATTAGATATACAACATCTCACACCTGAAAACTGAAAACCCATGAAATACAAGAGAACTGATTGTTCAATGATGCCTTCTAATGAGATAGAAGTCATATTTTTATAGTAGAAAGGAGTCCTAGCCATAGACACCCAAACATAATAAAATAATATAATGGGTATTTAACAACATGGCTAAACACGAATAGTTTTAATGACTTGACATGATGGCTGGCTGCATAAAAATTAAAATGGCCTTAGTGACCCATCAAATTGACTTACATGTCTCAACTATCCCTTGGGGACCTCTAGGACCTAATGAAAGGGTTCTCTTATATGTTATATATAGTGTGTTGTGCTCGGGGCATAAATCTATAGGAAATTTTTGTCTGGCTAACTGGACTTTAATAACACCAACATAGATCCACCTTAAATATGGATCTATCAAGCACTGAGACTCGCAAATTTGTCATCTCTTATGAAATATGTAGAATGAAGACACTATATGTAATTTCTTTCTTATTCCATTGAAATAATGAATCGGTTTTAATTTTTTTTCCAAAGGGTACTTGGAGTCTGGACTCTAAACCCTGTTGTCCTTGGGCATTTTGTTACTTTAGCACTTTACACATCTATTTTTTACACAAACATTGTTGGCATCTACAATCTTTTGTTAGTTTTAGATTTTTTACTCTGCAATAAACAAGATGAATTAGTGAATTTAATAGATATGCATATGATTTTTTCCTACTTGATAAATTTTGGTAGTACCATTCACTTTATGTAAAATGTAATATAGATAATTGTGGAGTGAAATTTTATTCTTGTCTAATGATGATATAAAAGAAGAGAAAAAATACATGATCCACACCAAGTGCCCAAGATGTGTGGTGTGTGGACAACTCCAAACCCCGGAAGAATTTAGAGATAAAAAGAACCATGATCAAGCAAAATTCTAACTATGTGAATTGATTTCAGATACAGTCACAGTTGATATAGGGATATATCTTTAGAGCTATTTTATTACTCATTGAAATGGGGAAAGTACATAATAGTAGCACTATCCAAGGTTGGGAGATTAAGAAATTTTGTATGCTAGAGTTCTGTTGAGAACGGTGAGACAAAATCCTATTCACTAGGTGACTAGAATATTGAACTAACAAGTTGTATGTACAAATATCTATAAAATGCATCAAGGCTTAGTTATAGAGACAGTTAGCCTTCTATAACAGTCTTACGTGATAGTTGGAAATCTTGGTTACGGACACTCACAAAATGGTAAAAGGGTGTGTGCATGGATCATTGTTTGCATTCCTTGTTATAGCCGCATGCATAGAATGTCAAAGGTTGCACTCATGGGGATGGAACTTAGCATGCAGGCTCTGGGACTATGTGCACATGGTGTTTTCAATGCGAAATACTATAGATATTTGGTCTCAAAAAACATTATTTTATCTGATTTCAGAGCAAAATCCTCCAAAAGTAAGCTTTATACTGCTCAATTCTACATATATTGAATGAGATTGCAAGAGAAATGAATTGTAAAATACGTACCTTGGCACTTGTGAAAGAACCTGCAGGCTTTTAGATACTCTTCAATGGTTATACCCCCAAAAAAAATTATAGTCATTCAATCTTTCTTGTATCTCTTTCCTAAAAATTCAAACACAGTATGATGATAAAGCGTTTCTAATCTCACACTTGTGACCAGTGCCAAAAGTTTGAGTCTGGGCATAGGTGTGTTTATTGCACATTCAAACTTTGCATTCCAAAGATATCTTATAAGGTGCAACTTGCACTTAAGTCTCTGTGAATTCAACATTTCTTGGGGTGCAAATACTTTCACTTGAGAATTTAGCAGGTTTCTGCTCTCTCGGACTAACCTTGCTCAAGGTTTGGTATGTCAAGTGCCTTTTGGATTTGTGTTTAGTTTACAAGTGAGGCTGATTTGTGTCATACTAGTGTGTTGTAGCCTGTATTTACTATTATATCCAACCCCATTGGAGTTTTCCTTTGTGGTTAATTTACTTGTGAGATTGATGTGTGTCATACTAGTGTGTTGTATTTTATTATATCCAATCCCACTAGAGTAAGTTCCAAGTTCGTGAGTATTGTCAATATGCCAAAATGATTTAAACTAACAATATCACTAGGGTTATAAATTTATAAACCACTCTACCACCAATATTGAGGGGAATGTGTACTACTTAGAATATGCCTTCAATGTGAAAGTACTTTTACATGGCAGGAGAAATATTGAAAAGTTCTATTCTTGTCTCTGGATGCTTGTTTGAATATTTATGTTTACTTAAGTTATTGACAAGTTAGAAAAAAGACATCCGACATTTATCTACAAGTGGTATCAGAAGAGTGTATAAACGGACAACAAAGCTGTTTAAATTTGATGGTAGCAGTGATTTAATTTATTGGTGGGTGTGTTTATTGCATATTCAAGATCGCTGCATTCCAAAGATGACTTATAAGGTGCAAACATGTACCAAAATCTTTGAATTTAGAAGCATATCTTGTGGTCAAGTCCTTGGCTTGAGATATTAGCACTTTCAATTTTTGGTATTACCATATCTAAAGCCTGAAAATTTCTCAGATTACGTGCATGTTGCCTTTGTGGTTAGTATACTTATGAGGCTTATGGGTTTGTACTGCTGTGATGTATTATCTGCAACCCTACTAGAGTATTAAACAGTCAGGTTTCTCCAACAATGCACTGCATTAGTAGCTCATTTGGTTGTTTATTTTTTAATTCAAGAACTAGGTGTTTTTAACTTATTACTCCTTGTTTGTATTTGTTGTTCGGGATTTCTACCTTATAGTAAGGAGATGGACACTACCAACTAAACGGGGTTGACATGTAAACACATTGATTATACTGCATTTGGTTATTGCAAAAGAAATAGATTGGGATCGAAGGACATACCTCTTTTCGATGTTTGATCCTAGCTTTGGCTTAGTCCTTCACTTGATATCCCTCTTTCGCTTAGTACTTCTCCTGTATGCCCCTCTTATGTACAAAGAGGGGTGTACAGGTGGAAAAATCAGAAGAAACTGTTAAATTCTCAAGTGAGAAGTGTACTTCTGGCAACAAGTCATCCAAGGCAATCATGCTCTTCAATCCTTTGTGTCCTTTTGTGTGATCTACAAGGCAAGGTGATCACGAGATGGAGAAGTGTAGATTTGACCTATAACAGATGCCCCCTAATGTGTGAGGTCAGAGGGAAACGATGGCCGAAATACGTTATAATTCCAAGTCAAAGGAGGAGCAAGAAACCGCAGAACCAAGTCACAAAAACACCCAAAATAAAAATCAAGGTTAGCGAACAATTACAATCTTGACATCATATAGATGTGTAACATGATCTCCGATACATAACTAGGAGATGTATATATAGAGCATGGCAACTGAAATACAAGCGTGGATCCACGTCAATAAAGAGATCATAGCCATAACAACAAGCTGGATCTATGTCTCATAAAGAGCCAAAATGAGTGAGGCTCAGTCTTGCGCATCTTGGAGGATAACATAAATATGGTGATGCTATCATAGTCCCAAGGTCTTTGTCCAAAACAACTCAAGGTACAAACCCTAACCATGCGAATAAATGAGTTGAATTTGAACATGGGGGGTATCGTTTGATTACCGGTCATTAATGTATACTGTTAACAAATGCGAGGAATTCCATCGATAATGATAATGGGTTCCAAGGTACCTAGTACGATCCAACAAGTGTGAATAAAAGGAATTGAATTCGAACACTTGAGGAACTTGTCGAATAAGAGACATTGATGTATTCCCATTTATTCAATAGTGAGGGAAACTGCCACTGATGACTGCAATCCCCAAGGTACTAACCAAAACTCTAGACTTCGTTCCCAGAGCATAATGAGCTAAGGTCGATGGGAAGAAGTCCATTGGAAGGGAGGCATTAATGCATACTCCATCATCCAACACGAGGAACACTCACAGGTATGAGCCGATGTGGAGTAGGACGAGTAACAAGATGAAATAAACTGACACCAGGGTGGCCAACACATGAAGTCAAGGTGAACTGCAAAATGGCTGACATAGGTTGTATCCTTGAATAGTGAGCACGACACAAAGTGACTTAGGTAGTTTTCAACATAATGGGGAAAATGATATAAGTCTGCGATGTAGGCGACATAATAGACCCTCCATATGGTAGGAATAATAACCAACTAGGGGAGTAAAAAATATGAGATCAAGTTCATCCTAAGGCCAAAAACTAAAAACCCATTTGACATGAGAGACTCAAGTAGGTGCTATGTTCAAGGATATGACTGACATAACTTCCTTTCAAACTGAAAAAGATACGAGACACCCTTCTTATCCCTTATTCTTTTTTATAAAAGAATGTTCTTTTTGTTTATTTAATGAGTCCAAGAAAAATAGAAAACTCACTAGGTCCAACCATGTAAAAATTTTAACGAGCCCATGGGAGGAAGACTAGGGACCTTCTTCATTGTTTACAGAGTTCGAAGAAGATATAGAAGAATACTCCATAGTATTGATCTCTGGATTTTAATATTGAGCCGAGATCTGTTCTTGCTCACCGGTGTTTTCAATTTTAAGGAGTCTGAAAAAATTAAACAATAACTCCATACACCTACTCATGGATTTTAATATCAAGCCCAAGTAGGTTAATGCTCGCCAGTGTTTTCTTGTTTATAGAGTCTAAAAAACGTAAACAATCCTCTATTTACCCTCTCGTGGATTTTACATCGAGCCCGAGTAGGTGAATGCTCACTTGGTGTTTTCATGTTTAGAGAGCCTGAAAACCCTAAAGAGAGGCTCCAAAAGGCCTTTTTCGTATAGTTAGTCCCCTCCACCGAAAAAGTATAAAACAATGAGAGGAGAACTCTTCTAGCCACGCATGACTAGAGTATTCCTTTTTCATAAGTAATCCGCAAAGGTCTGGAAAAGGGTTAAACTTATACCTAAGTAGATGTCGCTTCAAATCCTTTAACGAGTCTGAAATGACAACTATACTCAGCAGTCTTGTCATATTTAAAGACTCAAACAAGAGCATGAAAGAACTCTATAAAGATCTTTTCGTTAAGTTTTAACAAGCCTGAAAAAGTAAACTCGTGACCTCCTTACTATTTTTAATGAGCTTAAAGGAGATACAAAAAAATGCTCATAACTTCCTTACTGTTTTTAACGAGCTCAAAGGAGAGATGGAAGAATGCTCATAACTTCCTTACTATTTTTAACGAGCTCGAAGTGAAGATGGAAGAAATGCTCGTAACTTCCTTACTATTTTTAACGAGCTCGAAGGAATGGTGGAAGACTGCTCATAGGTGAATCAATGTCCAAATGAATAGCATACTGCATTATAGACTCTAGGAAAACTTCATCAGAAGGAAGTATATCATCCCAAATAGAATGCATGTCTAAACATTCAGATGGAGTGATCACCTGGTCAATTGCTGGGACCCAGTCCCGAGAAGATAAGCATGAATTTAGAGGCTTCTTCTCAGTAGCAATTGGAATCAAGGAACAATATGCCACATAATTTGATTGTGACATGGTAGTGCCTACCGGCGAGGGATACACCTGGTCTATAGTTGGGTAATAAGAGGGATCAACAAATGTAAGCTGATCTATAGTGACAATGCTTTCATTGTGAGGAAAATGAATCACACGAAAGAGCGTAGACACCACAGCCTGCATAGCATATATGTAATCACGCCCGAGGATCATATCAAAATCCATCAAGTCCTTTAAAACCATAAAATCAACTAAGACTGTTTTTCCACTCAAAGTAACAGGTACCTGAGGGACGAATCCCAATGGTTCACTAGGTCTTTTGTCAAAGGTCAATGACCAATTAATAGCTGTAACAAGGTTAGGGAAATCTAAATCTCTCCAACCATAAGGGGATAAGATACTAAAATAGGTTCCTTCATCTACAATACATCGGTGAACCACATGGTTGCTGATATCAACCTTTATCTCAAAAGGTGAAGAAGAAGGAAGGCGAGGCCCAGTTAGACTATTCCAATTGAAGGAAATGATCCCAGAGCTTGGTAGGGGTTCACTCAACATAGATACAGTGCGCCCATTTTCATAGATATCCAAACTGGTAATGCAGAAGACTTCAGGGACAGGCGCATTAGTCTCCGAAGGACTGATGGGATCGGTTGAAGATTGCATCGATTCGATCGCTTCACTCTCCAAAGGAAGAGTGGGGTTGACCAAAGATTGCATTGGATCAGCCACTTCATGAACCAAGGTTGATAAGGCTGTTGGGAATCTATAGACAATTCGGGAGCAGAGGATCCTTCAGACATGGACCACACTCTCCGCACCTCTGGAATAGCAGGGCACCGATGAGTAAGGTGATCTTCCTTACAAATTTTACAAGGGAACTTTGGCTTGTGTCCTATACGCTTAGACTCCGTAACAACAATAGTACTCTCAGCATGACTAGCATTGGATGACATCTTTCCCCCAGCATGACTTGCATTGGTTGGTTGCTCAGAAGCATAAGAATTTTGTATTATGGACCACACTCTTTGCACCTCTGGAATAGCAGGGCACCGATGAGTAAGATGGTCTCCCTCGCAAAACTTACAAGGGAACTTAAGATTTTGTTTATTATGTTTGTCGACAATGTCAACATTCTCAGCATGACTTGCAATGGTCGATTCAGTGTCTCCAGTATGACTCACTAGAACTGGTGACTTGTCATTAATATGACTAGCAGTGATCAATGACATGTCCTCAACATGAGAAACAGTGGTTGAAGACATACTTCCAGTATGATTTGTAGTGACTGAAAGTTTCCTCCCAGCATGATATCCAGAGGCCAGGTAAGTGCCCCCATCAAGACTTCCATGAGGCTGGGTGGATGCCTTCAGCATGACCTTCAGAGGCTGGGTGGGTGCCCCCAGCATGAATTCCAGAGGTTGGGTGGCTGCCCACTTGCTTTGGAATCTTATTCCTATTCTTCCTCCATCTATTCCTTTTAGACTGCTGGTTACTAGTATTACTACTTTCACCACGTGAGGTAGAAGGAGGAGAAGAAGATGTTACTGGCGAAGCAGGCATATGGTTTTGATGATCTTGATGTGGAGTGCTTACTTGAGAAGCATCAGGAGCATGCAAGACATTCGGAGTGGAAAACAACCAAACCAGTAGCACTATAGTGAATCTCGGAAGATTCAAAGTAGCCATTAAGAGAGTACCAATGTTCCCAATGAATGGAAAAGCACAAGGAGACCCTTCAACAGGGGTCCCTTGATTGGTAATCACCGGAATGCTTTCCATAGTTTCCAACTCAACAAACCATAAATATATAAGGCCAGCTAGAAACAAACGACACAAAGAGCACACCACTAAAAAGGTCCTAGGTAATCAAACTAGGAAAACAATGGCAAATACTCTAGGAAGCAAGTTTGGGATGATCAGGGCCTAGAACAGACTAATAAAGTAATGATGGTCAGTTACGTGGCATCTTCTAGAGGTCCACTGGGTGCAGGCGCTTGAATCACCAAACTGCCTTCCTAGGATTACTGCCAGAGGGTTACCTTACACGTCTGTCTAAGGTGAAGTGGGAATAACATCCCACTATACCTGTGTAGAGCCCTAAAGGTCAGATACTAAGGCTACCATCAATACGAAATAACCTGGGGGGACATTCGTTAGCCTAGTCGAAATGCATGGGCAGGGTAGCAAAGCCTGAAATCCGAAAGGATCCCTGTACGCGAATCGACTTTGGTTTATGGTCAAAAGGAAAGTGAGGGGATATCCTCAGCAATTCCAGTCTCTCACAGCCTCGTGCTTAGCTCTGGTTTAAGTATAATTTCCCAGGACTATTTGATATAGATGGGTTTACCTAAATGAAATTCGTACTACGATTGTTGAGTAATGAATCTAGTTCCGAGCAGTTTAAGGTGATTTAAGCTCGAAACTCTAGCCTAAGCTAGTTGATGTCGTGTATACCTAGAAAGAAAAATATTGCTAGTAAATTTTATTAATGTTGTTAGGAACCCATGTCTTTACTTTGTTAGTATGTTGTTGTTGGACGCATATGCTTTGTAAGTCGTCCCGTAGTATTTGTTGATCAATAGTTTGTGTTATTATTGTTGGCGCATATGCTTTGTAAGTCGCCCGTAGTATTATTGATCCATAGTTTGTAATGGCCCATGGTTTTGACCCATAGTATTGGCGCCTAGAATTAGTATATAAGTGTGTGTCAAGACCTATGAAGGCACCGTGAAGTTATTTGTATTGAGCTTGCTCAAAGGAGGTTGCCCCCTCGAAGTGGCCTGTGATCAATATAAAAGTGATTCTGAGTTCTGTCATTTCTGCTATTTCGCGTATTCTTGTTAATTAATTGTTGCAAGTGCATCACATCTAGTATCAGAGCACTTTCTTGGGCTCGCTGGGTGAAATTTCTGCCAAATTTTTTTTTCGCATCTGTTGTAGGTTTGGATTTGGGAATAATCCCTATCCGCTTAAGTGTGGGAAGTACTTGGGCATAAGCCCTAAAACTCATTGTGAGGAGTACCACAGGAACCCCAAAGTAGCTGGCCCATTGAGAGGACCTACCAGCGAAAAGGGCAACGACCCCTACCTGAATGACTAGTTCCCACCCGTGAGGTAAACCAAGAGCTGTCGTTTGTGGTAAAGCGGTTATCAGTTTTACCTGAGCCGTGGAGTGAGGGGTACTGCCCCAATACGCAAGCCGTCAGACAGCATTGGTGGCCGAGTGAAACCCCTGAACTGTTAGGAAGCTGCACATACCTGGGGTCCATATCTACTTTCAGCTGAACTATTGTCGATCACTGCTGCGTCGTTTCAGATCCATTTTGCAAGCTGTTCTAGATTCAACTGTTTTCAATCCATTCGGCGTTGTTCCAGATCCCTTTCGAGCCCTAGCCACCGCTCCCGTCTGAATTAAATAAATTAAAAAAAAAAATCATTTTTTCTCCATATCTCCCTTATTTTCACTCTGTTTCCCTTGAAATTTTCAGGGAACCCCTATCATCCCATTCTGCATATTTCAGTCCTGAGGACCCTATCCCCAATTCCCCTTCCCAAAGTCCGAAATCCCACATTTGTCTATTTTTAGGGTTTTCCATAACTTCCTCAGATTTCACCCAATCACCTTCAAATTTTACCACAAAGTTCATTTCTGAATTCCGCTTCTTTGTTCCCCTCTGCCAAATTTTCTCATTCTTGCACCCCGCTTCAAAAATCCTCATTTTTGCTTCCCTATCTATCCAACAGTGTCCAAAAACTAGTCAAATCCCAATTACCCTTCTGATTTTTTCCCAAGTCCAGATTTTCCTTTACTAAAGTAGCTCTATTTTTGTTTTCCTACCCAGTCAAAAAAAAAAAAAAAATCTTGGTTATGGTTGTCACCCGTGCAGGAGAAAAAACCATGGAGGACGCACTAATAGCCATCCAAGCCAAACTCCAGGATCTGGATGAAAAATTTCTCTGTCTCCATCTTGAACATTCAGCTATGAACAACAAACGGCAGTCTGAGTCTTCAACAGACAATGGGTTCTCTTCTTCCAGCAATTTCCGTGGTCCGAAGCTTGACTTTCCTCGCTTCAATGGTACCGATCAAACTGGATGGATCTATCGTGCAGAATAGTATTTCAATCTACATAATACTTTTGATGTCAACAAAGTTCCATTGGCATCCTTTCATTTGGAACAGGAAGCTCTACAATGGTACCGTTGGTACATCAAGGCTCATCTAGAGCCCAAATGGCCAGACTTTTGCCAGCTCCTTTTGCAACGATTTGGTCCTAGTGCTTTTGATGACTTCACAGGAGCCCTCACTAAACGTCGCCAAACTGGCATTGTGAGAGAGTATCAAACTGAATATGAGAATCTAGCCAACCACACAGAAGGATTGTCTAATGATTTTTACCGGAGTTGTTTTATCAGTGGTCTAAAGGATGACATCAGCTCTGAGGTCAAAATGTTCTGTCCCAACACAATGATGGAAGCACTCGGGTTGGATAAGTTGGAAGAAGACAAGATTGCAGCCCAACAACATTCCAAGCCCACTTTTGTTCCCTTCCGAAATATGGGTTCTCAGCGACCACCTATACCGCAGGCTCCTCGACCGACTCCTATCAAGCGTTTGTCTGAAACAGAGATGCAAGCACGTAGAGAAAAGGGGATTTGCTATAATTGTGATGAGAAATTCACTCAGGGACATAGATGTGTTCAGCAAAAGCTCTATCTCTTGGATGTGGAGTCTCCGCTTGCCTCTGAAATTGGTGATGAAGATCCAGAAACACTGGATGCTCCGGTCGACATTCAAGAACTGCCTACTGACCCTCCGTCTCAGGATGACCACCCAGACATATCTCTCCATGCTTTAGCTGGAATCACCACCCCCCAAACAATGCGGGTCAGGGGTTACTTCAAGAAGCTTCCTCTTACAATACTCATTGATTCTGGGAGCACTCATAATTTCATTGACCCTCGGATCGCCAAACAAGCTGATTGTTTTATCCATCCTTGCTCCAACTTTGAAGTCATGGTTGCCAATGGGGGCACCTTACCTTGCAAAGGGAAGTGTCGAAATGTGAGTATCTCTATGGGATATTATACCTTGCGCTTCAATATGTTTGCCTTGCCCTTAGGCAGATGTGATGTGGTTTTGGGCGCTCAATGGCTACGCACACTTGGCCCCATCTTATGGGATTTTGCTGAACTTTGGATGCAGTTTTCCCTCAATGGACAAAAATACACATTGACAGGATTACAACCAGGTTCGCTCAGCATCATCAGTTCACATCGCATGGAAAAACTCCTCAAGAAGAATTCACATGGTGTCATCGCTCAGATCCATTCCATCCAGATGCAACCATCAGTAGTATCCACTACTCCTTTGGATCTACAACAAATTCTGGATCGATATACAGGTGTCTTTGTTGAACCAGTGGGATTGCCACCTTCTAGGCCAGAAGACCATCGTATTTAGCTCCTTCCTGGCAGCGTTCCTCCCAACATCAGGCCCTATCGCTACCCATTTCACCAAAAAACAGAGATTGAAATGCTCGTTCGGGACTTATTGAAGCAAGGTATTATCCGCCCAAGCACTACTTCATTTTCTTCTCCAGTTATTCTTGTCTGCAAAAAATATGTGTCATGGCACCTCTGCATTGACTTCTGAGCACTTAATCACCTCACCATCAAGGATAAGTTTCCAATTCCTATTGTTGATGAGATTCTTGATGAGCTTCATGGGGCTCACTTTTTCTCCAAGTTGGATCTTCGTTCTGGGTATCATCAAATTCGGGTTCATGAGGATGATATCCCTAAAACAGCCTTCCGCACACATGATGGCCATTATGAGTTTTTGGTCATGCCCTTTGGCCTCACTAATGCTCCTTCCACATTCCAGGACTTAATGAATAAAATATTTCGACCCTACTTGCAAAAATTCATTTTGGTATTCTTTGATGACATCCTCATCTACAGTAAAACATGGGATGAACATCTCCAGCATTTGGATCTTGTCATGGAACTTTTCTCTGACCATCATCTCCATGCCAAGCAGTCTAAATGTGTTTCTGGATAGAAGGAAGTTGAGTATCTTGGGCACATTATCTCAGCACAAGGGGTTTGCATGGATCCTACCAAAATCGATGCCATGAACAATTGGCCGCATCCTCAGACACTCAAGAGCCTTCGTGGTTTTTGGGGGTTGATTGGCTACTACCGCAAGTTTATCAAGGATTATGGGAAGATTGCAGCTCCATTAACTGCTCTATTGAAAAAAGATGCCTTCACATGGACACCTGCTGCTCAGTGTGCATTTGAAAAACTAAAACAAGCTATGTGTACTACACCTGTGCTAGCTATGCCTGATTTTTCCAAGCCCTTCACTATTGAGAGTGATGCTTGCGGCAATGGACTTGGTGCTGTTCTCCTTCAAGATGAACACCCCATTCCGTTCACTAGCAAAGCCCTTTCAGGTAAGAATTTAGCTGCGTCTACCTATGAGAAGGAAATGATGGCCATTTTGCATGCAGTTCAGAAGTGGCGCCCATACCTATTAGGTAATCATTTCTGCATCAAGACTGATCACCAGAGTCTGAAATATTTCCTGGACCAGCGTGTCTCCTCCCCGGCACAACAGAAATTGGTTAGCAAACTCATGGGTTATGACTATGAGATCACTTACAACAAGGGTAAAGACAATATTGTGGTAGATGCTCTTTCTCGGACATTTGATGCCCAAGGTTCTCTTTCAGCTATTTCCATGCCTGTTCCAAATTGGTTGCAATCTGTTCAACAGGGTTATGTCAATGACTCCTCCTTATCTCAAATCATCCAACACTTGACCAACAACCCTTCTTCTATACAACATTACTCTTGGGATGGTGCTTCTCTGCAATACAAGGGTCGTCTGGTGCTGCCCCAAAGCACAGATCTTCAACAGGCTGTCTTCTATGAACTCCATGCTTCTCCATCGGCAGGGCACTCTGGGTTCCTCAAAACATATGAACGCGCACGACGTAACTTCCTTTGGCAGGGCATGAAAAGGAAAATTCAACAGATGGTGGCCGAATGTGATACCTGCCAGTGCAATAAGGGTGAAACAACACTCCTTCCAGGATTGCTTGAACCCTTGCCCATACCTACACGGATTTGGACAGATATTTCTATGGATTTCATTGAAGGGCTCCCTAAATCTGGCGGGAAGACAGTGATTCTCATTGTGGTTGATTGCCTCTCCAAATATAGTCATTTTTGTGCTCTCAGCCATCCCTATACAGCCTCCTCCGTCGCTCAAATTTTTCTAGACCATATCTTTCGTCTTCATGGCATCCCTTCTTCCATTGTCTCAAATCGTGATGCGACTTTCACCAGTCATTTTTGGACAGAACTATTTCTCCACACTGGCACGAAACTGAAGATGAGTTCAGGGTATCACCCACAAATAGATGGTCAGACTAAAATTGTCAATAAATGCTTGGAAACTTATCTTCGTTGCTTCACCTCGGAACAACAACATCAGTGGGAAAAATGGCTCCCTCTCACTGAATGGTGGTACAATACCTCTTACCATGCTGCCTCTAAAATGACCCCATATGAAGCAGTCTATGGTCAGGCACCTCCAGCTCTTCTTCCATACACCCCCACCAGTTCACCAGTTCAGGAAGTTGACACATTCCTTCGAAATCGCGATCAGGTTCTTTGAATTTTGCGGGACAATCTTCACATGGCAAGAAATTGCATGAAGCAACAAGCTGATCAACACCGTTCTGAGCGCACTTTTCAAGTCGGCGATATGGTTTTTCTTCATCTCCAGCCGTACAAACAATCATCCTTGAAACTCAAAGGGAATCATAAGCTCGCTCCAAAGTTCTATGGGCCATATCGGATTCTTCAGAAGATTGGGTCCGTTGCTTATAAATTGGAACTTCCTCCTTCTTCTCGCATTCATCCAGTCTTTCATGTCTCTTGTCTGAAGAAAGTTCTGGGCACCAACATCAGTGGACAAACGATTTTACCCAAATTGGATAATGAAGGATCCATCCTTTTGGAGCCAGATGCCATCCTCAATCGGCGCACGCATCAGCTTCGCTCTCGCTCTATCATAGAGGTATTAATTCAGTGGCACGACATGCAACCAGAAGATGTTACATGGGAACCACTCCTTCAGATTCAACAACAATTTCCACATCTAAAGCTTTGAGGACAAAGCTTTTTTTAAGGGGGAGGGGATGTTAGGAACTCATGTCTTTAATTTGTTAGTATGTTGTTGTTGGACGCATATGCTTTGTAAGTCGTCCCGTAGTATTTGTTGATCAACAGTTTGTGTTATTGTTGTTGGCGCATATGCTTTGTAAGTCGCCCATAGTATTATTGATCCATAGTTTGTAATGGCCCATGGTTTTGACCCATAGTATTGGCGCCTAGAATTAGTATATAAGTGTGTGTCGAGACCTATGAAGGCACCGTGAACTTATTTGTATTGAGCTTGCTCAAAGGAGGTTGCCCCCTCAAAGTGGCCTGTGATCAATATAAAAGTGATTCTGAGTTCTGTCATTTCTGCTATTTCGCGTATTGTTGTTAATTAATTGTTGTAGGTGCATAACAAATGTTTCTTTTTAAGGGCTACTTGTTACTCAAGGGTTGTAGTGAAGTGTGTGGAATGGTTTGTATGAAAGTAAAGTGCATGTAAAGCAAAGCTTTCAAATTCACAAAACCTTTTTCTCTTTTTCATTTGTATTCTTTCAGAAATTGAAAACTAAGCAATCCTAAAATCAAAATATTTTTGTATTTATCTTTTAATATTTCAAAGCGAATAAGCTACCTTGAAATAAATCAAGATCTTACTACTGATCCATTGAAACAATTTTTTTTCTTTTTCGGATAACTATAAAAGAAGAGAACTTTGTACAACAACAAGCAAGATCTAACTATAAAACATGTGCAAGGAAAACATGTAAATGGCTCAAAGCAAACGAATCGAAAGACTCTATGAAGACTTGACTTACCAAGTTTTTGCAAAAGAAAAACTTGAGGCTTGGAAACAAAGTGAAAAGAAAACAGGGGAAAGAGACATTTGTGATGAAAAGGAAAACTTAAACAGGTTGCTCCTAAGCATCAAAACCATAAGAAACACTAATCAAAACAAAAGTAAGCAAGTGAACCAAGACTGACCTAAAAAACACACAGACTCAATAGCAAGAAGACTAAGAGGTTTTAACTTACTTGAACAAACTGATAGAACAAACAACAAGTGACTGAACCAAGCAACCCTAAGGACTTAAAACTTGACAACCAACCCTAAACAAGGATGAGACCAAGTGAAAGCATGCTAAACGTTGCAACATACAACAAATAATCAAACTGCAGATCTGTATGATTGCAACAACAACTAGGGTGAAGAGATGCAGCTATGTCCAAAAAGAATAGTGCACGAACTTCAAGAAAGGGCTCGTAAGCGGAAAAGACACTTAACAAGGGCTCAAGCAAGCAAAAAACAAGCTCAAAGGGGTTGGAGAGGTTTACAAGACTCAACAAAGGCATAAGAGGTCTCGAGGGTCAATGAACACAGCAAAGCAACAGGCTGGAACAACAACCAAAGCTTAAAAAACAAACCCTAACAACAAAACAGGCCACTACAGGGACATACACCACTATGCAGTGTTATAACCAGTGTACACCAAGATAGGTACACTACTGTACAGTGCAAGGAGGGGCATACATCAGCTAGCAAATGCTACTGTGTGTAGGGTAGACCAGGGTACATGCCTCAAAAGGGCATAATCAGGCTTTGCAAACCAAAAATAGAGTTGAATCAAGTGAACAGGAAAGATAACACAGACCTACATGGCCTCTTAGACAATCAAAAACTGAGAAAAGGGCTGGAAGAAAACCAGAATTAAGTCTCCAAGAGAAGAACAACTAAGCGATTACTCCCCAACGGAGTCGTCAGTCTGTTGTTCAGGATTTCTACCCTATTTCAAGGAGATGGACACTACCAACTGGGTGGGGTTGACAGGTAAACACATTGATTATACTGCATTTGGTTATTGCAAAATAAATAGATTGGGATCGAAGGACATACCTCTTTTCAATGTTTGATCCTATCTTTTGCTTAGTCCTTCACTTGATCTCTCGCTCAAACTTCTGCTTAACGAACCTGCAATACAAGAGATACCTTCCTCAACGTATCTTGACCATATAACATATGATGAAATTACAAAGTAATCTAACATCAACTATAATAAAGAATTAAATAAAATAGATATGCAATCCAATAGATATCATATTTGGGACAAAAAGGGTGTTTCGACCTTTTATTGTCAAAGAAACATGAAATCAATACAATATACCTGATGTGTAGAGATGTTTCTGCAACGGAATCCTGGGATCTTGCTCTTCACTCTGACTTGGAACTTTCCTCCAACATAACAATACTTCAAGCCTTCTCTCAAGATTCCTTCTTGTGTTTTCTAGGTATAATGAGCCTATTGAGTCTAACCCCTCTCATGGATCCTCCTTGTATTTATGGGACAAGGTAGGTAGTTTAGATTGAGAGGTGGTTGGATTGGGAGGTTGGTGAAGTTTCAGAACCAACTTCAACTAATCCCAATTCATCAAATTAATATATTTTTTATTTCATCTTAAGATGTACGCGGGTTTCATACAATAAGAGCAGCATATAGGAAGCAACTTTTATGCTTTACAACATGCGTTTACAACTTTTTTTGAGGTGTACGCTAGTTTCCCTTGAGGAGAGTAGGGTACAGTACGCAGGTCTTGTGTACAGAGAGGGTCGTACAAGTGGAAAAAACAGAAGAAACTGTTAAATTATCAGGTGAGAAGTGTACTTCTGGAAACAAGTCATCTAAGGAAATCATGCTCTTCAATCCTTTGTGTCCTTTTGTGTGATCTACAAGGCAAGGTGATCACGAGATGGAGAAGTGCATATTTGACCTATAATAGTATTTATGGAGAAGGAATTTCTATTGTGAGGTTTATGTCTGATTGTGATGATTGCAGAGCACATTACCATCCGTAAGCAGTGGACGGTAGTTGGTGTGCCTTTTGTCATCCATTCTCCATCCACCTTGTAGGTTCTGTGAAGCTCAATGTAATTAACTGTGTGTATTTCTTTTCAGCTGGACTATTGTGAATGTAGGTTCTTGCCTAAAAATGGCAGCAGCTCATCCCATGTGTTCCAACAATGTTGCACTCACCTTTCTCGTGAGACCATGCCAATTTTTCCTGTCATGAACACAAATGGTGAATGGTAACAAGGAGACTTTTACACGAGGAGGAAGACCATCAACAAAGTTATGAAACATAGATTTAGAGCGATGAGACCCTAATTTAAGGGAGAGATGAAAAAAAAAACTATGAGACTCAGCACCAAGACACAGTTTCACTATGTTCTGAGTATTGGTGTCAAGTTCTCAAATCCAAGGCACTATAATAGTCTCAGGGCATTCAATTTTAGATGCCAAAACAGTCTTAAGGCATTCATTTTCAAATGCCAAAAGAGTCCCAGGACATTCAATTTTAAACACTGAGACAAGCTAACTTCAATTGATTGGACCAAAATGAAAATATGGGTTAAAGTATTGGTTGGATGAGGGCTAGACAAGGGTTGGACAACGGTCAGTCTAGATTGGAGCCGGTGGGATGGTTCAGTTTGGCCAACATTTTAGACCTTGTGAGAGGTGAACTGGTCCATTCTGGTTGCTTCCAATAATTATGTTCTTGTCCCCAGTGGGAACATCCAAAGGGCACTAGGGATCAATGCCCAAGGGCCCATCAGTGCATGTCATTCTCTAAGGGACATATTTCAGAAGTTTCTTGATGTAGACATTGCTATTACTCAGATTGATGCTCAGAGTTCCATTATGCATTGTACCACATTGCTCTCCAACCTGTCTACAAGTTAGGTAAGGTTTGAGGTTGGGAAGAGGTGTAGATTTTCTTGAGATTTGCATTAGCACAATACTTCAATTGTTGGAATTATTACCATCTTCTCTTCTACTTCTAGTAGTTCCTAGTAGTTCTTTGTCCTTGGACACCGTGTCTTCCACCATAGCTCCAGTTCTCAGTCTAATGCAAAGTTATCAAAACATGAACTGGAACTGACCAAGGTTCAAACCGAGATCAGATTGGAATCAGCTGGAAAACCAGGTTGAAGAACCTTTTGGATGAAGGTTGGATAAGGATTGGATAAGCACTAGACTATAGTGGGATCATCTGAATGCCACTATGGATCGACACCTAGGCAATCATCAGTTCTAGCCATTCTCAATGGGACATTTTCTGGAAGTTTGTTTGTGTAGACACTGCCATTGATTTGAGTACAATAGTGACCTTTCTTACAGTATATAATGCTAATATGTTGTGAGTATATTTAGGGCTAGCTCCCTATGGTATGTAGGGTTTTTTTCTTCTTGTTGTTCCCTTAGAGTTAGGTTTTCTATGGTACTGTTTGCAGATAACTTTTGCACTTCCATTTTATCCATTTTGTTTTGGTGTACCTGCCAGTCCCATTGACCTATTTTGGTCATGAGTGGACGTTGATATACTTTCATTTAATATGGTTTAATATGACAATTGATGTAAAATATCGGATTTCTATGAAAATAGAAACTTATATTGTCTCAAAACAGAGTAATAATGTCTTTGGTCATCCTCTTTGGTGCAAGGTGAGTGTATGGGATGGACTATTTTCAGCTAGAAAAATAGATATTCAAATACCATAGAAAATCATATTAGGATATTGTTAAAGAATCTTTGATTCAAAGAGTCTAAAAGCTGTAGGCATCATTCTTATTTTACAACAAAAGTTGAATGTGAAATAGGGACCTGCCAGTAGTCTCATTCTTGTCATTGTTGCCAGACCTGTTTAAGAAATCATCTTTCACTGAGGTTTACATTAATGGATCTGACTGCTAGAAGCAATTCCATCTTTATGACAAAATCGTGTTGGAGTAAGGGAAAAGGAGACTTCTGTACAAACTTTACTCTGAAAATGCAGCCGTTTGGTGTACATTTGACTAGATTGAGAACTTGAGATCCACCTTTTCTTAAAATATTCCCATTAGTTAAAGATTAGAGGTATAGTTGTTGGAGATTCTGGGTCGTTTTATGCACATTAATGATTATAGAGGGAAGCTCAATATCCCTTAATTAATTCGAAAGGATTTGTTGATTTCTGTCATATTTATTTTAAGAAGTCTTGGAAGTTGGTATGGTTCTATAAGTATTTATTTCTGCTAATTGCAATTGTCTCATATTTATTTCTTTATTTTGAATTTATAGGGATTGGTCAAATTGCCGACTTTGGAATTGCAACAAAGCTAACTGATGCAGATGTTAATACTCATTCAGTTGTTGGGACTCCTTATTAGATGGCACCCAAGGTATTGTGTAGATAAGTGTTAATCTCAATAAAGATCAAATCTGATCAATTGTATTTTTCTATAGAGTTTATCTTCAAGAATTCATAGACCTTATGTTAAGATTTTTAATTCATGATATACATTTTTGATTCCTAGATTCTAATACTAAATATGAATCAGAGCAACTTTTGAAATATCATCTAAAATTGCTTATTTTTGAAAACATAAATTGTGGAATAATAGATCGGGGAAAGAGATGCAACATATCTAAATTTTAGACTAATCTGCCAAGTATTGGGCAGTATATCTAAGTCTTCTTCTCCCAGAAAGTAATATTTAGTGGCTTAGATGTGTTGAGTACCTCTAATTAATCCGTTCACATTTTTTGTTCATGTTTTTTGTAGGTACTACAAGAAATTAATTGCATGTTGTGTTGATTCAATGATTTTTTTGTTATCCTTATTAAATTTGAATCTTAGTAGTTTGTACAATAAGCTAATGCAATATGTGTATGCTACTATGCATGTGGTGCTGCAGATTGAAATCAACATCCACCAATTTTTCAAAGGGTATGTAGAGGGTCAAATGCATAAAAGTGGTTGGCCTTTGATGTTGAAGCTGAAGGATTGGCCACCACCAAATTTCTTTGAAGAACGTTTACCACGCCATAGAGATGAATTTATTAATGCATTTCCCTTTCATGAGTACACACATCCTGACTGGGGCCTTCTTAATCTTGTAGCAAAGCTTCTTGGTAATTGTTTAAAGCTTGACCAATGAACAGGATCTGCCTATATATTTTATAATTCCCATGAACAGGATCTGCCTATATGAACATCAATGAAGAGTTACACACCAATAGATTTATATATATGATTATGATGTGGCATAAGTCAGCTTAAAATATATTTATTTTGCAAGGAAAACCTCATGGATCTCCCCAGTCCCCACCCCTCGCTCTTGGAATATCCAGATGGAGGGAAACTCAAATACCAACCACAATAGCAGCTTGTAACCTAACAATACTCAAATTGACTCGAACCTCGGAACTTGAGAACTCACAACAAAGTGTGCCTTGAAATAGTCCTTCCAAACTATTTGAGTTAACCCACTGGGTTAAGTCGGGTTTATATATATATATATATATATATAAGTGTGTGTGTGTGTGTGTGTGTGTTCGGTTTAAAATTATAAAAATAAATTTATTTATATATATCTCTACAACTGCCCAGACATAATAGGATTAATAACATTTCATATAGTTAATTAAACAAAACTACTACTGCGTGTTCATAGACGGATTTGAATTCAGGGCATCTGCAGCTTTGGAGGACATTTGGGTTTGATAGACAGGAATCAACAAGTTCATGGCTACCTTCTCAGAACATTTTATTGAATCATATTGCACTGTACGGAGAGGTAAAAAACAACTAGTTTAGATCCATCTTTACCCCAGTATAATTACTGAATGAAGGTGAGTTCATTAACAATTTTATGATTTCTTGCATTTCCTTTCATTTTCATTGGATTAGTATAATCTTGTAATGATTTTATGGTTATGGTGTTTAGCAATTTTGAAGTATACCATGTGGATCTAGTTTATGATCAATGTTAATTGTCTGTAAACAAGGGACTTAAATCCCAATTTCTTTACCAACATAGATTGTATGTGAAATTACTTATGTATATTTTTGTGGTTAGACATCTTTGGGTTCTCTTCAAACAGTTCCAAAAGTTAGAAGGAGCTCTAGTTATTATGGTAGATTTTTGTGCTTATCAATGTGTTTTGAAAAATAAATTGGATTTTAAGCATGGTTGTATTTGGATATTATTGTCTTTTCTTAGAATTACAAATGATGGAATCTGGGTGTTCATATTCTCCTCTCTCCAATTCTGAAAGGGTTCTAGCTTAATGGAAGAGTGTCTGCCTTACAAGCAGGAGGTTGGGGGTTCAATTCCTCTGTGCCCTATTGATATTGCAATATTAGTATTTTTAAAAAAATATATTTATTATGATTTATTATGGGTATATAGGGGGTTTCAAACCATCTTTGTATGTTGCTACGAGGGGGGTTATAAACCACCTTCATATGTCACTACAAGGGGGGTTCTAAGCCACCTTCATATGTCACCATGAGGGGGTTCCGAAATTGCCCTTGTATGTTACAACGAGGGGGGTTTAGAACCACCCTTGTAGGTACCTATGAGGGGTTTTTGTAACCGCAGCCAAAGGTTTTTAATAAGGAATTTTAGGGGGGGTTCTGAACTTCTCTCATAGGAATCTACGAGGGGCGTTCCAAACCGCCCCTATAGGCCTCTACGAGGGGAGTTTCAAACTGCCTCTATAGGCCTCTATGAGGGGGGTTCAAAACCACCCCTATAAGCCTCTACGAGGGGGGTTTTAAACTGACCCTGTAGGCCTCTACAAGGGGGGTTTCAAACCGCCCCTATCGGACTCTATGAGGGGGGTTCAAAACCGCCCCTATAGGCCTCTACTAGGGGGGTTTGAAACCGCCCCTATAGTCCTCTACGAGGGGGGTTCCAAACCACCCCTTTAGGTTTGTATGAGGGGGGTTCACAACCTCCCTCATAGGTCTCTATGAATGGGGTTCAAAACCGCCCTCGTAGGTCTCTATTAAGGGGGTTCAAAACCACCCCTGTAGGTCTCTATGAAGGGGTATACAAGGGCAGTCACAAACCGACTTTTGGGGGCAGTTCCAATCTCGTCAAAAACCTCCCTTAAAGGGAAAAACTTTTAACATCGATGCCTTTAGGGGTGTTTTTTTCAAAACCTCCCCCAAAGCTAAAAGCCCCCCCATGGGTCACTTTTGGTGGTGGAAGACAACCCCCCCTAAAGGACAAAAATGTAGTAGTGCTCTTTATGTTGTTCCTTTAAATGTTGCAACTATATGTTTATTTTAATGGGTTAGCTTCCTATCTAATTAAGTCACTGTATTATATAGGTATTTCCATGTTTGTAGGATTGGAATTGGTAGCGACGCTAGACTTACTTAGCTTTCATTCGAAAGCTTACTTCTTCCTGGTCTTGTAGGTATTTAAAGGACTATCTAGGATTTGTTTCCTAAGTTGTATAACCATAAGTGAGTTTATTAATATACTTTTGGTTAATAAGTAAAATGTGAACACACAATGTTGGGAGGAAATCTCCACTATACAAAAGGGGTAAAAATCAATGTTTGGAGGAGTTGGTATCACATTCAATGGAGTCCACTACCAACCATGCAAATTGGAGAAAGCTGGATGGCACTTAGGGTTAAATCCTAAGGGTTTGGATGACCCTACTGAATATCACATTGTTTGTTTTGGGAGGGGAAGGAAGAGCGAGGTTCTTCAGGTCTTGGAGGCATCCATGGCAGGACTCGACCTGCTCATCACCAAATGCATGAGCCTTGCAAGGTAAAATCTGTGCCAATAACCAATCTCATTCTTACTTGTTTCCACAATCATTTTTCTGGTTCGAATTGTAACCTAGTCGTTTTGGTTTTGTCTTGGCAGGGCCTTTGGTGGTGATAGTTTCAAGCTGAGCGTGGTGATACTCGTAGCTATGGTGGTTGTGGGTAAGTTTGGTCTTCTGATGGCCCTTTCCTCCCTTCAAGAAAATGTCTATTTGTTGGTTTGTGTACTCAGTAATGTAAGGTGTTTCATGGAATGATTTGAATTTGGGGTTCAACTGAAATGTTTGGGCTAGAGTATTAAGTCGTGACCAGACTTGAGGCATGCTCTAAAATGTATGAACAACAATGTTTGACAGTATTGTAGCACGTATGGAAATTTAGTGTTGAAGGAGATGGTCCTCATTTGCCTCCTGTACCAGCATTGTGCTTTCGGCACTCCTGGAAATGTATCTTTTTTTATGGTTCAGTTTGGGGTTTGTAATGGCATACACGACTTATGTAATAAGCTGTTTTTCGCTGTTAAGAGTGGGGGGAGACCCTAACTGGTTTCCTGAACAAATCATTTTTATGAATTTTGGTATGATATTTTTGTTTGAATAATTACTATGAGATTTTGTCAACATTGTGGCTACAATGTGACTTGGTTACATCATTTAATCTACTATATTTATATCTCTTGGAATGCTTAAAGTGTTTTACTTCTAGAAATTGGTAACTGTGATGAGTCCCTGGGTTTGATAAATTTATATGAGAATTCTCTCGATTGATTTCTGTCGTTGTTGAGGTTTTAATGGAACTTGTCTTTTACGCTAAAACCTTGTGTAAGATTCCTTAGTTAACTAAAGCTCCACCTATGAAATTACTCTCTCAGCTAGTTAGAGTTTATGGTATCTTGGGTGTGACTCCCGTCATTTAAGTTTTAAGCTCTTGCGTAGTTTGATGTAAAATGAAGAAATTGAAGTATTTATTTTAATTTGTTAAAGGGAAAAGCCCTTGATTGGATTCTGTGCTTTTACCATACTTCTATATATAAACTCGACTTTACTTCTGTGATTGGGAATTTAATAATTATCGGTTTACTTAACGTATTCCAGGGTGAGAAGGAAAAATATAATGGATGTAGAAAGAATTATTCCCTCCGCTATGTCTAAATTTTGATGATGAAATACTTACAGTGTCAAGTTGTTTTAATTAAATAATAGGGAAAACATATGAATTGATTTCTTAATTTTAATAATTCTTATGTGGCTTTATGACTTAGCCCTAGCGTTGGAGTTGAATTCGTTTTCTTTTGTCCCGCAGTCATGGTTTTGATATTTATATGGATTGGACCACGATCCATGTTGTAGCGTGATCCCTGTAATGTAACTTGTTTGTTATGATAATGTGCATAGGATTTGATCTTGAATTTTGGTTGTTTACTAATGATTTTAAATCTGGAAAATGCGTAAATGATTTTTCCTGTGTAAGGCGTTTTTAATTTAAGTGTTAGTTTACTCTTTATGCCTGAGTTTAAACCAGGTGAAAAGAAATTATTTCTATGCAGTCTATGGTTTTATTAGTTTAGGTAGAATGGTTGATGGTCTACGCTGTAGCGTTCCCTCTTCTGAGAAAATCGTGGATTTCCAGAATTGAAGTGCAGAAGGCTCGATTCTGAGTCTCGTCCTTTGTTAATGGATTTTAAATTCTGGAAAGTGCTTTTTAGAAGGCATTAGCCTTCGTAAGGGGACTTAAGGAATGTATATTCTGTTCATGATTCTTATAGTTGATTCTCTTTAGTTTTATGGTTTAACATTTTACATGTTGCGGTTTTTAATGTTCTATTTAAGTATAAAGGAAAAATAGACCCTACGAAATCTAAAAAGTTTTGGTATAGCATGCAAATCCATTTTTAGCTAGAAAGGAAAGGTTAATATTGTAAGCTTGGAAAAAAATCAAGCGAATCGATCTCCTTTTAGGAGACAATTCTGCTGAGATTAAATTAATTTAAATTTGTTTATGGGCACTTTATTGTTTTCAGTTAACTAGGGTTTAAAGTCTTCAAACAGAAATTTAATTTTGGAATAAAAAAATTTTACTCAGAAGACCCAATACTATAAGCCCTTGTTCCCAATACATAATACTACCAGGTTACTTGATAGAATTAAATATCTAGACTTAAAAGTTTAAAACAATTTGAAATGAACATAAGAATGATTCATACCTGGATAGTTGCAGCTTGATCCTATTGATGGTACAGACCTGCACACTTTAAAACACTGATTACTAAAAACTAGTATGTGATGATCTGGCTGAGTTGTAGGATAATTGAACCGAATGACTTTGGGACTACCACGTTCCTCCCAACCTTGACCCTAAACCATTCTTGGTTCACTAACGGATCCCCCCGAGTTGGTTCCAACATGCAATAGGAAAATAGAGGTCCTAGGGCAGACTGCTGATGATAATCAGATCTTTGGAATAATAAGCTCCTTCAGTTCTGTGGGAAAAAAAATTCTCTTCTCTTACCATAAGAGAATGATAGAAAGAAAAGATGCCCTTAATTTGGGAATTGTCCTTCTTTACATAGGTGAACTTTTGGAATATGGTTGTTGAGTAAATAATAATATTTCTAATACTAACTTCAGTTTTTAATTTAAATTTGAATTATAATATTTGTAAAATATATTTGAACTAATTACTCACTCGTGATTTATCTAAGACTTTTACTTTGTTACAACTAGATGTATCTTTAAGTTAGATCACAGTCTTTTCTTTAAGTATAATAATAATATAAATAAATATCCTATGCATAAATTTTATGCATACTATTTACACATAAGTGAGCTTTATTTTATAAATAACCAATCTAGTTATTTAATAATTAAATATCATAATAACTCTTTGATTTAGTTAATTAGATAGCATAGTAACTCTTTTGATAATTATTTAAATACAAGGTCCAATTCTTTGGACAAGGTCTTTTGGTAAGTTTGGATAGTTGGCTAGGTTGGGTGACTCTAGGTCCCTCTTGCATGTTTGATTCCCTCGTTTAACATGGTAGTTCCCACAGTCCTTGATGAGAGATATAAATGATTCATTTAACCAATTAAATAATTGTGATGAATAGTAGTTATATTCATAGTTTTCTTGACTCAACACTTTTAAGATCAAGTAACCCCGAGTGCTCTTCAGAGCTTTGGATCAACACTCTCACATGGGCATTATGCTAGTGCAATTCCATAGCATCCCTCTCAACACTAGTACTACAATGTGTTTTTGAAGCACATCTAGAATATAGAAATGGCCTCAGATTCAGTATTTATTATCAAGCTTGGAGTGCTCCAAGGCTTATGCCCAACACTCTATGTACATCGGGGCTTACTCCCAATACATAATAAAATCCTCTATGTACATCAGGTCTTATTCCCAGTACATAGGCCATCCATGTGTTCCAGAGGCCACGCTCGACACATCATAAAAGTCAATCATGCATATCATAACTCTGCACAGTATGCAACAAAGATAATCTCAGTATATTAGGGTTTTGTACCCAAATCTCATAATAAAACATAAATCAAATACATTGGGGCATTCTGCCCAATATATAACAATAACCTGCAACAGTCAGGGTCCACGCCTAAATATTTATATCTCTAAAAGAAATGAATCATGTGGATTGGGGCTTACGCCCAGTATATCAAAATAAATCATATGTGTTGGAAATTAAGCCCAATATATAACATGAATATAGTCAGTTAAAATTCAGAATATTACAGGTGGCCCTAGTTGTAATCTAATGCCATGATTCTAATAGAATCAATGGTTTGTTAGTATAGGTATTGATTCTCATTTTACGGTGACTTGTAACTTTTCTCCTAAAAGCATTCAGGGACACAATGAATTTTGTATTAGGGCATATATGAAAAAAATAATAGTGGAATTGAGATTTGTAATCTCTAATATGTTTTTTTCAGTGGATTTAGTGTGAGGACACTATCCACACACTCATGAACTAAAGTTTTCAATAATTTCCTCTTTAATGCAAAAATTGCACTACATTTTACTGAGCAAATGTCTACTTAAAAACTTTTCGAATAAAAAAAAAACATATCTATGGACTCATGAGAATGGGATGTCCCTAGCTATAATTAATGTCATGAGCCCAACAAAGTTGACAATTTACCCATCAATGTCCCTAGCTTGCCTCTTGAAGCCATTTAGAGACACATGGTGAATATTGTCTAGGGGCATAAAACCCAAACAGAGAAGCACAATTGAATGTGGTAATCTCTATCAAGTCTATTTTGGAAATTCCAATGGAAGCACACTTCTCATACACTCACAACCATAGTTTCCACGAATTGACCCTTTAATAAAAAAAATTCCATTGCATGTTACTCTATGAAGTTTTAGATGTAGTTGTTGCTAGGGTTTCATTGAGTTTATTATCCAATGTAAATATGGATGTCATAAATATCTAATGTTCAAAGTGATATGAATCAACAAATGTCATAAATATTTCTTATGAGATAATTTATGGCTTAAATTCTAATCCTATCATAAAAAATAAAACATCATTACAATTTGGAATAGGCATTTAAGTGGATTGAATTTCCTGTTTATATATAAACTTAAAAAAAAAACTCTTGAAGTAGCATGTTGAATACAACATGAAGCAAAAATAATAACACATTAATCTCAATTATTTGTTTAAAATATCTTTATGTAGAATTTTTTTAGGACCACATGCCTTCCAAATTCCTTCCCATATCAAAGGTGTGTATATGCTCCTTTCCTACAAGGAAGGTGTGTGGCTATGGAAAAATAAGGTTTTTAAAGTGTTTTTTTGGGTTGGAAAAGGATTGGAGGTGATCTATTTGAAGTCCATGTAAACATAAACAACAATAAGGTGTCAAATAGTGCTATAACAATAGGCCCTACATGAGGCATGCATATAGTCTCTTCAAGAGTTGGATAGAGCCTTTGGGTAGTTGTTCCTTTTGTCATTGTATTCCAGAAGGAAATATGCATACTTTTCCTATCTCCTTTATTTTGAATTGTAACATACTTCATCTAATAATGTTTAAGAAATCAACCTTGGTTGTCATTTGCACATCTATTGTCATGTATTCTCTTTGATTGGATGAATGTTATTCTATTTCCTATGATACATTTTATTGGCTCAATGTCAATATTGCTAAATGTTTTAAAACCCATGAAATAAACCTTGGGTGTCATTTGCAGATTGTCCTAGGATGAATGTTATTATATTTCCCATGATACATTTTATTGGCTCAATGTCAATATTGCTAAAATGTTTTAAAACCCATGATTGGGCATTTGACTAATGTTGGATAGCCTTATTATGTTTGACACGTTACATATCGAAATCTAATTATTAATTGAAAGTTATTACTGACATCAAATTATACGTTAAATAATCGTAAGGTATATAATAAGATCGTGAGAGTCAAAACTATTCTTCATGACATAAACATGAAAGAAATATGCAAAACAATATAAAGGAATATTGCTAGGCACTTTGAAAAGTCATATAGTAATAACATAACATTATCCTTATATAAATGTACACATAGACACAATTTTGGTGACATGTAATCATACATATGGAAAATCATCTATCTTGCCCCAAAAAATGAAAATTGCAGAAAGAATGGATCATTGTTCATTATAGATGAATTTAGACTTGCAAAGAGGTTTATGTTTCAATCTAAATATTTAGAATTTATGATATCTCTCATTCTTAATCATTTAATTGTTTTGAAAGTGATATCAAAAAAAATTAAGGGAACTAGTATTTATTTTTTGGAGAGGGTCGTGGTTTCAAGTCCTATGGAGGAAGCAACAACTAACTTGAAAGAAAAAGGATGTGTGGAGTGTTGGTGTACATGCACATTATATAAAAATCCTTGCTAATTTTTGTAAGTTCTAGTTTATTTAGTTGCTCTCTTTTAAATACCTTTAGTGCCCTTTTGATGCATGCAACTAAGATTAACTTAGCTTCTTTATTCCTTTCTTTATGGTAACATTTGGGTGCATGCATTACATGGATTTCTTTCCCAAAATATCGCTCTAGCTTGCTATATGTATTGACTCATTGATCATTGTTTAATGGGGAAAGAGTTTTTAGATATTAATGAGAATTATTATCTATGACGAATATACTCTTCTCTCATCTCTTTCTTTGCAATCAATTAATGTATTGCTTCATGCTTATATTCTAGATCTCTCATAAAATTTTACATGGTCTCAGAGCTAGATTCAATCTACGTACTTGTATACAAGTTTTAGAAGGATTGAACCACATCAAAGAGCGCACCACAAGTGATGGATCATCCACAACTCTCCTAAGCTACCTAAGTAGTGATTCTATTGTATATCAAAGGACTTTGTAGGATAACAATGGGAAACGGTGATGAAACCAATTCACCGATTGAGAATCAAAGTGGTTTAACAAGATTGATGAAGCATATGTATTGTTATGCCTCTCAAATCTCTCTTTCTCTACTACATATTCCAACAAAGTCTTGATCAAACTCTTTGGAAAGTACCATGTTTCAAGAAGAAATTAGTTGGAGAATGAGTATATTAGGGAATTTGATACAATAAAATAGTACTTCACAAGATTTAACTCTCCTTTGCAGCAGCTCAAAGCATGCAGGATAGATAAGAAAGAGGATCAACTTGCAATTTCCATTTTGTCAACATAAAGCCTCCTAATTGAGAATTTTGAAGAGACATCAGATGAAGGAAAAGGTGAGGATATGGGACACACCTTGATTGTTACCCCTTGTCTACCTACTACTTCAGATGAAGAAATGAGGAGATCCTTTTAACCACGTTTTCTTTAGTTACTCAACACCATATTATTTTGAGAGAGGGTTTTTCCCATGAGTTTTTCCCTTTTGTCTTAGTTTGTGAGGATTTTTTTGTACTTGGGTACCTATAATTGATACTGGGACACAATTTTTGTGCATTATACTTACCTAAGTTATGATTAACGGGGGGTGTTGTCGTACATGTGCATTGTATAAGAACGATTGCTAATTTTTGCAAGTTCTAGTTTATCTAGTTGCTTTCTTTTAAATAGATTTATTGCCTTTGTGCTACATGCAATTAAGTTTAACTTAGCTCCATTATTAATTTTTTATGGTGAGATTTTCGTGCTTGCCATACATGGATTTCTTTCCTAAAATATCACTCTAGCATGCTATATGTATTGACTCATCGATCATTACTCAATGGGGAAAGAGTTTTTAGATATTAATGAGAATTGTTATTTGCAGCGGCTTTACTCTTCTCTCATCTCTTTATTTTCAATTAATTAATGTATTGATTAATGCTTAAGAGTCTAGATCTCTCATAAAATTTTACATGGAGGTTCTATGATCTGAAATTTTATTCCCACCAATCGATCTCGTCTAGTAACTGGAAGGGGTTTATGGCCATATTTCTAAACATTGACTCACTTCATCAACAATGGAGTTGTGTCGGACTCCTTCAATAAAACTAGTGGCAAGGGGATGCAAGTCATAGTAGCATACAGATACACTCATATGATTAGATACGAAAGAAATACATAACCAAAAAATATAGTATGGATAAAATACAGTAGTAGACTCCTTATATATAATACTTTTAATCAAATATACACCAATATATTGTATAAATCTACATCGAAATATATATAATAAACTTAAACATATATAATATTTTTAATAAAATATTGAATATCAACGAGTAAATATTAAACACAAAAAAAAAACATTTATTTCTTTTTAGGTAACCAAAATTACTATTTTAAAAACAAAAGTATAAAATCTCAACAAGCTAGGAATGCTTGAATCAATTACTGAGTATGAAATTGAATGGTATTTATATTTTATAGTGTTTAAATAATTAAAATTTGGTTTTATAAAATTGGTTTTCAAAATTTAGTCTTTGGTTAGTAGGATCTCGTATTTATATTATGCCTAAAATGAATATTTGATGGATTTCAAATTGTTCGAAATTTCCCTACATGAAAGGTCAATATGGTTGAACTATGCTACTATGATGCAAGCTAAACAATAAGCCCAACAAGGGTTTTTTCCTGTCCTAGAAGGGATTTTCTTCATATGGTGAGAATGAGGTGATTCCTCTTATGAAATATTTCAAAGTGGCTTCAACAAAGAGTGCCAATAGGTACTAGAGGAAGGATGTATACATGGGTATCAGACAATGTGTAATGTCCCTAAAACTTTAAAATTTAAAATTTTTCATGTATGGCTTATCATCGTCTATTTAAGAAGAGGTTTAGTAAATTAACTTCAGTATTGGGAAAATAAATAGAAGACTTATCGATACAATGGGAATGCATGGTTTATACTTCTTCTCATGATTCATTGTTTGATTTATTTACTGTGGTTGGTTTTATTTTATGGTTCTGCGGAAGTGATGTAATGGAATGATGTCCTAGTGAACCACATAGAGTTAATGGATGATAATTTAGTTTGGTTGATTAGCGTAGTACATGTTAAAATTCTAAGGTCTTTACATCGACATCTTGATTTCTAAGTCATTTCTTAAATGTCAAACCGATTGTATACTTAGTCTAGTAAAATGGATTAGCTTTGATAAATATATGTCACTGTAGTTTTTTATAAATCTTTTCATGAACTTGAGAGGATGGACCTGGTGGAACTAGTCAGGCTTACTTATCATTTATGCTAAAGCCTACTTCTTCTTTTGTCTTGTAGGTATTTATGAAGGTCCACTTAAGGTTTACTTCCTAGATGTTTACATCCATGTATAAGTTTTATTATGAAGTTTTAGTCAAAGCTTTCAAAATGCAAAACATGAAAAACATGAAAGGTGTTCTTAACTATAGAGAGTGGGTAACAATATCAAAACGATAGTGGGTTTGGTAGCACATTAATGGTAGTCCAATGCTAACTGCTCGAAATAGAAGCCAACTGGAGGGACGTAAAGGAAATGACCCTAAGGGTTTGGATGGCATGTTGCATTATTGCATTTGTTGGTTGGAGGGGAAAGAAGAGCAAGGCTCTTAAGGTTTCGAAGGAACCCATGGCAGGGTTTGACCTGCTCTTAACCAGATAGCGTGGGCCTTCATGAGGTAAGATTTGTGCCATAGAACTCATTTTCTTTTGAATTATTTTTACAATCGTTTTTGTTGCAGGTTGTAACTTAATGTTTTGGGTATGATTTTTGGCAGGGCTTACGGTGTTGGTAGTTCGCACTTGGCATGATGGGTAATTGTAGCTATGGTGGTTGTGGGTTAGCCTGGTTCTCTGTTGGCCATTTCCTCCCTTCATGTGAATGATTGACTGTTGGTTTGTGTGCTCTATATATAAAGATTTTAGGGAATGGTTTTAAATCTGGAGTTCAATGTAATGCTAGGTTTGAATACAAAATTCGTGGCCAGACCTAGTGGCACGCTATGTAATGTATAATCCCCAAATTTGATTGAGCGGTAGCCTATATGGCATTTTGGGATAGAGGAAGATTTTAACTTGGATCCTCTGTAATTCAAAATATAGTTTCGGCTTTTGGGAAAACTTCTATTTAATATGAAGGCTTTTATTTGACCTCTATAAATTTTATGGGTATATTTTAATACTCATGCAAGCTTAATTTTGGACTCTGTGTGTTATTTAATACTAAATATAGAAGGAATTGAATGTATGAAATCAATGTGTGCTTTACTTTTTCAGAAAACATGTGACTTTGATAAGCCCCAGGGTTTGTTATTTTCCTTCTAGTATTCTTGTGGAGGATCGAATTTTCGGATCCTGGGCGTGAATCTCATATCTTTAAACGATTATATAGTCTATGCATTTATTTGGAAGCAAAGACTCCTTATGTGAAAGATGGGGATGTTATTTATTTTATAATGAAGGGAAAGCCCTAACTGTTTGCGTTTTTGCTTACATATGGTGATTTGAACTCTGCACTGGGATTTTAATAATTAAAGTTTGGTTTATCTTTATAGTGTTTCTAGTTGGGAAAAATACAGCTTCTGTATAATATCTTTGCGCTTAGCTATTTCTTTCGAGAACGTTCTTATGTGAACTCTAACCCTATTGCGTTATTGGGGAGTTTACAACTATTATGAGAAGAAGAACGTATTTTATGTTTTGGTTGAGAGATGAATTTTACTATGTGAAATCGTTATCCTTGGGTTGGCTGTGAAGGAAAGGGCATGATTTAATTTCTTGTTTTAATTATTCTTTATGTGGATTTTATGGAAAATCCCTGTCGGTAGCATTGCATTCGTTTATGTCTTTCATTATGGTTTAAAGTTGATGAAGAGTGGGTAGTGATCTACGCTCTTGCGTGATCTCTATATGTAATTCGTAGACTTCTTAGGGGTGTTGTGCAGAGGACTCGATCCTGGGTCTTGGCTTTTATTAATAGATTTTAATTTTGGAAAATTCCCTTTTAGAAGTATTAACTTGTGTAAGGCGTCTTAAGGAAAACATATGGTGAATTTATGTGTGATGTTCTAGTTATGGTTTACAAATTCAATGCTGCATTGATTTTCTATTTAGGTTTTAAAGAAGACAGACCTTATGCAATCCTTCTTAGAGATTGGAATAAATGTTTATTTTAATTAAAAGTTTGAGCACAACTTAATTTTGACTTTAGCTATGATGTGAACTAAGATTCTATGTTTGGAAACAAGTCAAGTGAATCGATCTCCTTATAGGAGATGATTCTGCTATAATATTAATTTTTAATTCATTTATGAAATCTTTCACTGTTTCAGTCTTAGGGTTTAACACCTTTAACAAGAATATTAACCTTTGATGGGTTGAGCTAGGGATCCAATGCAAATATTCCCTTATTCCCAATGCCTGGGGTTTAATCAGAAAGAAAATTTACAGTAAATGAAATTCTAATTTTTTAGCCTATAACATATAAATATATAGAAGCATTCGTACCTGGATATATAGATGGGATCCTCTCCTTGCACAGACCTGCACACTTAAAACACTAATTAAAGAAAACAATTATTTTTATCTGACCTGTAAAATGGTAACCGAATGACTTTGGAACTACCATGTTCCTCCCAACCATGAACCGTAACCGTTCTTGGTTTTAATCCGATTCCCCCCGAGTTGGCTCTAACATGCAATAGGAAAACTAGAAGACCTATGGCAGACAGCTGATGATAATCCAATCTTGAAAACAATTTACTCTTCTCAGATCTGTGTGACAAATCCTCTCTTGTTACCATAAAAGAATGATAAAAAGATAGCTCCCTCCAATGAGTTTTGTCCTTGCTTTTATAGATAATATTTGGGAATGGCAGTTAAGTTTAATAATAGTATTTTATTATTAACTTAAGTTTTGACTTTCAGTTAGAAAATATAATCCAATATTTATTTATTTATAACTTTAGTTTTGAATATAATTTAAAAGTTTATTTTAATAAACTTAAGTTTTGCTTTAGAAATCTTAATTAGTTCTTTTTTAACTAATTAGTTAATTTTATTTTAATTAATTTATATTAAAGGGCATGGTTATATTCAAGTGAATCTTTATATATATATATGTTTTTACTTTATCTATTAAATAGCCTTATTATTCATATATATATATATATATATATATATATATATATGTCATGTCCCAAATTTGGTATTGGGTCACAATGGCCTAATCACATTGGCCCTATTCATTAGAGTTTGTCAAATTGATGCTAAAGGTCAAATAATTGCCAAGGAGGAAAATTGCTAGTTTCCTAGGTTTGGGGTGGAAGCTTTGGGATTTGGAATAATGGGGATAATAAATGATGTTTGAACATTAGAATGGAATAAATATTTAATAAAGGATCTAAATAAATATATACAAGTGAAAATCAAAGTGGCATTTCATCATGAAGACACATGGAGGAAGTGGGACCCACATATGGCTAGATTTCCCCACTACACTTGGCACCATTTTCTCACCAATTCGAATTCAAGGTGAATGGTAACATACATGGGGGATTCCAAAAGGTATTATTCATGGCATGACTCATCCAAGGTCGAAATAAAGAGGAAGAGTAAGTCCCATGGAAGAGGAAGAGGCAATTTGGAGCTAGTAAGACACTTGGGCTAGATTCCCTAGCTCTATGACAACAATGATGAAGATGCTATGACATCTATGACACAAATCAGACCTGAAGGCTGAAATATGACATATATGACATGTCAGGGCTAAAAATAGACTCCAAGAGGGCACTCAAGGGTGTTAGGGAAGCTAAGATGCTTCCACATGTGATTTGGTGGAAGTGGGAGACTAGGAATTGTTGTACAAGTGGCGTTCTTTGGAATCTCTTCCCAACTTGAGTTGGCATGAGTCTCTTGGAAGGAATTCGACCCATGGATGACATTAGAACTTTCTAAATGTCAATAACAAAGAATGAAACCAGCTTTTGATCATTTGTAGAATTTGCAATTGCATTTGTGAAGAGGGAGAGCTAGTGGATGACTAGTTTCTTGCCTTAGCCAATTTCGAGGGTGAAAGATTCCCATCCAAGTTGGTAATTGGAAAGGCCATTTAGACCTTTCATTTGGAGCTTTAATGGAGTCTTTATTTGCAGGTGTAAGCTACATGGCAGCTCATGGTTTCATCTATTGCAGCTCACTCCTTCAACCATTTCCAGTTTTGATGGCATATTCTTGATCCTTGAGGGAGGGCATTTTTTATTTGAAGGCATTTGGAGTCAATTTGAGACCTAGCGACCAATACTAGTCAAAGGAAAATCACTAGTAAAGTTACCTACATTGATCAGAATTGAAAGAGGATTTGCAGAAGTATTTTAAAGGTCCAAAGGGATTCCTGAAATACATATTTATGTTCTAATATCATTCATATACCTTCTCAAAAGATTTGGGATCATTTGAGGCAAATTTGGGACCTAGAGATCAAAACTAGTCAAAGGTCGAACTAGGGAAAAAAAGTGAAAAATTGTCATTTTAATAAAATTCCTAACAAGGGACATTACAATATATATATATATATATATATAGATATATAGATATAGATATTGTAACTATTTACATATATACATCATATTCTTGATATACATATATAGTTTTATGTCTACACCTTTAGTGCATAACTGAGACTCTTTATAACTTAAATAATTTGATTAAATCAAATAGTTTATTTAGCATTATATCTTTATGCTTATAACAAAATATAGGGTCAACTCTTTTGACAAGGCTAGTGGTAGGTTTGGATTGGTCGACTAGGTTAGGTAGCTCTAGACTCCGCTTGCATGTTGGGTTACCTCGTTTTCCGTGGTAGTTTCCTCTGTCTTTGATGAGATGAGAAATGAATGAATTAGTCAGAATAAAATAAGTATGATGACTGGCGCTATTCAGATCCTTCCTCAACTCAACACCTTCTTTAAGTAAAGTAACCCCTAGTGCTATTCAGAGCTTAGGCTCAACACTTTTACATGGGTGTTACGCTAGTGCAATTCCAGATCTCTTTCCTCAACACTAATGCTAGGATGTATTTTTAAGACACACCTAGGGATATAATGGCCACAGATCTAATGCTCCATAGCTTATGCTCAACATCCTTTTGGGGTGCTCCAGGGCTTATTCCCAACACTCTATGTACATCGGGGCTTACGCCCAACACATAATAAAAGTCACCTATGTACATCGGGGCTTACAGCCAACACGTAATAAAATTCATCTATGTACATTGGGGCTTACACCCAGCACATAGAGCATCCATGTACATCGGTGCTTACGCCAAGTGCATAGGTCATCCATGTGCTACCGAGCCTACGCTCAACACATAATAAAAGGTCAAAATATCGGAATATTACACAATGTCCCTGAGAAAATGGGATACTTAGATTCGAGATCCCATAAATAGCACTAGGAATTGACTTGGAACGTTCAACACAATGGAGGAGGCTTATGATGCAGGGGACAAAAAATTCCAAGGAAGATTTCTTTTTCCTTTTGTGATGGCTTCCGATTCAAATCAATGGCACAAGTTTGTGAAGGGTATGATGAACTTGGTATCTTCATGCTTTTCAATACCCAAGGAAGAGATTGAGATTCAAGGACTACTTTTGAAGGTATCTATGGAAGAGTAATTAGATCACGATGTTGTGTTTCCAAATTCGAAGGCCAAGTCTAAAAACAAGGAAAATGAGAGGTTTAAGCTTTACATGGTTGATTAGAGAATTACTACAAAATGATAGATAAGTGACCAAGCAACCAAAAAATTTGGTCACCACAATTTTTTCAAGGGATAAATGACCAAAATTGAGAAATTTTAAGTGAGCTAACTAAAAATGACCAAGATAAACGACCAATTTGGTCAGAGGATAAGATCTAAACTAAAAATGGCCAAGATAAATGGTCAATTTGGTCACAGGATAAAAATTAAATTAAAAATGACCACATAACAATTGTTTATTTATTTGGTCATTTGTAGTTGTGTCACTCCTACAATGGAAAATTGCAATTTTGACAATGAATTTGTACAATTTACTAAATTTCAACACTGCAAATGATTCAAACACCCCCTGCACTATTAAAATTTAGTAAATTGTAGACCCCCTTGTGTGTCATGATTCAACAATTGACACCAAATTGGTGTTACTGATCATGACGACGTCCTAGTGAGCTACGGAAAATTACAATTTTGACAATGAAGTTGTACAATTTACTAAATTTTAACACTGCAGATGGATTCGCCCGCATGGGTGTGACTCATTGGTGTTCCACTTGATATGAAGTCACATGTTGTAAAGAGTGGTCACGAGTTCAAATCACACCTGAATTTACCTGTGTCTCATGCTTGCAGGGTGTGTGGTGCACCTAGGGTTATAATGGTAGTGGGGATTGATCACTGGACCCCGTGTCACGCGAGTACCATCCCAGTATCTAGTTGGCGATTCCCCTAGTAAAACAAAAACACTGCAGATGGATTCAAAGACCACCTAGAGAGGTCTTTGAATCCATCTGTAGTGTTAAAATTTTGTAAATTGTAGACGCCCTCATGTATCACATCTTAGTATTAATGTATGCAACAGATTTGCACAACTTACATTAACGACATTGTACATATTCTTATGTTCTTGGGGCAAAAACAATTTTCTTATAAGCTCTCCATCCTTCCCAAGTTATTATAATTAATTCCCAATACATTTGTGATACAAGCATTAATAAAAACCATCCAAAGTTGAGAAGGATTTAAAGCTTGGAACTAAATTTTAACACTTCATATGGATTTAGAGACCCCTTTCAACAAGGGGATCTCTAAATCCATCCGCAATGTTAAATATATTGAATGGAAATTATTTTTTATTAAATTTTATTTTATTTAGGAAATGTTAATAATGTATATTTGATCATTATTAATGATCTTCACATTAATATAATTTAACTATTTTTATTCTGAATTTTATTCTTAAATAAAAATATATAGTTTTCCATACAATATGACTTCTTTTCAATTATCATATTAAATTTGATAAGACATATAAACATAATACAAAATAAAACAAAATAAAACATATAAAAATAAATAAAACATAACACACAAAAAAACATCCCCACAATTTTGAACCCCTCCTCAACCTTGTACAACATCCCACAATGTGGCATTTGAATCCCTCCTCGACCCCCGTAGAGCATTTGATAGTGTGACATTGGAAACCCTCCTTGACCCTATAGAGCATTCATCAATGCAAAGCATTCGACAATGGGGAGCATTGTTATCGTCATTGGCATTGGCCCACATTCCCGTTCATAGGGTTGGTTCATTTCTACGCGGCATAGGAGGAGAAGAGGAGACCAACATAGAATTGGTTGGTATTCAATTCGTCATCCCAGCAGAGGATATCACTGACGATATCTTCGGTAGGTGGTTTGTATAACTCAATCATTTTCCTTCCACCACTTAGCCTTGATTTTCACTGCCAAGGGTGTCAATCACCATAGATCATAAAAAATGGAGGTTGCATTCCTTTAACAAATGGTTAAATTCGAAGTATTTGTGTTCAATTCGAATTTAACTCATAATTCTTCAGTTTATGGAGATTTAATCACTATGTTTTTCTTCACAAGTAAAATATTAACTCTTCTTGGGTTAGGCAGGATCATTAGTTTCAGGGTTCCCTAACCCAGACTATTCCTTTCTCTTCACATTTCATTGATGACATGTAGATATTAAAACAAAGTTTTTTTTCAAATTGAATAATGGACCTCGGTTCATTACTGGAGGAACCTTGCATGCCATGATGATAGGGGAATGTTGGATAATTGAATCTATACAACTCTAAATATTTTGTAGGTTGGAGAGCCATGGGTGAAGACAAAGGTTTCTCTGAGTGGAATCTTGATGGTCTTACTAACGCCAGCTTGGAGGAGTTTGTGACTGAATTGTTGTGCCCATTCAAAGGTATTTTTCAAAACCCTCATGTTTTTTCTAATCAAATTGCATATTTATGTTTTAAGCTACAAATAAACATAGATAGGATTTGCATTTGCATATTTTTGTTTTATTTGAGACATTACCAAGGCTCCCAAGATGAAATTCCCTACATAAATCCATTGTGATATGGTTGGAAATGAAATGTTTGTAAAATATTGTCAGAAGCATATAAGGGGAACATCATTCACTGAAAGGATACTTAGCTAGTGTTCGAGAGAAAATTAAACCATGCCTTGAAGTTAATACAAATATTAGAGAGGATTTGCTAACCCATATAAAGGCATATGCAACAAACAAAAAAAAATGGGTAGGAAGAACAATCTAGAAGATTAAATAAGGGGAGGGAAACATATTGTTATATTAACGACCAAAGCCAACTAAGTCTTCTGATTTTGTGTGTTTTTCTTTTGGAGGAAATGCAAAAGAGAAAGGAAACAAAGTGTAAAACCAAGTTCTTCCTTTATAAGTTCCTCCTTAGCAACACTAAGTTCTTCCTTCACAACACCAAAAAACATAGTCTAAGCTACATGTCGATTCGTTCGATTGGTGTCCACATGAATTTTGATCCAACACCACCCACGTAAATCTTGATGTGCCGAAACTCTTCTCTAACATCGGTCAAAATATATATAGATATATATATATATATTAACTTACTAACTTAAATATACTAACTTACTATTGAATCCACCTTCGTGATTCATCATCAGTTGTGCAGTTGGTAAAAAAAGTTTGGAAATAATATTTGGATGAAGTGTATGGAGTATTTGTCACTCTATTTCAATGGTTAACTCCAACATTAGGCACTAATTAATTTTTTTTGTAGTGAGGTAAAGAATTCACCTTTTATATCTTAGTTGTATCTGTGGCATATATAATGAGTCTACCAATGCCCTTCGAAGAGAGAATAAAATATTATTTATACATGTAGTCTAAATGAATGCATTTGAAAATTGGAATTAAGTATCAAGTCAATTTCATTTTTTCTTATAGTAGTTTCTCAACATTAAATATATTCTACTTGTACATGTTTCCTAATTGCTTTTATTAAACTTATAATTTTTTTATTGCCTCAAGACACATATTTACAAGTCAATATAGGCAATATTTTCACTAATGGTTTATTGTAATGTTGACATCATCTAAAATATTATTAACATATAGTAAATAAAAAAATACTAATAATATTAAGTTGACCATTTTAATGAGTTAATGAAATATATATAAGCTCACTTAGATCTATCTCAATTTTGGATATATCAAGGTGTAACAAGAATTGAATCTTTATAGTTCAATCCTTAATATTTTGCATTGTTAAAAGAGTTCATACCTCTAGAGATTTGATCGGTGTTATTGCTTTAGATATATGGATTTAAGATAGATCTACATTGGTATAAATTGAATAAATGTTGCATGTGAATTTTGTCAAATTTATCCAACTTATAATCTAAGGCTCTATGCATATTGTGCTTGAATATGGGGTCATTAACTTGGAAACACCCCATTTGATCCTATAGAACATAACTTGAAGAAATTCACCATGAAATTTTAAAAGACAATGCTCTTCCCATTTTTCCTCACAAGGCGATCACTAAATTCAATGTTATTTATCTTCCTATATCTTATCAACTCATATTTCTCCAACTTAGTTTTGAGAAAATTGTAGATATTCTTACTTCCATCATTTTAAACTTTCTTTTAATGCTTCCTTTTTATTTTGGATGTATGCACTTTCTACTATCTTTAACATTTTTCTATGGTAATTTCTTATGAACATAATGAAGTGATGATTGTTCTATATGAGTTAATAGAATGTGTAGAGCCATCTCAAATGCTATGAAAGATACCCTTCAACAAGGAAACCATGACGCACATATCGATATCACCAAAGTTGCCTAAAAGTTGCACTTGCCCCAATCACATTAAATGACCTTCTTTTTGAAGGATGTTAGCTTAAATAGAGTAAACATATACTCAAACAAATCAAAGTGTTAATAAAAAATAAAAACACCTTAACATTATTAACCAACAAAATCCCAACCTTATATTAAAGCAACACTCTTTTTTTTAACAACACCCTTGTTTTTTTTTATAGAGTTGGGGACTTGGTATTGTATTTTATCACTCCTCGGACCACTCCGAGGACTCCCAGTTTTAGATACTAGCACTCTTACTTTGAGAATTGAACCTAGGCCAGTGATGCAAAACTCCCACAAATTTACCTCTTGACCACAACTCAACCAACAAAAGAAACAATCTCACCTCCATTGGACCATAAATTTGTTAATTTGATTCTAAAGAATAAACTTGGAAGGTGCTAACTTGCTAGGTCCTTGGAAGGCCACCCATTGGATATTGATTTTATTGTTTCAAAAACTTTAACTTTAGTTCATTGTGGCAATGAAAGGTCAGTTTTCACATCAGGATGAGCCCCCAATTCGATCTATTGGTGATTGGTCTCTCGACTGAAAGAATAGCAAGACGGTATCTCATTTTTTTTAATTTGTTTTTTCCATTCTCTCTCTTTGGTTTTGAATTCGGATCTATCCCAATTGATTTCAATCAAGTGGAATAAACATTCGGTATACAGAAAGAGGGAAATGGAAGAGAAAAAAATTGTGAATCCACAGAAAAATTCTCTTCATTTATGGTTTCTCTCGGGAGCCTTGATACTGTCAGAGACCTTGAAGAATAAGAAATTCTAGACGAGGAAAATCACCTCTATGATCATGATGTCTTCCAAACCAAAGCACTCAAAGCTTGTCAAAGGTTCAAGTTTATTTCACTTCGTTCCGAACATCATTATTCATTGACAATAGATTCCTTCTGTGTACTGGTTGTATTCACCTTAGATGACATGTTCTTCTTTGAGGAGAAAAGCATTAAGGGCTTCTCATGCAACGAAATTAGGAAATATCATCGAAAACCTGACTTCTTCGGAACATCACATCCTCGTCCAGATTATTTCCCTCTCGTTTTGACGGGAAGTCTCTACAGGAACAAATGAATTACTCGTGAAATATACTCATAATTTACACACTGTCTTTTACTTAATTATTCATTAATATTGCAAAGCATTCATAGCTGAATCCTCGGCCTTAACCTAATTCTACTGTAAGAAGCTTATTATTTTAGATTTTAACTTAAGTTTTGGAGAAAAACTATTTCAAATCGAACATCTTCTTTACAACAAATGAATACCAACCCTTGTAAACAATTCTGCTAATATCTTAGGCATAAATTTAGCAAAACCCCGACTGCCGTCTCTTTGTAAATATTTATTGGGCATCAGGAAAGCTTGAAATAGATTTATTTTATTAGTTGAAAATAAAAATTTGGATTGTGACCCGGGTGAATTTGTGTGATCTACATGCCAAAGGAGTGTCCTCAAATCATTGTTCACCGACTGGAATAGTTGAAGGCTTCTGCATTTATTGATTTATTACCTACAGATCAGGTCACTAAGTTTGATGTAGCATTGTAGATAAGGGATTTTCCATAAAAGAAACCTACCAAGAAGAAATTTTATTTCCAAAGGAAATTATGGTAGTCCCGAGGCCACAAGTTGTTAAAGCATATAAGCTACTGAGTTAAATATCATATGCTTCAGATCAGAATATTAGTGGAAGACACTCTCTAGCCTTCATGAATTATTTCAAAGTGATGAATTATAGTATGGAGCAGAGTATGTGATGGTGTGTTAGTTGCAGTTGTTGTTCTTTAAGAATGATCTATTAGTAGGCGTATGCAGTTGATCTATTGTTGAAGCTGCTAAAAAAATGAAATGGGCATGGATTGGTGACTGAAGGTTAGATTCATCATTCTATGATAATAGACAAGAGAATGCCTGTGATAAGACCTTCCATTAATGTTTGAAGCGTATGACAGAATTCATGGACCCTTAAAACTGTCACCAGGGTGACTTAGATGATACTGGATCCTTGTAAAATCGTCCATTGACTCTGTAACCTCAACCTCAACTGCATCCATGGTTATAGTTAAATCTATTGGCATCTCAAGAAATTTTGCGTTGTGAGTACCAGGGTAGTAGGTCAATCAATTTCAAGCAGCACAATTTATCAGATGAGAAGCACATCGATTGATTTATGTGGTATATTTTTGGGAAGTAGGTCAATCAATTTAAACCAGTGGGTTTATGGGAATCCGTCTCATGTCATTGGCAGCAACATGAGGCTTAGACTATATGAGTCATCTCGGGTTATCTTTTAGTCTTTTAGAATTCAATTTATGTTATGTTTTACAAGTTTATAACTAGTATTTCATTTATGTTATTTTCTATTTCATTTCGTTTTATTTTTATTGAATTTAAACAAATTTGATTTGATTAAATTTGCTCACCAAGAAAACACAAATTTATTCACTTGTTTATGATTTTTTCAAATTCCAGATCCTTTTCAGTGAACACTATGACCATTAACCAAGTAGTGTTTGTTTAGAAATAGTTTTAGCTATGTGCCTTCACTGTATAAATTTGGCATCAATGCAAAGAACCTGAATGCTTCATGATTTCCAAAGGCTTATTCTAACATAAATTCAACCAAAGGATAATATTAAGGACTAATTACATATATAGACACGATTCATTTTGTTTGATAACAAATTTGCAATTTAGCCTTACAAAAAAATGCAACTGCATTTAGAAAATTATGCATTCAACAGAAGCTAGGATAACAGATAGTTCAACCAAATTATCCTGCAGAGAATCCAAGAAGCTTTGAACACAATATACAATCGCGAAAGGAAAAACGTTTGATAGCTCTGTTTCATGAATATGTAAAAACTTGGAATTCTGGGCACTAGGTAATAGCCATGCGTGAATAGCTTCAAGCCGAGTGATCTAGTACTTTAGAAAGAAGCCAGCCCTACCAAGAAACAATGGACCTCATTTAACAATGTTCTGTCAGAGAAGGATGCAAAAAATTCTAGAAAATAAGCTTCACCCTTTTCCGATAAAGGAAAGCTTCAAATAATATTTGTTTTAGAATTCAAAGGGAGGTATGACAATCTGATCCACACTGGAGTGTTATCGGCATATCATTTCTTTGGTCAAACTAGTAATCCAGTATTTTATGAAGAGCCATGCCCTACTGAGGAACCACTAACCTTTCAAAATATTTTTACATGTGAATGGAGGACTGTGTTTAGATTTAGATATTCTTGATATTTTGATCCCAGAGCAGGGATCAAAACATCGAGAATATCTAAATTTAAATGCAGTCCTCCATTCATAAGTAAATTGTTTTACTGCATAACATGAATAAACTTTGAAAATCTTGTCTGAGATGGATTCAAAGATGTTAGTAAGCAACCTTGGCCAGGAAGGGAAATCTGAACCCATCCAGATAGCTTCCAATTTATCTTTTCAAAGTCACTAGGGTCTTCTCTGTAGGGAAAATAGTACAGATTCTTTTGTAGGAGACCCATGTTCAAGCCCCTGAAAGGCATGCTTAGGTAAAATAAGGCGGATAACAATAGGTCTAAAACAGTACATCCAATGTAAATACAAAGTGGGAGTGCGAAAGCAACTCCAATATCAACTCTATCAAAACAGAGAAACATAAGGATCTAAGTACCTATCTAGAAGAAACTATAAAAGCCAATTGGCTCTAGCTTGGGTGGTTAAGAGGAGAAGTTTTCATTCTTCCCATCTAGGATCATATCTCACTTGTGACCTGTTTGCCCCTTGTGAGCTGATTTGGGCTGGGAAGTTAACAACAATCTCACTCTCACTTAAATGCTTGAGGGTGGGATGAGATGTTTCCAAACCTTTTAGTCTAAGGGCTTAGCTGAACCAGTTGTCTTCAATTTTGATAGTCATTTGGCTAGTTCCATGTTAGCAAGTACCCAATTTTAAATCCCCTGGGTGTAATAAACTAGTCTACACTAATATACTAGGGATGCCATGCAGTAATGTTGGGAAGCATCCTTGGCGTTCCCTTGTTATGTTTTCATGGGAAATAAAATAGAAACTATAAGAGAAGGTACAGGAGAACTGTTGAAAACTAAAACTAGGCCAAGTTAAAAAGAAAAAAGAGAGGATGTCAAGGCATCTTGGAGGTTGCTACTGAGTTTGAATGAGGGGATCAAGAAGTAGGCTTTGCGTCAGAGTTTTCATTGACTATGAAAGCCAATATACTAATGGATGATGTCCTTAGGGGAGTGACTAAGGATGAGAGGGCCTAGTTGTATGATCATGATCCTGGGAAGATGAGTGAGGAAGCCCAGCTCTCTTAACATCCCAAGGCTGTGGGGAAGAAACTCCGTATGGAGCATTGGTTGCTCAACCAAACTCAAAGAGTAGTACTCTAAACTGGGGGACCGGACATTGGGATCTCATAAAGCTGTTCTGTCTGTTGGGTTGTAATCTGTTCCATGTTAATCCATTAATGTGGCATGCAGTTCATAGTTCCCCACAAAATGAAACTGTAATCTGTATTGTGTTAATGTGGTGTGGGGCTCATAGCTCCCCATGAAAAAACTAAAAGCTTTTACAAATACTAAAATAAGCCTTTAAACTTCAGTTAGATGTTAAATTGGTTTGGGATCAAGTTTAGGGAGTAGGCTACAAGGAGGAAATCTTAATATGCTATTGGTGATGATTATGACAAAATTGTGCATATAGGTTTGTTTTTGGTGAACCTAATGATTTAATTAAAAGAAAAAACAGGAGGAATATTTCACTTTTCTGTTGGAAAGAAATTCTGATTTTGAGCTGCTGAAGCTTAGGGTCCCAAAGGAAACTCTATGCTGGTTAGGTACCCATGTTCTTATCATAGCTTGAAAGGCCCACACCATGAATATAGAAAATGGGTCAATTTTGTATATAATATATATTTGATCGGTGATCATCCAAGTATGTCAATGTAATATTCTTACACTAGTGGAATTATTTTAACTTTTACGACATCATGATTTTCAAAAGCAACTTCTTGCTACAGATTGTGCATGAAATCATAGTTCTGTTTTGGCTGATATAATTCCTGTATTTCATTTTCTACACTCTTGGCAAATTTTCTAAGTTAGTTGATTTCTTGAAGAAATCTTAATCAGTTTTTTATATTATTGAGAAATGAGGAGGCATACTAATTTTACTCAAATTCACTTGCCCATCGATGGGCATTACAATCGACTAAAATTAATTTGTATTAAGTTCCAGTTTACCAATGGAGGGAAATAAATGATGATCGTGAGCCATAAAGACAAGCTTCTGTGAGCCAACCTGCCCTTCCCAAACCCCACCTGGGTTATCGAGTTAAGTAGTTGATTAGCCAGGATCTCTCCCTTAAAACCCCATGGCGGTTATCCAACAAAGTAGTTCATTAGCCCCAGATTAGAGGCAATATACTTAGGTATATAATTATATAATTCCATTTTCGTTTCATTGTCCATCATCATGAAATTTTTCAAAGGAAAAATATGTTGGCTCAAGTTGTAATCACATTTCATTCCATGGACTATTTCGATCTTGTGGACATTTAATAAAATCTATCTATCTTTCTGTGTACATACATACATATACTGGATGCCCATGTTACCTATTTTCTTATCCATTTTTTTCCAAGAGTTATTCAGCTTCTTTTCCGTAATTCTTATTATTTATCTGGTATTTTGTGTTCACTTTCATAAATTAATAAATTATCTTATCTTGACTGACTTTGACAATTGGTCGGACATTTTCACACAGCCATAGTGTTTCAGGGAAAAAAAATTGTGTGCAGGTTGCGTTTTTCTATTTTTTCAAAGTCTACCATTGCAAGATGCTTTCTTACTTTAAGACATAATGGGGCAATTTCACTTGTGCAAAGTAATGTTTGGAATTTAAATTTTGAATTGTTTTTGTTTTAACTTGTTTGGTAAGTATTCTTTTCTAATCTCAGCAGAACATAATTCTGCACTCCTAGATATACATATAATGATATATATACTTTGGGTGCAAAATATCCTTTTATGTCATGTCACGTTTTACCTTTTGCACCTGCATTGTGAAAACAAGTATTACCTGGGGACACATTCACAAGGGTAGGGAGCGTTCTCCCCGTGCTCTTGGTTGGAAGAAACTCCAAGTGAGACATTTTCTCAACAGAAAAGCACAACTGACAATTGAAAATTAATTGTGCAGTAAACAATTCTTTTCTTTGGCTAAAAACTTTAACGGAAACCCCAACGTTTTAACTTTGCAGAGTAAGCTTATCAAAAATTAACATCGCGGAACTTTTACTTTGCAACACTTGACATCGCAACAAATTTTACTTCGCACTAAAATTTGTTTCGTGTTAAATTTACTTCGCAAGTTCATACTTATGCGAAAGTCGGGGACTTCATGAAGATACATTTTTTTACTCCACGTTAAACTAAAAATTTACCACTGTGAAATATATTTCTTTTACATACAGTAAATGTAAACAACATTTACACAGGTGAATATGAAGAAGATGTGCGGCATGCATTAACCAACATTCTTGGGAATGAATACAAATAACTATTGACTTATATATTGCCGCAGTAAAACAAACAATATTGCCGCACTTACACGGAGATGAGTTCTACTTCAATCTTTCACCATTTTTAGAGAGCTTGGGCTCGTAATACATTTCATGACCAATTTATTCTTCTCATTTTACTCCTACATCTCTCTTTGATTCATTTCATTTACACACAAACTTAAAATCGCTTCGCCTGGAAGCTATTGAACTCCATTAAAGACTGTAATTAATTTCTACCTAAGAATTTGACTTACGGAATGCAAACGCAGCTGATTAAATACTATGAAGTGTGCACGAAGCCTTCTGACAAACTGTCTGACTAACTGACATATCTGTGACTTCTGCGGACTGACAAAATGTCTAACAGAGCCGACACGAACTAGATGCGCATTCAACTCATAATTACATTTCTACAACACTCCCCCTTAATTATGAGCGGATGAGGTTCATTTAACAACAAAAATTTACAAAATGTTTCAGAGGTGAAACATGCTTTGTTCATGACGAAGTTCACTACGCAGAACTTGTCACTCCCAAACAATTTCGCAGATATTGAAATGTGTCCCTTGCCAATGGTTTTGTAAATATGTCTGCTATTTGATCTTCAAACCTGCAAAATTCTAAACAGATTTCCTTGTTATTTATTAGTTCTCTAATGAAGTTATACCTTGTGTCGATGTGCTTGGTTCTCTTGTGGTACACGTGATTCTTTGACAGTGCGATAGCTGCATTGTTGTCGTAGTAAATGACTGTGGGTTCTTGTTGCTTCCAGGATAGATCACTTAACATCCTCCACATCCAAACGGCTTGACATGCAGTGCTTGTAGCTGCGACATGCTCTGCTTCTGTTGAAGAAAAAGTTACTATGGGTTGTCTCTTTGAATCCCATGATACAACACCTGTTCCTACGTGAAATGTATTCCCATATGTGTTTTTTCTATCATCTATGTTGCCTCCATTGGCGCTGTCAGTATATCCAATGAGTTTAAAAGTTTCTGAGCTTGAATACAAAATACCAAAATCTTTTGTTCCACTTACATATCTCAGAATTCTTTTACCTGCTTTCCAATGAGATTATTTTGGTGACCCATGAGTCCTGAGATTAAGCTAAATCCATACATGATGTCTGGCCTTGTCACTGTAAGATACATAAGGCTGCCAACAAGCCTTTTAAACAGCATAGGATCTACATTGGATCCATTATCATCCTTGCTCAATTTCAAACCTGTTATCATTGGTGTTGGATTTGTCTTGCAATTTAACATCTTAAATCTGTTCAAGACATCAGTTGCATACTTCGACTAAGATATAAATATCTCATTTTCTGTCTGTTGGACTTCACTGCCCAGAAAATACTTCATAAGCCCAAAATTAGTCATTTCAAATTCACTTTCCATGACTATTCTAAATTCTTCTATGCCAAAATCACTAGTAAATATTAAATTATCTACATACAGGAAGACAATTAGCTTATTGCCTTGCTTGTTGATTTTTGTGTATAGCGTTGGCTCACATTCACTTCTGTGAAATCCATTCTGAATGAGGTAAGAGTCAATGCGACTGTACCAAGCTCTAGGAGCTTGCTTTAAAGAATAGAGTGCCTTTTTCAGTCTGTATACTTTGTGTCCTTGTCCTGGAACTTCATATCCTTGTGGCTGGTCCACATATACTTCTTCATCCAAATAAGCATTTAAAATTGCAGACTTAACATCCATTTGGTAAACTGACCATTTCTTTTGTGCTCCGATGACCAAACTGTTATGACAGTGTCCATTCATGTTACAAATGCAAAAGTTTCATTGAAGTTTATGGTAGATTGCTGTGTAAATCCTCTTTCTACCAATCTTGCCTTGTGCTTCTGCACATTTCCAGCAGCATCTTGCTTGGTCTTATAAATCCATTTGACGCTTATCACATCCTTGTCGATAGGAACATCGACTAATTCCCATGTTTGATTCTTTTCAATGCATTCTATTTCTTCATCCATGGCTTGTGCCCACACTTTATCTTCTATAGCTTCTTCAAATGTTAGCGGGTCATTAAATTGAGAAAATAATGCAAAAACTGAGAATGAATTAGGTGTACCAGTCTCATATATCTCACGTAGACTTCTTATCTTCATCGGAGTTGCTGGTGTCAAATTATGCGAACTACTTGATGGAGTTTGCTGCGAACTTGGTGTGTTTGTTGGGGTTGCTTGTGATGCGACTCATGTTGGAGTACCTTGTGCTGAAACATGTCGCGCTGTCCTAGGAGTAGATGAAGCTACGGCATTCTGATTCACATGCAGAGTCTAAACCACATCTTTTGCAATGTCATCGTGTTCAACATGTGACATGATTTTCACATTCTTTTCTACAGTTCCATCCCATGCTTCATTTTCGACAAATTGAACATCGCGACTGATAATAACTTTTCTTGCAACAGGATCATATAACTTGTATGCTTTTGTGTCTTCAGAATACCCAATAAAAATGCATTTCTATCCTTTATTATCTAATTTCCTTCTTAACTCATCTGGAACATGTGCGTATGTTACACAACCAAAATTTTTTAAATGTGAAACACTATGTTTCATACCTATCCATGCTTCCTGGGAACTTTGTTCTTCACGCTCTTTGTCCGACATCGATTAATGATGTATACAGTAGTTTCCACTGCTTCAGCTCAGTATTCATTTGACAAATGCATGGCTACCAACATACTGCGCACCATCTCCATAATGGTTATATTCTTCCTCTTTGTGATACCATTCTGCTGCGGTATATACCACGCAGTGAATTGCTTCTGTATGCCATGATTTTTGCAAAAATGTAAGAACTCATTTGAAACATACTCACCACCTCTATCTGTTCTTAAGATGTTGATGTTGTAACCACTCCACTTCACCACAAGTGCTTTGAACTGGTGAAAGTAATGAAATGCATCATATTTATGTTTTAGAAAATAGAACCATGTTTTTCTTATGAAATCATTAATAAATGTGAGAAGATAATTGCATCCTCTCATGGACGGTGTTTGCATCGGTCCACAAATATCAGAGTGCACAATTTCAAGTGGTGTGCGACCTCTATATGACTTTCTGACTCAAAAAGTCCGTCTGTGTTGTTTTCCAAAAATACAGCCTTCACAAATTCTTTTTGGCTTTTTAATCAATGGAAATCCTTTCACCACGTCGTTCATGTGCAAAAGCTTCAACCCACAAAAATTCATATATCAAAATGTGAAGTGCCATAACTAGGATTCATCATTTATTTCTGTTTGAAACGCAGCTTGCATTTCACTATCTTTTCCTTCCTTGTCACGGTGAATGTTTGCTTCTTTGCTTTCTGCTTTGAATGCAACTCCAGAATTCTCATTATGTCTTTCATGAACAACTTCAGTTGTCTTTCCTGTTATGTTTGGTCTTATACTCAATAGAAACAAGCGATTGCTTGTCATTTGCACTTCATTTATCAAGTGATTGCTTGGATATATATCTTTGATTACACAATGCTTTCCTATCATGTGAACTCTATAACCTTTTTCCATCAGATGTCCAATGCTAATCAAATTATGCTTCAAGCCTTGAACATAATGAACATCAGGCATAAATTTATACTCCCCTTGGTTGGTTATAATATCAATAGTACTCGTTACCCAAAACATTAACTTGAATATTGTTTCCAAGTGTTACATCATTTTGAGTTGACTTATTTAGACCATAAAATAGATTTAGATTACTAGTCATATGATTACTACAGCCTAAGTCTAAATACCATATGTCATTTGGACTTTCTTAGACAGCATTGCATTCAAGTGGAGATGCACATGCAAAGAACAGTGAGCTATTTGAAGTGTTGTTGCTGCTTGAATGAGCTTCACCTTGCTTTCCTTGGTCATACTACTTCTTCCTGCATTCATATGCGAAGTGTCCAAACCTCTTACAGTAATGACATTGAATTTTCAATTTATCATACCTTTGTCCACTTGGCTAATTGGGAATCTGATTCTGACCTCTACCAACGACATGTCCAGGGCTGCTACTGCGACCTCCTCTGAAAGAACTTCATCCTCTGCCTCTAGAGTTTGATCTTCCTCTACCTCTTCCACGACTTATGGATGACTATGCTGCGAATGTACCTTCCAACGATGTATCTTAACCATTGATTCTATGTTCATGATTGAGTAATGAGGCTTGCAACTCATCAATAGTAAATGTGGACAGGTCCTTGTTTTCTTCGAGGGTCACAACTAAAGATTCAAATTTCTTTGGAAGAACTCTAAGTACTTTTTCAACAACTCTTTGGTCACCTAGAGTTTCTCCATGAGACTTTATTTGGTTAACTAGACCAATAACACAAATATAGAATTAGTCTACTAACTCTGTATTTTTCATCGACAGAGATTCAAAATCTCTTTTAAGAATTTGAAGTTTCACAGTTTTTACCTTGTTCAAACCATGATAGGAAGTTTCCAGTGTATCCCACGCTTCCTTAGCTTACTGCACTGCTGCTACTCTTGGGAGTATGGATTCATGTGTTCCTTAATGTATGTGGAACACCGCCTTTCCATCTTTCTTCCTCTGTTCCACGATGTTAATTTTTCGGAAGCTTACTCGACAAAGTTAAAAAGTTGGGGTTTCCGTTAAATTTTTTAGCCAAAGAAAAGAATTGTTTACTGCGCAGTTAATTATTAATTGTGCGGTGTGCTTTTCCCTTGATCTGGTATCAGAGCCTGGTTTACGGAAAGTAGGAATTCTTTTTATAAGGGAAGAGAGATTATGAATGTTTTCCACTTCTGCTAATTTGCAAACAACGATAATTTATGGTAAAAATTATGAATATTGGTCTCTAACTATGAAATCTTTGTTTAGAGGTCAAGATGTATGGGAAATAGTCCATAATGGCTATGCGGAACCAGTAGAGATTGCAGCGGATGAGGTTCATTTAACAACAAAAATTTACAAAATGTTTCAGAGCTGAAACATGCTCTGTTCATGATGCAGTTCACTGTGTAAAACTTGTCGTCTCCAAATAACTTCGCAGATATTCAAATGTGTCCCTTGCTAATGGTTTTGTAAATGTCTACTATTTGATCTTCAAACCTGCAAAATTCTAAACAGATTTCCTTGTTATTTATCAATTCTCCGATAAAGTGATACCTTTGTCGATGTGCTTGGTTCTCTTGTGGTAGACATGATTCTTTGACACTGTGATAGCTGAATTGTTGTTGCAGTAAATGATTGTGGATTCTTGCTGGTTTTGCGACAGATCACTTATCATCCTCCGCATCGAAACAACTTGACATGCAGTTCTTGTAGCTGTGACATACTTTGCTTCTGTTGAAGAAAGGATTACTATGGATTGTTTCTTTGAAGCCCATGATACAACACCTGTTCCTACTTGAAATGTATTCCCTGATGTGCTTTTTCTATCATCTATGCTGCCTCCATTGTGGCTGTCAGTATATCCAATGAGTTTGAAATTCTCTGAGGTTGAATACAAAATACCAAAATCTTTTGTTCCACTTACATACCTCAAAATTCTTTTACTTGCTTGCCAATGAGATTCTTTTGGTGACTTCATAAACCTCGACATTAAGCTGACTCCATACATAATGTCTAGCCTTGTCACTGCAAGATACATAAGGATGCCAACAAGCCTTTTAAATAGCGTAGGATCTACTTTGGATCCATCATCATCCTTGCTCAATTTCAAACCTGTTATCACTGGTGTTGGAGCTGTCTTGCAATTTGACATCTTAAATCTGTTCAAGACATCACTTGCATACTTTGAATGAGATATAAATATCCCATTTTCAGTCAAGTGATGTCATACCTATCCATGATTACTGAAGAACTTTATTCTTCACGCTCTTTGTCGGACATCGATTCATGATGTATATAGCAGTTGCCACTGCTTCAGCCCAGTATTCATTTGACAGATGCATGGCTTCCAACATACTGCGCGCCATCTCCATAATGGTTCTATTCTTCCTCTTTGCAATACCATTCTGCTGTGGTGTATATTGCACAATGAATTGCTTCTATATGCCATGATTTTTGCAAAAAATTAAGAACTCATTTGAAACATACTCACCACCTCTATCTGTACTTAAGATCTTGATGTTGTAACCACTCTGCTTCTCCACAAGTGCTTTGAACTGCTGAAAGCAATCAAATGCATCAGATTTATGTTTTAGAAAATAGAACCATGTTTTTCTTGTGAAATAATAAATAAATGTTAGAAGGTAAGTGCATCCTCCCATGGACGGTGTTTGCAATGGTCCACAAATATCAGAGTGCACAATTTCAAGTGGTTTGCGAGCTCTGTATGAATTTCCGACTGGAAAAGTCTATCTGTGTTGTTTTCCAAAAATACAGCCTTCAGAAATTCTCTCTGGCTTTTCAATCAATGGAAATCCTTTCACCATGTCCTTCATGTGCAGTAGCTTCAATCCGCCAAAATTTAGATGTCCAAATCTAAAGTTCCATAACCAGGATTCATCATTTATTTATGTTTGAAACACAACTTGCATTTTGTTGTCGTTTCCTTCCTTGTGACAGTGAATGTCTACTTCTTTGCTTTATGCTTTGAATGCAACTCCATAATTTTCATGATGTCTTTCATGAACAACTTCAGTTGTCTTTCCTTTTATGTTTGGTCTTATCCTCAAAGGAAACAAGCGATTGCTTGATCTGCACTTCAGCTATCAACTGGTTGCTTGGATATATATCTTTGATCACACAATGTTTTCCTATCATGTGAACTCTATAACCTTTTCCCATCAATTGTCCAATGCTCATCAAATTATGCTTCAAGACTTGAACATAATAAACATCAGGCTAAATTTCTGCTCCCCCTGGTTGGTTAGAATATCAACAGTTCCCGTTACCCAAAACAGTAACTTGAATATTGTTTCCAAGTGTTACATCAGTTTAAACTGATTTATCTAGGCTAAAAAACAGATTTAAATTACCAGTCATATGATTGCTATAGCCTGAGTCTAAATACCATATGTCATTTGGACTTTCTTGAACAACATTGCATTGAAGTGGAGATACGCATGCTAAGAATAGTGAGCTATTCGAAGTGTTGTTGTTGCTTGACTGAGCTTCACCTTGCTTTCCTTGGTCATACTGCTTCTTTCTGTATTCATATGTGAAGTGTCCAATCCTCTTACAATAATGACATTGAATTTTCGATTTATCATACCTTTGTCCACTTGGCTGGGGATCTGATTCTGACCTCTACTAGCGACATGTTGAGGGCTACTGCTGCGACCTCCTCTGAAATAAATTCATCCTCTTCCTCTAGAGTTTGATCTTCCTCTACCTCTTCCACGACTTACGGATGACTGTGCTGTGAATGCACCTTTCAGCGATGTATCTGAACCGTTGATTCTATGTTCATGATTGAGTAATGAGGCTTGCAACTCATCCATAGTAAATGTGGACAGGTCTTGGTTTTCCTCCAAGGTCACAACTAAATATTCAAAATTCTTTGGAAGAACTCTAAGTACTTTTTCAACAACTCTTTGGCCGCCTAGAGTTTCTCCATGAGATTTCATTTGATTAGCCATACCAATAACATGAGTATAGAATGAGTCTACTGACTCTGTATTTGTCATCGACAAAGATTCAAAATCTCTTCTAAGAATTTGAAGTTTCATAGTTTTTACCTTGTTCAAACCTTGATAGAAAGTTTCGAGTGTGTCTCACGCTTCCTTAGATGACTGGGCTACTACTACCCTTGAGAGTATGGATTCATGTGTCGCTTCATGTATGTGGAACAATGCATTTCAATCTTTCTTCGTCTATTCCCTCAAGACATCCTTCTCAGCTTGTGTGAGATTGTTGTATGATGCAAGATTTGTTGGTTCTGCATATTCATTCTGGACTATTTCCCATACATCTTGACATCTAAACAAAGCTTTCATAATTAGAGACCAATATTCATAATTTTTACCAAAAAATATTGGAGTTTGCAAATTACCAGAAGTGAAAGCCATTCTTAATCGCTCTTCACTTATAAGAATTCATACTTTCCCTAAACCAGGCTATCAAGGGAAAATCACACAACACAATTGAAAATTAACTGCGGAGTAAACAATTCTTTTGTTTGGCTAAAAGCTTTAACGGAAACCCCAAATTTTTACCTTTGCCGAGTAAGCTTCCCAAAAATTACTTCGCAACACTTGACATTTGAACAAATTTTACTTCGCACTAAAATTTGTTTCGCATTAAATTTACTTTGCACTTATGTGAAATTCACACTACCTCGTAGACTTAATGAAGATACATTTTTTTGCTAAAACATATGAACTAAAGTATGAAGATTATGTCAAAGTTACTTTGGGTTAAACTAAAACTTTACCATTGTGAAATATATATGGAAATCTTGATTTCTTTTACATACAATAAATTTAGTGTAAACAACATTTACACAGGTGAATACGAAGGCATGCATTAACCAACATTCTTGGGAATGAACACAAATAACTATTGACTGATATATTACCACAGTAAAACAAACAATATTGCCACACTTACACAGAAATGAGTTCTACTTCAATCTTTCACGATTTTTATAGAGCTTGGGATCATAATATAATTCATGACCAATTTCTTCTTCTCTTTTTACTCCTACATCTCTCTTTGACTCTATGTGATTGATTTTCATTTCTGTAATTAATTTCTACCTAAGAATTTGACTTGTGGAATGCAAACGCAACTAATTAAATACTATGAAGTGTGCACGAAGCGTTCTGACAAATTGTATGACTTACTAACATATCTGTGACTTTGCGGACTGACAAAATGTCTGAGAGAGCCAGCGCGAACTAGATGGACATTCAACTCGTAATTACATTTCTCCAATATTTTCTGCAATACCCTTTTGAAGAGAATGCAGGGAAAGACACTATTGGACATTTCTTAGAGAAAAGGGGACATTTCTTGAGTTTCTTAGTCCTCACTGCCAAATATTCATGTTAATACGTGAATCTAGTCTTCAATCTTTGTTGCTGCCAACGAGTTAAAAGTATGAAAGGAGAATTAAATGTATGCAACTCAATAATAATTAAAAGATTTTAAATCTATAAACATTTACTGAATTTTAAGTTAATATGCTTTAATAAATTTTAAGTTAATATGCATGTACGTTGATGTAGTAAAATGCAACTTAATAATGCAGTTCACCATCAATATTGTGACTTGCTTAAAAACCATCGTGAAATAATGATAATAAACAAAACTATCTCATAGTCCTTTTCAAATCATATTTCTCTTACTTCGGTTATTAAATTTATTTAAAGATTTATTAAATTTAAGAATTATTTATATTAAAAACAAAACCATTAACCTGTGTATTTTCAATGTGAGAAAATATGAATCAAGAAAAAGTTGCTATCTAAAACACAGATATAATCTGAGGATCTTCAATAAATATACTTTTGGCAAACAAAACACCGGTGTAAAGAAAAGTGCATACTGTCTGCATTTATTATATATAGTTTAAGCTGTAGTATATTGGCAAGAGCAAACGCGTTGAACCCAGGAATCGAGATCTCTTCTCACTATTGGTACCCACATTTTATCTTATTTATTTTCTGTGATGCCGAGAATCTGGTCCCCCAGGAATCTCTCTTTTGGAATACAACATTTCGCGTTCGATCACGCTTTTGGAATTTAAAATTTTGCGTTGGATCACGCTTTCTCGTGATGATAATATTATTGATCCTCCATTTCCCCTTTCAGTTTGGACCACAGCTCTACGTCGGTTATAATCGCTATCCTGAAATTAGAAAGAAAAATTAAGAACGAATCAGAATAAGAGTTCAGAATACAAATCGTTTGTTCATTGTGGTGAAGAAAAACCTTAACTGGAGATTGTTTCGAGTATGTATTAGCAACTTGATCTCTTCTTTCACCGTAATGTTTTTTTGTTCCTGTATATTAAACAATAACATAGTTAATTAACTTGTGGCAAGTGAATATCAATAAATCATAAACCAAGAGTTACAAATAAATTATTTATTCTTGACTGAACTACCCGTTAACAATAAAAACTACCCATTATCCATGCAACGGATAATTATTTTAGATGTACACAGGTAAACTTAAAGTAATAGCTAGCTTTACCTTCTTACCAATACTCTAAAAACACTTATAATTGGTTAAGAAAGTTACATCTCAGTTTATTTTAGGCTACTCTTGTTACAAAGTAGCCAAAAAAAAACCTACTTGTAGAAACGGTCATAAAGCTCTCAGAACGGCCAGGGTGCACTGCAATTTGAAAGAACGCGACAATAACAAGCAACGCGAAGGTGAGGATTGCAACGCATATAAGCTGGCTGGCCATGAAATCTAGAGTTATTTCCAAACACTTCTGAAATCTAGAGTTATTTTCAAACACTTCTGCTGAGCCGGGGGAAGAGAGCTAAGTTGGAAAGTTAATTTAAATGGCAAAATAGCACTGTAGTACGGACGTCCTTCTCAAATTTGCTTTATCTATTAGTACGGACGTCCTTCTCAAATTTGCTTTATCTATTAGCCATGGCGTCAGAGATCTATGTAAATACCAAAATACTCCAATGGCGTTTTTAGCGTCAGTATTTCCTTCCCATTATAATATGAGATTATGTCCTCTCTTGGATAGCACTAACGAGTGTGCTTTAACCACTAATGAATGTTCCCTCACCTGAAAGGCTTTACCGCCCTGTAAAGGCCATTTTACACGTCATCAAAGAGCACTGACGTGAATCATGGGAAACAAAATGCGGTTGCTGATAAATTATCCACCATTTAATTTTTATATATCATAAAGTTAACTTGCAATAAACGCGTAAACCGTCCATGACAAGCCCATGAAGTAATGTTTATATGTCAGTGTTGGATATATATTATGTTACATGGAAAACTCTAAACCGTTCAATACTATAAATTATCCATTATAATTTTTTTTATGTAGGTTAAATTTCACTTACATGCGTTGACAAACACCTAAATTGTTAAATACTAATTTTTAAAGGTTAAAGTTATCATTTTTTATATATCTTAAATTTCACTTACATGCCTTCACAAACACCTAAATTGTCAAATACTATTTTTTAAAGCTTAATGTTGCAGCATCCATGCAGCCACTAACATTAAAAAAGCTATAGATTGTCCAATATAGTTTCTCTTAAATGTCAAATTTGCATAAGCTTTTCTTTCTGCAGCCATTAACATTAAAAAAAATATAGCTTATCCAATATAGTTTCTTCATCTATATAAGAGTTTGTTAATTTTTATTTTTTTATAACAGTTACAATATATTAATAAATTAAGCTTTCTTATCTTTCTTGAGCTTCACATACATAACATATAATCTTTTTATTTTAATTTCTAGTCATGTTATGATAAATTGTTTGCACTCACTTCACTATCTTATAAATTTCCATGTGAGTTTGCTAAGGAGTTAGGTTGGGTTGGGAGGAGAGTAAACCTCCAAAAAATTTAACAATGTTGCACTTGCAGGTTTTTGATAGAAATTGTTAATTACAAGTTTACAAGTTGGACATTACTTATGTAAGTTATGTCATTTGTGCTTCTTCATTAGATGTTAACCTTATGATTAACTTATTAGAACAAATTTTGTTTCTCCAAAGTAAAAATGATAACCTTACATTGCATCATGGTTAATCTCCCTCTAAATATCTTGTTAGACAATCACACCTTATATTTTCTATTACATGATTCAAAATTTATGGAACCTTAGATTCAATGCATTTTTCATAAATGCCATTTTTTATTGAACTATTTTATACATATTGTAAACCTTAATGGTGCAAGAGTGTCTTGAATGTTTTGTGTGTATTTTACTTGCATGTATTTGTCTATGTCTCCAATAATTATTACATTACCAATAATCTTGCATGAGCACAATCCTTATTTGAAATGATGGAAGTCATTGGCATCTCTCACAATAATTTCTATATGACTGACCTTGGAAATGGACTTTGCATGTTCATGTCAACTACGACCAATGCAAAGATTATTGATGACTAGAGTATTTGGATTCAATTTGTCTCCAACAAAAGCATGTACCACTACTACATACAGGGGGTTTTGAGACAATATTTTAAGACAATATTTGTGTAAATTGTCTTTAAGTATTGTCTTAAATATTGTCTTTAAGCGAGTGTCTTAAATTATTGTCTCTATTTGAGACAAAAAAATTGTGTATTGTCTCAAATATTGTCTTTAAGAGTGTCAAATATTGTCTTAAAGAGTGTCTTAAATTATTGTCTTAAAATATTGAATAAGTTAATTATAAACCATATTGTCTCTAAAAAATCTATATTGTCTCAAAAAAAAAACTCCATATCATTCCTCTCTCTAAATATTTATGATAGGGAACGGTGGAATCGAACCACCAACCTTCTGCATTATACAATGCAAATGCTCTACCATTGAGCTAGCACCCTGTAACTTCATATTATAATAAAAAAAATTGTATTATTTAGAGCTCTTCTTGGACAGTGAACACAAGAAGCACACATGAAGCATGAAACAATATTTTGGCTAATTTTTTTTAAAATGGTTCTAATTTTTTTATAAAGATTTATGCCTGCTTTATCCAGAATTGAGTTCTGATAGAGATTCCTGCCATACTTGAGCCACAATGCAGTTCTCATGGAGATTTTTGTTTGCAAGCCACAAAGCTCCATGCTTGTACATTATTTTTTGTTTTAAACATTGCAGCTAAAGAAACCGTGGCATGGTAGAGTGGAGTTTATCAAATAAAATTTTCTTATCATGTGAGATATGATGGAATCTCGATTAAAAAATGATCTGTCTTTTACTATAGTGTGTAGAAGGGGCACCCAAGCTTCTTTAAAGTTTTATGTGTCCTTCTCCCCATGCAATCTACAGATCAATGCAACAACATACATGTACGATTCCCTTAGATTGGTGGGTGAAAAATCCCCCTTTGATAGGTTTTGAATGGTTTCCCCTAAGCCCACCACTTGCTCAAAACTTTATGGTATTTCTTTCACCTGCCAAATTTCTCTACCCATTCAAGTGTCATTGACACTTCCACTCTTGCAATTTGATAGTGAGTTTCCAAGCTACTAACTATGTGACAAGGTAAACAAGTCGTTTTCCATTCTTGACCACATACTCCACAGAAAGCAACCTGAAAAAAATTAAAATCATATTGTAAGTTCTTAACCCTTAAACTGCATTAGCCATTAGTAAGGGCATATTCAAATGAAAACGAATCATATTGTTACTAGACCCTTAATCTACATTATGGATTCGTAAGGGTGTGTTCAAATGAAAACAATATTTAGAGGAGATATGTTTATTATAATGATAGCATTCACATCCAAGGTATTTGAAAATAACATAAAAATAGTCCCACTTGTTAGAAGACACAGAAACTCAATTCTATTTGATATTATGCTACAAACTAAACATCATGAACTTACAGGATCCCCTGAAATAGCATCGAAAAGGAAAATTTTCCAATCCTGTTTGCAATAATTTGAAAAGAGTCACAACAGTATAAAAGAAAAGAAAATACATTCCATCAAAGTAGAATCCCTAACTTCCCTTCCCAGTTGAGGGTTTTCCTATATTGAAAATTAAGTTGGAATGATGAGCCTATTGATGCATCTATCTGTTAATATCGTTGAATGAAAATATGTTGCAAAAAACTTTAGAATCTTAGAAAGTGGGAGGACGAATTATATTGGTATGGTTTGTACTTCTCATAGTAGTGGTTTATTCCAACAGCCACTCCCATTGAATGGAAAGTATGAATTAAAAAAATTCCTTCATGTTTTCGATGCAAATTTCTCTTCTTACTATTTAAAAATAAATAAGTACAACTTGAAGATAGACAGGTGAAGAATTGGATATAGCAATGCTATGGTAAAATTTCAATGAAAAGTAGAAATCTCTCTTTCTAAATCCCCACATTAGGTGGCAAAACATTATAGACCAAACAAGGTTTATTCAAATTGATGTTAATCTCCATAAAAAAATACAAAATTGCTTCAAAGCATCTACTTTGACTAGCACATTTGTCAAATGTATTCATTGGAAATTGGGATAGAGGAGCATATCTTTTTAAGTTATCATTAAAAGCTAAGAAAGAAGGCTAAATTAATCAAGAATGGCTTACTTTTGTATAAATCAAAGACTCAAACACCATTTAAAGATACAAATATATATGGAATGTCGTACCTTGAAAGATTACTTAAAAGTCACACAAGCATATTGAAAAAAAAATTAAAAAATTAATTCTCAAAAGAATCAGAACACAAACATATACATCCATAGGATGAGGATGTGAGATGGGTTTATCCTCAATATTTAATCCAGTAATATCACACAGGTCTTCGATAGATGTAAATAAACAAATATTTGGAGGCTGTAGATAAGCAAGTAATATCCTTATATTTGAAAAATTGACATGTATGAAGCATTGAATTATTCAATAGAATCCTCATAATGCAAGATATAGAGGAAAGGAAATAAAAGCTATGAATGTACATTTCTTTGCCATGCCCCTTAAGAAACTGGAGACAAGATTTTACATCTTCCATTGGAGCTTTCTCCATGTTTGAAGGCCCATAATTTCTAGTATAAAACACTGGAATATTTTGATCATCTTCAGCCATGAATTGGTGCATATAACTTGTTTAGTGTAATTCAATAATTCCTCTCTGCACATTAATGTACTAATCATGTTGCTTTTAGTAGGGAAGGCTAGGATAATTCCCATGATTTTCATTATAGCATATGTGATCGGTGATGACCAATTCATTTGCATTGTGGGAATATAATCATAAGGTCTGCAATGGATAGTAAAAGTTGAGAAAGAGGGAACATTACCACTATAAGGGAAAACACCCTTAGGATTAAAATAGGGACTTTTAGTATGAGTTGGAATGATCAAATCCATTTTAGCATCAAAATCTATAAATGGAAGGAGCAGTAAAATGGACCTCCATTCCACCCATTCATTCATAATAGCTAACATGCTCTCCCCCATTTGTAGAGCATAGATACAGACTCAAAACACTCCTTAGGTTCTATGGGATAACTTATGTATCATTTGACAAACCGATATTCCCAATGATTAAAATAACAAAGACTGGTGCAAGCTCATCTATTGACCAAAAAAATCATGTCCACCAACATAGGATTTATCCATAGCTTCTTCCCCACCTCAAATACAAAATCACAATAACACCATTGCCCTCCTAATTAAATTCCATTTTCTTAAAACACAATAACGTGAGATGGTTTTCCTAAGGAAAAATAAACAATGTGGAATTGTACATTCCATCTCAAAGTTGGATGCCATTCCAATCCATGTCTGCTCAAATAATTGTGGGTGAACTCAATACCATGTGGTTCCAATTACAAATATCAATATACATTTGCTGGATTTTGGATGAATGTGAACTATCCTCAGATAAATATGATTCACCTTAGTATACAATTTTTGAATGTTGTATGCATGTGAAGTATCCTCCACATAAATATGATTAATAAATATGGAGTCACAACCATGTGTTTCCAACCAATTAAACTACGAATTAGGTAGATTCAAAGGTTAAATAATTTAATAAATATACATTCAACCAAGTTGCTACATACAACCAAAGCAACAACAACTTCTGCATTCAACTAAGCTACTGCAATCAACCAAGTTGCTGCATACAGTAAACCCTCATCCAAGTTGTTGCATACATCAGAAGTCAATGACATAGTCAAAGAAAGCCACCACCAGCTGCGACCTCATCAAACAGGGCTCAAGGAAACCCCATCATGTCACAATAAGGAAGATCAAACCTTAATTAGGTAATGACTCAGCAAATCAAACCTTAAACAGGACCTCGATAGAAGATTAGACCTCAAGCAAGCTCATGGGGTAGCAGATCAAACCTCAAATAGACCATGGCTAGCAGATCATACCTCAAACAAGCTCACTTGATAACATATCAAGCACATGGGATAGCGGTTATGCAGGAATCCTCAACAAGCTCTCAACAGGGTCACGACTCAGTCACAATGGCAATATCAAACTTCCAACAGATCCTAGAAGCATAAAACCCTTGACATGAACCTATATCAGTCAATCAGATCAAATCTAAGATGTTTTATGAATGATAATCTAAAAATGAGGAAGTAGACTTTATTATATAGGTTTTTATTGGAATCTAGAAGGGTCACTCTCATAACTTAGGGTTTCATTAGTTAAGGAGGGTACCAACAAATTAGAATATAATATATATAATAAATTTAGGGGTGGGTACTATCTTATGTTAAGAAAATTCACCACACATAAGAATTAAATCAATATTATAATGTTCTTAGGTGAGGGTACCAAGGTCATGACTCATGGATAAGGGTATTAGTAACCATCTTAAAAGAAGGGTGTTAGTACAAGGACCAATCAAGTGGTACAAGTAAAACCATGAATCAAGAAATGGCACATGACCCACAAGCCATAGGACCAAAGGTGTAACAACAAGTTGGGTCAACAACCCCTTTACGCATAACACAAAAAACATCAAGGCAACTCAAGGTGGGTAGACAACCCTTCTAAACACAAGTTTGGGTGGTGAACAAGACAAGGTGTTAAATATTCTAACCACAATACCAAGATTTAAAAAGTGGGAAGACCAAGGATGAACAACCAAGGTGGGGGTTACAACCATTTATCTCTCTCTCAAATGTTCAAGTGTCCCATACACTAATGGAAATTTCATCATTGTTGTATAATGATGTGATCATGTGGTCCTCTTGATTGCTCCTGAGGTCAACTTCTAGTGACTCCATCAAGGGGTGGGCAATACCTTGAGAAGAAAACCTAGCTCAATCATCTCGAAGACCTAGGAGAGGAGGGAATCACACATCATCATATTGGTTAACTGACCAAGATCCACCTGGTTAACTAACCACGTATGTAGTTGCAGGAACTACTTCATCCGCGTGACCAAGAATCTGCCCAGTCCCAAACCATGAGGTATTTGTCTCAATGTGCACGATCCTCTTGGTCCTTATGACCAAGAAACTATCTATTCCCATACTAGGATACCCTAGAGACAAATAGAAGCCCTAGACACATGCTAGGGACTTTGCCATGGCATCAACCCACTTGGTCCCCGACCAAGAACCCCAAGAGACTATTGGGGGCCCTGGGGTAACTTCTAGGGACTTAGTTTTCCTAGTTAACTGACCAGGAATCCTATTTTTACCGATTAGGGTACCATCCTCCCTGAGAATGGGTGTCGTAGATGCATTAACTTTAACATTCCAGCGGGCCATGTCGTATTCCTTTAACGATATTAAAATATTTTTGGAGCCCTACCTCGATGATTTTCCCACTCATTTAAATCGTTGTGAGTTTCACATTGATCATATAACGGTTGCGTTCCTCATATGTCGATGGTATAAAATCCGATAAAATCCTTAGAAGTGCATATTCTGTGTCGATTCTCGGCGTCTCCTTAGATTCATGATTTCCAAAGATGGGATCCACATAGATCAACTCAAGGTAGAGGACATCATATACTACCCCCACCTACGAACATTCCAAAACTTCAAATTTTGTAGGGGAAGGAAAACTAATTGCACCATTTCATGTGTAATTTTGCAGAAAAGACACAGGGTTATATGTGATTTTTAAAGAAGGATGTCCCATTTATTTGGGATGACTACGTTTGATCTTCCTTTGAATTCTCAAGCACGGTATTACCCATGCACCTGTGTTACAACAACTGGATAACACCAAGTATTATATCCTCTATATTGTTGTCTCCACCTCCACTATTGGTATGGTTGTTGTTTAGGAGGATAACCACGTGCAGGAACATGTGATTTACTACCTTAGTAAGGGTCTCATAGAATCTGAAACCCGTTGTTCACATTTTGAAAATTTATCTATGGAATCCATCATCGTTGTCTAGAAGTTTTGTCACTATATCCTGCTCCTGACTACTACTATCATTGTCAATTCTAACCCTATGTATCACGTCCTAACATGTCAGGTACTGGGGAGAAAATATTCACGCTAGATCGTGATTCTCCAATAATTTGATCTCTAGTTTGAAAAGGATAAATCCAAGAAGTCGTTAGTATTCTTTGAGATAATTTGCAATCTTCCCCATATTGATCAAAAATTTGATCCCTTTTACTCTCTCCCAGATGACTCATTGTTCTTGATCAGTACTTCTCATCAGTGGTACAAAGATATCACCTTGTATCTCCAAAAAAAATGCTTTGGACCTCACTTATCCCATGATGAATACATCATATACGTCACCATGCGAAATATTACGTGATCATTGATGATACCCTATATCTCTGTGGCATTGATTCTATCATACGATGATTTTTAACTCACGAAGAGGCCGAGCATGTCTTGAATGATTTCCACTCGAGGGCATGTGGTAGTCATGTCTCTGGGATGGCGACGACCCAGAATATTTTACACGCTGGATACTACTGGCCATCCATCTTCAAATATTGCATGGAAGCGGTCAAGAAGTGTCCTCCTTGCCATCTTTTTCATCATAAAAAGTTCCCACACCCCGCCCCGGTCCATCCAGTTATCGCTGCCGTCCCCTTTGCAAAATGGGGAATTGACTTCATGCACTGTAATCCTACCTTGGTTAGGGGGCATGGATATATTATTTTCCTTGTGGAATAATTCACCAAATGGGCCGAAGCTATGCCTACATACAAGGAAGACAGGGAAACTACCGCACTCTTTATGTCCAAACATATCATCACTAGATTTAGAGTCTCGCAAGCCATAGTCACAGGCCATGGTTCACATTTCCAAAATCCGATGGTAACTAAATTAATCACAAAGTTGGGATTTTGTCATAAAAAATCAACCCCCTACTATCCTCAATAAAATGGATAAGTAGAGGCCATTAACAAGGTCTTGAAAACCATGATTTAACGTATGGTGGGCGCTCACAAGTCAAATTGGCATGTGATTATTTTTCAACCCTTTGCACATATAGGAATTCCGTCAAAACCACTAGTGGTTTCACACCTTTCCAGTTGCTGTATGGACTAGAGGTAGTATTTCCTATTGAGTGCCAAATTACGTCTTTAAAACTAGTCATTGAACTTTTAAAAAACAATACCACTGAGGAAGAAAGATTCTTATACTTAGATAGACTCGATGAGACTCGCCGTGATGCAGCTTTGGCCAATGAAGTGCATAAGAAACACATAAAAGCCCAGTATGATAAATATGTAAAACCCCATACCAAAAACATGATAATATGGGGGTAGGTAAACATGAGTCCATGTGGCATGGGCCATACATCATAAAATGTGTTTTGGAAAAAGGAGCTTATGAGTTAGTTGATTATGACAGAATATCATTAGGGGAGCCTCAATTTTAGGTATCCAAACAAATTTGTCATGTAATTAAATAAGGGTCACTATAATGTAATTGTTGTACTATGCACCATGTAATTAATATAATTTTCTTGTTTAATTTATTCTTATATACTTCTATCTCATCTCTTGTGCCCATGATTTTTTAACATGGTATCAAATCCTAGAATTACCCCAAATCTCTCACGAGAGTGGCTAGAACATGAGATTATTGTAATCACGGTGGTTATACGATACATAGGTTAGATTAAACAGAATTTCCTAGGTGTGTACATTTTTATCAATATTATTTGCAAAAATAATTTTGTTTTGTTGTTTCTAAGTAGGTTATTATTATATCTTAGTATTTTGCTTCTAATGCTGGTGAGGAATCCTTCAGCTCATGGTTTGTCTTTTTTAGAAATGGAAGTTTGCACTATACCTAACATGTACATGCCTGCAACTTTATCTAATTCATGTCTAATACATGCCAAAATTGAATCCACTATCGTTCTGAGTCGATGCACATTTATTGTTCTCAGTTTCTTTCTAGTGATAAAATGTTAAGATCCAATAACATGGTTTTAATCTCTTATTCAATGCATGTAAAATTCCCATTGTCTGAGTAGAAAGTAGGAATGAAGGTGCCATAGAAGTGCATAATACAAGAAAATAAGGCCCTGAACAAAATCTCAAGACCATCGAAAGGGTCACTAAAATTTCACCATTTGTGTTCTTTTTAGATATGTGGAGGACAACTTATTCTAAACAAATTCGCTGCATGAAGGAATCAAGATAGTGTAACTCAATATGGATTGTTTTCCAAGTAATTTGAGATTTGTGGTCTAGGTAATGATCCCTCACATTTTGTTGAAGTTATGAGACATGTGGATTGTCCAATAATTGACATCAGAAGATCTGTAATTTGGGAGTTCGGGGAGGTGGAATCTAGGAATTCATAAATCCCGCTCGCAAATTCTATCTTTATGAGGATGATGAGACAACATGATGCAGTACCTACAAGAATTGGAATATGTAGAGAAGAAAATATGCTTCAGAAGATGTTTTCTCTTTTATGTTGTTATTTTCAATCAATTTTTTTAATATTGTATCATTAAGAGGGTGTGTTGAAGATTAATGCTTCAATTAGTTTAAATTTTGTTGTAAATAAAATGTTATGCTACGGTTATGCTCACTTTTAGTTATACAAGCGATTTTTTCATGTAATTAAATAAGGGCCAGTTCAATGTAGTCGTTGCATTATGCACCATGCAATCAACAAAATTTTATTCTTTAGTTTATTCTTATATGTTTCTATCTCATCACTTGTTCCCATCATTTATTAACACAACAAAGTCATTTCAATGCATTGTATGATGTAGACTACAATCCCTAAAGGGATTGCATCAATTCACATGTTGAACTTGGATTTGATGCACCCGTCCTTTGGAACACAAATGGATCCCATCTAGTGCACAGATTACTATTAGTGAGTGAAAAACACTGAAAACCATGTTGAGTTTGACAAAATCGATCTAGATGTGACCTTGTCCTAGTGTCGATCTAACTGAGGAAGGAAGTAAACAGGTCCACTTTATCATTGTTTTTTAGCCTTATTGCATACCATGAAACTAATATGAATTGAATCCAATTCATGCACATGATCAAGTCCAAAAGATGCCCAAACTGCAAGGAGAAGTGGACCATTCACCCCCTCAAGAAATGTAGGGACTGATAGTATCAATCCCCTACAAGTGTACAAGGAGGGATGGCAGACTGACCATCACCCCCTAGAAGCATACAAAGGGAGATGGTGGAAAAAAAGTGGGAAAAATGAGGCTAGAGAAAGGTATAAAGGTAAGTGTATCACCTAGGAAATAAAGTGGGATCTCCAATGAACCTAAAACGGAAAATAAGGGTGTAAAAGTGCCCCATGATTAAATTCACCATGTGTCCCTAAACAATTTGACGTGGTGAGTTACAAATCACCAAAAATGATCATTGGGACTCATATCCTGTCAATTTCCTTGGATTTGTGACATTGATTTACAGCCTGGGTAACCCCTATCCTATGAGTCCACATGCACAATATTTTTATAATTGACGATTTGTAAAACAAGGGTTTTAATTAGTAACATGTAGTGTAATTTTTCATTAAGGAGTCAATTCTTGAAAAATCTAACCTTGGAGCAACTAGAGAACTTCATCACATTATCCTTTACAAAACATACTTTTTGGAGCTCATGACGCTCAATTATGTTTCTCTAGACCAACTTCAATATGTGTCCTCGCAGACCTAGACACAATAGGAAGCACAAAATGTCAATTTACAATTGAAAATATGCATAGTAATATGAAGACATATGTGTCTAAGACATGTCATGTTAATGTTTCTAGTGCATGACATACACAAAAAGTTATCATCACACATGATTTGAGGGAGAAATATAAGGGCATTGGTTCCTAGGGTTTGGAAAGCTAAGGGTGTGTCACTTCAACACAAGCATGCTTAGGGATTAAAAATGATGGTTTATGAAGAATATTTGGTTTGAAATTAGGGACTTAGATACCTTATATTATAAAAACTTTTAAGGTTTATGGATGCATGCAAAATTCCATACACCATCCTAGAGAGCTAATAGAATTGATATTTATGAAGGCATACTTTGCTAACAAAAAAGAATGGATTGGGACAAATGGGAGATCTAAGGCACATGAATAATCCATCTTGTAGAACATGAGATTAAACATTTTCATTCTCCCAATAAAGTGAAAGGAGCTTGCAAAATACGTAGCAATATGGAGGTAGGAAAGTGTGCAACAAAACATGTAACTGAATTGGAATCATGTCAGTCTAGAACTTATGTACTTCTATCACATATCTATGCTACAAATTTTAGGTGGGAGGATGCAACAAAGGAGAGAACCATGATCAAAGAGAGAGGAGCGAAAAAAGAGTCTACATAATGTTGGTTTTTGGCCAAGAACATTGTGCAGGGCACACACACGAAGTTGGTTCCACTTTTTAGTGCCACTTTAGAAATAAAAAACGCACATCCGAAACGGAAATCCATAATGCATATGCGTTATTGTGGCTCGGTTCGGACAAACCCGAGCCCAAAACCGAGGCTAAGATTAGTTAGCCTATATCGCATATGCGATATATCGGACTTGTGTTTTTTAAGAGTGACAAATCGCAAGTGCGATATATCGCACTTGCATTATATCGTAAGTCCGATTTCGAACACCAAAACTTTGTTACAACATCTACAAATTGTTTCATTGCATTTCTTATGACACCTAACCCAACATAGAAAAGAAAACAAGGTTCCTATTGGGATAAAGCAGGTTCCCTAGACACCTAACCCAAGATAGAAAAGAAACAAATGGTTTAAATACTTTCTCCTAGATCCAGTTTATACACAAGCCAATCCAAGCAAGCATATGCATGAGAAGGGGTAGATGTCCCACCTCAGCCCTAAAGGTTGTCCTCGATGCTCCTTGTTGATCCAGCTCCTAGCTTGAGGATCCAAGTTGATGAGCATACAAGCAAAAGGAAAATACAAGCAACTTCCAAGAACAAGTGTATCAAACCAAATATATTCACTAAGAATATAGTATCTTCTTTAGAATCCTATTGACGCATCTCTATTAGACCTTTATATTGCAAATGGGCCCAACAACCTTATATTAAAAAACTATTTAACCAACATGTGGATCATCTTAAATTTTATTTCCTTTCACGATGATCAAAATACAGTCTAAGAATCATGATCTATAATGGTATATGTACTCCCATTTCCTCTCATTCCTCTAGAAGGATTGAATCCCTCCATATCTATTCCATATTTCAAAGTTGTAGTCGAAATAGGGTTCAATTCATATGGTCTTCTTATTTCACCATCATTTGTGTTTTTGTTTTTGTTCTCAGTTTGTTTTTAAGATTAGAGTTTCATTTATTGTACTATTTTTTTTTTCTCTATGCAAATAATTTTACTTGCAAAGGCATAGTTAGAGAGATTCAATTCATTTATGAGAGAGGGGACCATATACAAACTTTGTTTGTTCTATAGATGTGAATACTAGAGATGATTTGAAACATTAATTTTCTTGTCTTATATCCATTCTTATTTGAGATGTAATGCTTCTATATAAGGCACCTTGGATCTCTTCTACAACTAATGCCACACGTACAATTTGTGCACTAAATTGATTTCTTGTTTCGATATCTTCTCCTCTAATTTTTTTTCTTCCTTCGATGTCTTCTATCATACCCTTCTCCATATAACTCCCTCCTTGCTTATCCAACCACACCATGTCACCCATCCATGCACCCACTATTTCAACTAAAGTTATTAAAATGGAGGCTAATATCTCTTATTATAGATCATAAGAATAAGCAACCCACTTCCTCTCTTCTACCATTACCTTTTCTCCCTTCAAACCTATTTGCCCCTATCCTACGAAGATATAAAATTAGACATTTGAAAAAAACTATTCTCTATCTTTATCTCATTACTCACATGATCTCTTTATGAAAATATATTTGATGACTACAAATATGGTAATTCAATTACAAATAAACTCCATGGAGATAAAATAACACATTTTGGTAATGATGTTTTGTAATCAATACTTATAATGAACATTACTAATTTATAATACATATCCTAAGGTATTTTGAGTTCTTTTCTTTGATGAAACTTTATTTTGATTAATTATGTGTTCTACACAAACATATGATAATTAACATGAAGGAGAAGAGCATTCCTGGAATTACTCTATATCTAGTAAAATTTTGTATGAGGATGTTGATTGTTGGGTAAACCATTGGAAGATAAAAGGGGCTCCATAAATTTATATAATATAAATACCATTAATAGCAAAGGAGAAATTGTGACACAAAATCCCAGTGGGTTAGCTCAAGTGGTTGAGTGTTGTAATCGCAAGTAGAAGAAATCCTGGAGTGGCTATGCAAGGTCTCACTTGATGTCCAAGCTCAAATGGTGCAAACATGATTATCGCTCCCCTAAGGCATGACATAGAGTGAAGATGTTGTAATTATCACTCCCTAGTAGGCTTGCAAGGAGTGACAAATTTGTAATTGTCCCTCCCTAGTCAAGGAGCAACGGGTGAAAATCCTTATACATTGGCAAAAATGAAGGTCCAAATGATGGGATTTTGACCTACTAATTAAGGATTTGTAGAATTCAATGTGCCCTTGTCTCCCTCGTCCTTGGTCCAAGGAAATCCACAATCATTTATTCATTCATATATAAAGGATTAATAGTCCAAGGAAATCCCCAATCATTTATTCATTCATATATAAAGGATTAATAGAGTTAAAAAACGCAAATGCGATATATCTTACTTTCGATATATCGCAAGTGCAATTTGTAATGCAAAAAAAAAATATTAAACAGAGGCCCGCAGCCTCATTTTCCCAATCTACACAGTAAAGGCCGTTGATATCGGGAAGGCGAAAAAACGCATAGTCGATTTGCTTTTGAGAGAAGGAGGAGGTAAGGCAATTCACAATTCGGATAAAATGGAAGGTAGGTGGCAAGATTTACTAGTTTGTTAATTCCTTTTGAAATTTTCATTATTGTGTTTGTTAATTTACTAGTTTTTGTATTTTTTAAAACCAATTTAATAAAATTTGTTACATGTATTAAAAAAAAAACAATGAAATTTATTAATTAAATTTTGAAATTGTTGTTTTATTCTCAAAAGAGAACACAAAACCAAACCCAAACCAAAATCAAAACACAAGCCCAAACCCAAACCAAAATCCAGACACAAACCCATACACCGAGGAGGAACGCGACCGTAATTAAGAGATTTTGGCTCGTTTTGGTTCATTGAGGCGCCTTAGCTCACGCTTTAGAGGGGGGGACCACTTAATACAATCATTAGCCAAGGCATTATACTCCATAACAAATACAATTGCCAATGCCTAGGGAGCACTGTACAACATTAGCTCGTACAGAGATTCCCAGAGGCAATACTATTCCACTGGGTTGAGCTACAAAGATGTCAAAAAACTAAAGATAACCAAAGACCAATTGTTTTGATTATTCCAAGACTGTAGCACCGGATTGGTTCCACCCATCAGTAGATCACACATTTCCATATACTGGTGTGTGGAACCAAATATTAAAGCCAATTGGATGGATTGCTGGTACATGGTCTTCGATGAAGACCCTCACGGGAATAGAGACATCCCATTTTATTTCGTTAGGAAGCTGTATGCATAATTTATCCTGGGGAAACATGTGAATTATTTTGACATTCTAGAGTTCCAGGGTGTAGGTCATGGGATGCCCTAAGATAGGGAAGGGGCTAGGACCAATCCTAACTCTGTGCGACGCCCTCCATGCACACCAAACCCCCCTCAGGTATATCCTCCAGCGGGTCCCGTTCTTGATGATACGGAGGAGGCCTTATTCAATTTGGCTGATACATTGCTTCGACATGGGACTGCCATTGAAGGAAATGCAGGCCAAGGGGTTGGCACTTCCGAGGCTGTCCCATCTAGGGTTGGACCATCTCACAATGAGGATCCACCTTTTAGGTCCCCAGACCAAACCAAATCTACACATTGCACCGGTGATGCAAAGTATTCAGAGCATCAGGTTATTCCACACCCTTGCACATTGTATCGAAGAATATGCTATGGCCTTGCTTCAGAGTTTCAGGGCGATGGATTACTCCGATATGTAAGTGAAATTCATTCTTTACATAGTATATATATTTTGTTTTATATCACAGTTTTCAATTGTTTCATAATTTATTTCTATTTAAATAATTATCTGACAATTTACGTGAAGAAATATACAGCTAGTGTCCAATGACACCCCATATTTACATAATCCGACCGTTGATGCGGATGTCATTGATGCAGTGGTAAATGCTGCATATGATTTTGGTGCTTCACCATTAGCTGTAAGAACTTTACTTTTTAATTTGTCATCGAGTGATTTACACATTTATAATTTAGAGATTGCAACATTCAATACGTCTTAAACTCGATACAATATGTTTTATGCAGGGTGGGCACAATGAGTTTGTGGAATCCCAGGTTGGTCTATCCCATGTAGAGGAAGATTCCCAAACTTAAGTATTCTTTTAATTATGCTTTTAATGATTTGAAACCTGTATGTGTTTAATTATTATAAATTTTCTAATTATATCTTTATGTTTTGTTATGTAGCATGGTTACCAGGCTATGTTTCACTGTCTATTTAGACAAACGCCATTTAGTCCACCCACTGGGGACCCTCTTCCCCCCCAGGTACGTGTACATGTCTCGCTTTCTTTGAAAACGTCATTTTCCATCCATGTAGTATATATATACAACCTTGTTCTCTTTGTATTTTCTGACATTGTGTATATATGTTACTTTATTCAGGCATCTAGTGATGGAGTGGTGCTTTAAGAGCACAAAATCAACGTTGTTGGTGACCCACCTCTCCCCTCCCCCTGCAGGTTCGTGTATGTCTCTCTTTCTTTGAAAAGATCAATGTACGTCCATACATAGTATATATACAGTCCCATTTTCTTTGTATTTGCTAACAATGGTCCATATGTTACTTTATGCTGGCATCTAGTGATGCAGTGGTGCTTGAAGAGCACCAAATCGACGTTTTTGGTGACCCACCTCTCCCCTCCCCAAGGTACGTGTGTACATGTCTCTCTTTCTTTGAAAAGGTCATTGTACGTCCATACATAATATATACAGTCTCATTTTTTTTGTATTTGTTGACATTGGTCCATATGTTACTTTATGTGCAAGCATCTAGTGATGCAATGGTGCCTAAAGAGCACCCAACCAAGGTTGTTGGTGACCTACCTCTGCCCCCCCCTAAGTACGTTTATGTCTCGCTTTCTTTGAAAGAGTCATTGTCTGTCCATGTAGTATATATGTCTTGTTTTCTTTGTATTTACTAGCATTGACATGTATGTTACTTTATGTAGGCATCTACTGAGCTAGTGGTGCCTAAAGAGCACCCAACCGAGGTTCTTGGTGACCCACCTCTGCCCCCTCCCAAGTACGTGTATGTTTCGCTTTCTTTGAAAGAGTCATTGTCTGTCCATGTAGTATATATGTCTTGTTTTCTTTGTATTTGTTGACATTGACATGTATGTTACTTTATGCAGGCATCTATTGAGCTAGTGGTGCCTGAAGACCACCGAACCGAGGTTGTTGGTGACCCACCTATGCCCCCCCCAGGTACGTGTATGTCTCGCTTTCTTTGAAAGAGTCATTCTCCATCCATGTAGTATATATATGTATTGTTTTCTTTGTATTTGCTGACATTGACATGTATGTTACTTTATGCAGGTATATACTGAGCTAGTGGTTCCTGAAGAGCACCCAATTGGGGCCATTGATGACCCTGCATGCCCCCCCACCCAAGTACATGCAGTTTCAATGCCGAGGACTTACACACGTATGGTAAGTAAAAATGTTATATTTCCTTGGAATTTGAACAAATGTACATAGAGTTGTATTTATTTTTATAGCTTGGTAAACTAACTTACAAATTTTAGTTGGTGTGCAGTCTCTGATATTGAGAATGCATTCTCTTGTGGATCATTGGGAAACGCCATAGAGCAGATGCAAAAGAAAGATAGACTTCTCATTAGCCACTGACATTGGCAGTGAAAAGGGGGATAAATAGAATTCATGTATAGGGGGGGTACATATAGAATCCATGTATAGGGGGAATACATACATGTACCGTTTTGTTTGTATGTACACATAGATGTATAGTATGATCCACAATTATGTATTATGGCCATGGCATGCAATTTTTTAAAACATTATACATGTACATATAATATAAAGCAATGTTCAGATTTACCTATATGGTTGACTTGATATGGGATGGAGATGTGTATTATATGCCTTGCAGATATATGCTTGAATATGTTTTTAGTTTTATGGCTTTGTGTTTGTTTGATGTTGTTGTTTCCTTAAATGTTTAAAAATTTGAAAAAAACTTGTCCCAAGAAAGCCTTGAAAATTAAAAGAGATAAATTATGAAATGGTCAGTTACAAGGAAATAGTGTAACCAATAAATTATTAAAATAAGCTCATGAGGGTACGTTTCAGTTGCAAATGGACAAGTTTCCATCCAAGTACATGGCTTCTTATGGAATATTATGTGTTGATTTTTAAGCAGAATTCTTCCTGTTAGGGTTGTTTGCTTCCCAACTTAATTAAGACTCTTGTAAATAGTAATAACTAATTCCGTTCACCGCTTAGCTTTCATTTAATGAAGAAGAACCTTGGAGAGGGATCAAGCACCTTGGGGGAAGAGTTGGCGTTGCAAATAATGAATGTAATGTGTTCGGTGTAGAAAGGAAGGCTCTAGATGCCTTAGTGTATGGAGAAATCCTCTTTGTAAAACTATGTAATTTCATTTTTGGTGATTCTTCAACATTGTGGTATGATTACCAATGCTTTAATGAATGAGTATAAATGTGCTAAATGAGACAAGGAATTCTTAGTTGTAAAGAATCATGTTTGATAAATGTATTTGTATACTTCAAGTTGACAATGCAGTTTTGAATGTAAATTTGGGCATATCGTCATAAGACCCAAAAAAGGCATGCATACCCCCATTTATTTATTGATGATTTATTTTTTGTAAATATTTGTTATTTAAAGCTAGGTATGTACCTCAATTCCTATTAATGATTGATTTTTAGGCATGTTATTAACTTATTAGATATGTAAACATGCTAAGTGTTTCTTCCATAAGGGATGTAGTGATATAGTTGGAATAAGATTTGTAGTACTTCTCGAGCTATGAAATGAATTGTTTGGAATATTGCAATGTTGCAAGTGTACCTGTACTAGAATTCAATAGGGACACGATATTTTCCAAGAGTTGTGGAATGTGATGGGTCATTAGATTGTAGGATTTCATGGCCCATATAATAATATAAGAGATATGTTTTACTTAGAAAACTACGGTTTTGATCAGTTTCCATCAATGCAATCTTGCATTGTTGGGTCAACTCCACAAAAAACTCCACCGAGCTAGTGTTGGTAGCAGTCCCACATTGGAATTGCCCATACACACTTGCAGGAGCTAATGACATGCAATCTTGCTGCTCCATTTTTTTTTTCTCCCGGACCGAAAGTCACCAAGTGTCCATGAATGACATTTTCACGCGACTTGCAACTCGACATAACTTGGCAACCGGAGGTCGGATCGACTAACCGTCGACCCCGTTCCTCTCCTGGCATGCGATTACCTCTAGGTAGCCCTCTCCCTCGTGTTTTCATGGCCCAGTGACTTCATTGTGCATTCATTTCATAAACTAGGGTTTTGCCAAGTTTCCATCAATGCAATCTCGCATTGTTGGGTCAACTCCGCAAAACACTCCACCAAGCCATCATTGGTAGGGGTACCACATTGGCATTTCCCATACACACTTGTAGGAAGCCAACAACATGCAATCTTGCTGCTCCATTTGTTTTTTTGCTCTTGGACTGAAAGTCACCAAGTGTCCCTGAACGACGTTTTCATGTGAATTGCAAGTCGACATAACTCGGAAACCGGAGGTTGGATGGATGAACCATTGACTACGTTGGTCTCCTGGCATGCGATTAACTATAGGTATCCATATCCCTTGTGTTTTCATGGCCCAGTGACTTCATTGTGCATTCATTTCGTAAACTAGGGTTTTTCTGAGTTTCCATCAACGCAATCTCGCATTGTTAGGTCAACTCTGGAAAACATGTTGCAACATTAAGAAAACACTATGTGTCTAGAGATCACACGCTATATTATTCTTGTACTAAAGTATAATCCAACAAGCATATTCCTAAGCTACACTTTCAAATTACAAACCAACTAGGGTTTCATGAACTAGACACCGCATAATAAAACTACGGTTCACAAATTGAGACATGCAACTACAAAGTAGGGTTTTATGAAGTCTCTAGGTTTAGATCATGTACCTAGGCTATGCACATACATGAAACAAAATTAATAGGGTTGAACATGGATCACAAGTGGAACTTCACATGCATGCATGACGTAGAAGTAGAAACACATGTACATGAATTATATTCACATACATGAAATAAAATGCCATATACCTAGGATATGCACATACATGAAACAAAAAGGCCATATACCTAGGTTATGCACATACATGAAACAAAATGAATAGGTTTGAACATGGATCGCAAGTGGAATTTCACATGTATGCCTGACTAAGAAGTAGAAACACATGTACATGAATTATATGCACATACATGATAAAAAATTCCATATACCTAGCCTATGCACATACATGAAACAAAAAGGCCATATACCTAGGATATGCACACACATTAAACAAAATGAATAGGGTTGAACATGGATCACAAGTGGAATTTCACATGCATGCATGACTTAGAAGTAGAAACACATGTACATGAATTATATGCACATACATGAAAAAAAATTCCAGATACCAAGGCTATGCACATACATGAAACAAAAAGGCCATATACCTAGGCTATGCACATACATGAAACAAAATCAATAGGGTTGAACATGGATCACAAGTGTAATTTCACATGCATGCATGACATAGAAGTAGAAACACATGTACATGAATTATATGCACATACATGAAAAAAAAATGCCATATATCTAGGCTATGCACATACATGAAACAAAAAGGCCATATACATAGGCTATGCACATACATGAAACAAAATGAATAGGGTTGAACATGGATCACAAGTGGAATTTCACATGCATGCATTACTAAGAAGTAGAAAGACATGTACATGAGTTATATGCACATACATGAAAAAAAATGCCCTATACCTAGGCTATGCACATACATGAAACAAAATGGCCATATACCTAGGCTATGCACATACATGAAACGAAATGGCCATATACCTAGGCTATGCACATACATGAAACAAAATGAATTATTAGGGTTGAACATGGATCAAAAGTGGAATTTCACATGCATGCATGACTTAGAAGTAGAAACACATGTACATGAATTATATGCACATACATGAAAAAAAATGCCATATACCTAGGCTATGCACATACATGAAACAAAAAGGCCATATACCTAGGCTATGCACATACATGAAACAAAATGAATAGGGTTGAACATGGATCACAAGTGAAATTTCACATGCATGCATGACTAAGAAGTAGAAACACATGTACATGAATTATATGCACATACATGAAACAAAATGCCATATTCCTAGGCTATGCACATACATGAAACAAAAAAGGGCCATATACCTAGGCTATGCACATACATGAAACAAAATGAATAGGGTTGAACGTGGATCAGAAGTGGAAATTCACATGCATGCATGACTAAGAAGTAGAAACACATGTACATGAATTATATGCACGTACATGAAACAAAATGCCATATGCCTAGACTATGCACATACATGAAACAAAAAGGCCATATGCCTAGGCTATGAACATACATGAAACAAAATGAAGAGGGTTGAACATGGATCACAAGTGGAATTTCACATGCATGCATGACTTAGAAGTAGTGTTGATGTATATGTAACTTCGGAATGTATTTCACATATATGTATATTGTATTCCTATAGAGATGGTATTATTCCTCTATAAGGAAGTGTCGTCATTTATATTGTAAGTGTCGTAACTTATACTTGATGGGTTATTAGACCACCTTATTTGGGGTCGGCCCTGTATAAGTCATGTGGGTCAAAGGGTTATTAGACCACCCTATTGGGGGTCGGCCATGTGGGTCAAAGGGTTATTAGACCACCCTATTTGGGGGTCGGCCCACTCAACATTATGTTATGTGGTAAAGTTCGAGCCTACATGAGTTAGGTAAAAAGGCAAGTCAAGTCAAGTATAAATAGAGTGTGGGAGGCACTCTATTTGCTCACTCACTTCTCACACATGCACTCAAGGAGGAGTGGCGCACTCATGGAGGAGGAGGATCTGCTGCTAGGTTGTGTCCATCTCTTATGGTTGGTTGTATCATTGCTCTATCTATCTCTGAGGAAGTTATTGGGGGTTTTCACCTTTATGGTTTTCCCCAAGTAAATCTTTGTGTCTCTTGTGTGCTTGCATTATTGTCTCCATGATTGATATGCTGTAGATATGCTGTACATGTTGTTCTCTCAGTTAAGATCCTAGATCAGATTGAAGTAAATTCTGAAAATTTAACATGGTATCAGAGCTAGCCTGAAAGAAGGCATGATATGGCATGTATGACACTTGTTGCACTTACGATGCTAGGGCTTGATATAGCAAAAACCAGTCATCGTAGAACTTTAGCTATAAATCCGTTTTGGTGAAGTTTTCGGATATGAAATTGTTACAGGACGAATATTACATCTCCAGGTACCTTGTCTCCTAAGGAAAACCCATAATTCGTTGTACTTTGTGATTTATGATCTGTGCAATATAGGGTTTCTGCCTCTTCCAGATCTGAGTTAAAATCAGGTGACCTTGGGAAAAAGGTCATAACTTGGGATAGGAAGCTCCAAATGAAATTTCGTAAAACGTGACAGGTAGTAAACAGACTGTACTATCTCAGAAAACGTTTTCAGAGGCCGAAGGTGAACCAGTGACACGTGGCACGTCGTACAAGTTCGATCTCCTGTATTATCCCATAAACAGGTCACGTTGCGACACTTGGCGTAACTCTCTCTCAGAGAATCCAATTGAGGTCAGACCTATCAGGATGGAAATATAACAGGACGAGATATCTGAGGAAATATTTTCAGAGGCCGAAGTTGAAACAATGACACGTGGCACACTGTACAAGTTCGCTCTCCTGTATTATCCCAAAACAGGTCACATTGCGACATTTGGCATAACTCTCTCTCAGAAAATCCAATTGAGGTCAGACCTGTCAGGATGGAAAGCTAACAGGTCAGGCTATCTCAGGAAACTTTTTCAAACCCTTTAGATCAAAAATTTTGGAGTTACACCAGAAACAATCAGGTACATATTTCTGTCAAAACAGAATTATTTTTTGGTACCTTCATTCATGGCTTCCGGAAATTAGGGCTTTGGAGAAAGTTGGAATTTTTGTAATCGGAGACCACGGCTGAATGATACTCATCAAAAGAAAAATTTAGAGACCAAGATCAGAATTTTTGGTTGGGAAGAAGGCCGGGCTTGATCAGACCCTAGTTCAGGACTTGGATCAGAAAAGTGGAAAATTAGGGCTTCTGTAAAAATGGGAATTTTTGCAATCTGTGACCACGGCTGGAAGCTCCTCAGAAAAATAGAAGCTTAGAGCTTTGGATCAAACCTTTTGATGGGGAAAAAGAGTGGGCTTCATCAAACCCCATTTCAGGGTCACGTCCAGTGAATTCGGAAGTTTCAAAGGCAAAATTGAGGAGTGAAACTTTGCAGTTTTCAAATTCTGAATATACCAACTTGATCAGCTCATCAAGGCACATATTTCTATCCTGTCAAAAGTTTGAATTTTTGCGGTTTCTCTAACAAACCCATATCCAGCTCGAAGTCCAGTTCTTGCAAATCAAGTGGATTGAGTTAATCCTAGAAGAAGATGGATTGGTCATCTGCATAAGTGAAGAAGTTCCTGTTTCAGAGGGAGATGAGGCTGAGGCCTTACATAAGAAGATTACAGGCGATCTCGACAGGTATGACTCATCGAGGTATGTTTCAATATTTGTCCATGATTAAGTTTATGGTATGTTTGTCTTCATGTTATTACGGTTAGTACAATTTTGATTTTAGATTTGTCGTATCACCTTAACAAAATTATGAATGCATGATAGAAGATATTCATTGGTTAAGGTGTTGACACTTATGATTGTACTAATGCATTATGGTGTTGTATGAAGTTTATGTTGTCTACTAACATGAAAGGTACACCAAGGAAGACAAATCATGTTCCAGTTCAAGAACATATGATCATGATAACATGAGGACAAAGATTCATCCATTGTCATGGATCTCATAGAAGATCCATTTACGAGGTATGTATAACTTGGTTTTGTAATAGTTAACCTATGAGATATACAGGTTACTAGCACAAGTCATTGAAGAAGAACAAGAAGACATCATGTGAGTATGTTAGACATAAATAGCTAGCATGCTAATCCAGGTATGTTTTTCCTATATCAAGATAGAATCCTACCTTGTGTTAGGATCTTATACTGTTGTTGATAATGATTATTCATGATGGTATAGGTTTGAATAATCACAGGTTTTATGCATTTTATATCTCTTATCTTGATTGATGATTCAACTAACCTGAAGAGTCATAGGTTTGAGTAATTACAGGTTTAGACATGTTATGTTTCTTATAATTTGACTAATCATAAGAATCCTACATAAACCTTGAATGCTAATGCTTATTATTTCTGTTTGAAATGATCATGACTATACATGCTTGAGATTATTGTGTTTTAATAGTATACTAATGAATGTATGATTTTATATGATATCACAAGGATAACACATTCATGATACTAATAAGCATGCATAGGGACCAAGGATGAATATGAGATTCAAGAACAGGTAATCCAGGAAGCAAAGATCAAGAGGGAGTACACTCCAGTGGTTTATGCAAGGATGCAGATATTCAGAGGGAGTTGTCCATCTCTCTACATTCCACAACAGAAAGGTGTAGAAGAAGCTACTTCAGATTAGGACTCCAGCAGCTCCTGTAAGGAAGCAAAGACTCAGAGGGAGTCCACCCAACGAACAAACAAAGATAAGTATTTTAATTATCATTTCTTGCATATGTGTTTGTTTAAGTAAAATTGTTCAATGATGTATATGCTCATGTTCCTAGACTTAGGATATGTATTGTGCATATTAGAATAGTTGCATTGATGAATAGTATACTACTAATATACATGGGTAAGTGGCCTATGGCACTGTACAACATTCCATTGCTACTTATCTAGAATGAAACCTCTTTGCTGACATGTTGGGAGTTGTGCACACTCTTAACAATGTTCTGGTAGAGATTGGAAGGCATCTAGAAAGTTAGGAGATATGGATAAATGTTGTATTGAAGCATTGGCTAAGATAATTGCATGACTGTATGACATATTTATTTATGTGTAATAATTTGTTCTGAAAACTATGAGATGTTTTCTAATCATGCAATTTAACTTGTTGTGTAGGAAAGATCATATGCCATCACCTACAAAAGAAGAACTACAACATTTGTTCAGCACCAAAAATTATCTATTGAAGATATTGAAGTTCCCAGGATACGGGAAGAATGCCATGATCCGTCGATCATGAAGAATGATGTTTGGGATGTAATCCCAAGACATGAAGGGAAGTTTGCTATGACTTCCAAATGGAACTATCAGATCAAGCATGTTGCAGATGGCAACATTGAGAAATATAAAAGTGATGAAATAGAAGATACACCAGATGGATTCAAGACAGCTTCCTTGAATGGTGTAGTTGAAGAAGAAGTATATGTAGAGTAGCCACTTGGTTCTGAGACACATGATAGGAAATCATATATGTGCAGAACTTGGTATGGTGAAGATAGATTGATTGCCGACACGCAGCGGAAGCTTACTACCGAGTTCGAGATGAAGAACTTGGGGATGATGCACTATTTGTTTTTGACATGGAGGTGTGGCAGAGTGTAGATAGAATCTTCCTTGGACAAGGGAAGTATGCAGTAGAGATCCAAAAGAGGTTCGGGATGATGGATTGCAAGGCCATGGCCACACCTATGGCATCAAATCTGAAGCTTCTATGTGATGCTTCATCTGAGCCGATTGATGTCTCTATGTATCGCCAGATGATTGGGTCCTTGATGTACCTGACGAACACAAGACCAGACATTTGCTTTGCTGTGAACACATTGAGCTAGTTCCTGACGAATCCGAGGAGTGTTCACCTAGTTGCTGTAAAGCATATTCTGAGGTACCTGAAGGGTACAGTGGATTATGGGCTCAGGTATGAGGCGAATCAAAAGTTTAACCTGCAGGGTTATGTTGATTCAGATTGGGCTGGCAGTGCTGCAAATAGGAAGAGCACATCTGGGTGTTGCTTCAGTATGGGATCAGGTGTGATCTCTTGGTTTAGCAGGAAGCAGTCTTCTGTAGCACTGAGTACAGCTGAGGCAGAGTATGTTGCAGCCTGTTCAGCTAGTTGTGAGGTAGTATGGCTATGGAAGCTACTGTCTGAGTTATTTGATCTCTTGTTGGATGCTACTGGTATCTTCTGTGATAACCAGAGTTGTGTGAAGCTGTCCGAGAACCCAGTGTTTCATGTCAAGTTGAAACACATAGAGATCAAATATCACTATATCAGGGATATGGTGCAGAGAGGAGCTGTGAAGTTCCTGTATGTTACGACAGATGAGCAGATTGCAAATGTGCTGACGAAGCCACTAGCCAGGGTGAAGTTCGAGTACTTCAGAGAGAGGCTTGGCGTTCTTCAGATCGAGGACACTTCGAGGAAGAAGTGATGGACACATTTGCTGAAGCCATTCCAAGCATGTTGGAAGGAGGATCCTTCACATGGATGTGGATGTAAGCACTGGATGATGAGCATCACGATGATGTTCTGGTTTCTGCTTGGATATGATCAGTTGGATCATTTTTATGTATGTATGTACGCATCATGTTGGATGCTAGATATGATCAGTTGGATCATTTTTATGTATGTATGTACGCATCATGTTGATGCAGGATATGATCAATTGGATCATGTGTATATATTTTGTATATGCATCAAGTTCGATGCTTGGACCATGTATCTGTATATGTATCAGGTGGATACATTGTATGATCAGGTGGATCATGTTTGGTGATATGTATCATGTATTTGTATCAGGTGGATACATTGATGATCAGGAGGATCATGTATGATGATATGTATCAGGTAGATACTTGGTATGCATCAGGTAGATGCATTGATGATCAGGAGGATCATGTATAATGATATGTATCAGGTAGATACTTGGTATGCATCAGGTAGATCCATTGATGATCAGGTGGATCAGGTATGATGACATGCAGCAGGATGTTGCAGTGATGATCAGGATGATCATAGATGACGAGCTTTAGGATGTTGCTCCAGATGACATGCAGCAGGATGTTGCAGTGATGATTAGGATGATCATAGATGATGAGCTTCAGAATGTTGCTCCAGATGACATGCAGCAGGACGTTGCAGTGATGATGATCAGGATGATCATGGATATATCAGGATGATGTATAGTGAGTATCAGGGTGATACTCTGTGGCCGTGGATCAGGTTGTGCAGATGAGCATGTAATCCAGTGCCCTGGGAGATTTGCAGATGGTCTTTCGAGGTTTTGCCTATGGCATGTAATATCGGTGCCCTGGGACATCTGGCAAATGCTCTTTCGAGGTTTTGCTTTGGGAGGACATGTAATTCGGTGCCCTGGGAGATCTGCAGATAGTCTTTCGAGGTTTTGCCCATGGCATGTAATAGCGCCCTGGGATATCTGGCAGATGCTCTTGCGAGGTTTTGTCCTATGGCATGTAATAGCGCCCTGGGAGATCCGATAGGTTGGGCTGTGTGCCTGTAATAAGTCCTGGGATGCTCTTGCGAGGTTTTTCCATGACCACATGTAATTTGTGCCCTGGGAGATTTCAGGTCGGAGTTGTGTACCCGTAACATCCTGAGATGCTCTTGCTAGGTTTTGTGGTGGACCACATGTAATTTGTGCCCTGGGAGATTTCAGGTCGGAGTTGTGTACCCGTAACATCCTGAGATGCTCTTTCGAGGTTTTGTGGTGGGGTCACATGTAATAGCACCCTGGGAGATCCTACAGGTCGGAGTTGTGTACCCGTGACATCCTGGGATGCTCTTTCGAGGTTTTGTGACGCACGTAATAAGTCCTGAGGATTCCACAGTATGGCCAGTGATGACGAAGACCTGCAGGTGGTGGGCCTACATCCAGTATGAAAAAGGACTGGCTCTGTAGAACTTCCTATGACGAGTAGATTCAGAGATTGATTGAGATAGCAGTAGCAGTGACGATGATGATGACTCGATGATGATTATCTAGTGACGATGATCCAGAGAAGATGACTTGTGCTAGAAGAACTATGCTGAGAAATACCTTCCTAGTTAAGAGGGAGTGTTGATGTATATGTAACTTCGGAATGTATTTCACATATATGTATATTGTATTCCTATAGAGATGGTATTATTCCTCTATAAGGAAGTGTCGTCATTTATATTGTAAGTGTCGTAACTTATACTTGATGGGTTATTAGACCACCTTATTTGGGGTCGGCCCTGTATAAGTCATGTGGGTCAAAGGGTTATTAGACCACCCTATTGGGGGTCGGCCATGTGGGTCAAAGGGTTATTAGACCACCCTATTTGGGGGTCGGCCCACTCAGCATTATGTTATGTGGTAAAGTTCGAGCCTACATGAGTTAGGTAAAAAGGCAAGTCAAGTCAAGTATAAATAGAGTGTGGGAGGCACTCTATTTGCTCACTCACTTCTCACACATGCACTCAAGGAGGAGTGGCGCACTCATGGAGGAGGAGGATCTGCTGCTAGGTTGTGTCTATCTCTTATGGTTGGTTGTATCATTGCTCTATCTATCTCTGAGGAAGTTATTGGGGTTTTTCACCTTTATGGTTTTCCCCAAGTAAATCTTTGTGTCTCTTGTGTGCATGCATTATTGTCTCCATGATTGATATGCTGTAGATATGCTGTACATGTTGTTCTCTCAGTTAAGATCCTAGATCAGATTGAAGTAAATTCTGAAAATTTAACAAGTAGAAACACATGTGCATGAATTATATGCACCTACATGAAAAAAAATGCCATATCCCTAGGCTATGCACATACATGAAACAAAAAGGCCATATACCTAGGCTATGCACATATATGAAACAAAACGAATAGGGTTGAACATGTATCACAAGTGGAATTTCACATCCATGCATGGCTTAGAAGTAGAAACACATGCACATGAATTATATGCACATACATGAAACGAAATGAGGTATTGAAAGAACTTAGAAGAGAACTTTCATAATTGTTAGTTTTAAGGTTTATTGGTCATATGTAAAAATTGGCATAAATATTCATAAACTTGACATACAAGAGAACTTTTGGCATATGAAGATGATGATGAAAAACTTGACTTGAGAGCATGTTATTTTCCGATTTCTATTTGGTGTCTAAAGGCACCGGTTGTTCTTGGCACCTCCAATGAGACATGGAACTACAAACTAGGGTTCACAAATTGAGACATGGAACTACAAACTAGGGTTTTATGAACTCTCTAGGTTTAGGTGATGTACCTATGCTATGCACATACATGAAACAAAATGAATAGGCTATGCACATACATGAAAACAAAATTCCATATACCTAGGCTATGCACATACGTGAAACAAAATTAATAGGGTTGAACATGGATCACAAGTGGAATTTCACATGCATGCATGACTTAGAAGTATAAACACATGTACATGAATTATATGGACATACATGAGACAAAATGTCAAATACCTAGGCTATTCACAGAGATGAAACAAAATGGCTATATACCTAGGCTATGCACATACATGAAACAAAATGAGGTATTGAAAGAAGTTAGAAGAGAACTATCATAATTGTTGATAATTGTTAGTTTTAAGGTTTGTTGGTCATATGTAAAAATTGGCATAAATATTCATAAACTTGACATACAAGAGAACTTTTGGCATATGAAGATGATGATGATAAAATTGACTCGAGAGCATGTTATTTTCAAATTTCTATTTGGTGGTGTCTAAAGACACCGGTTGTTCTTGGCCAAGGATACAAACTGGTGTCTTTAGACTTCATTGTGCATTCATTTAATAAACTAGGGTTTTTATAAGTTTCCATCAATGTAATCTCGTATTGTTGGGTCAAGTCTGCAAAACAGTCCACCGAGCCATCGTTGGTAGGGGTCCCACATTAGAATTTCCCATACACACTTGCAGCAGCCAACAACATGCAATCTTGCTACTCCATTTGTTTTTTCGCTCTCGGACTGAAAGTCACCAAGTGTCCCTGAACGACATTTTCATGTGACTTGCAACTCGACATAAATCGGCAACCAGAAATCGTATGGACGATGTAACATCTCCCAAATATTGATGTGAGGATTTAGTGAATTTAAAAAAAAAAAAATTATTTTCACAGCACATAATAAATATAAATAAACCCCATGGATTGCTTTGTATCATTCCACTAAGTAACATTTTCTATTGATTTCTTATTCTTTCACTACATACATTAAACTGGACAAGATTGTCCTACCGAAAAATTCATGACATTTATAATTTATCACATACATCTAAATACAACATTTATAATTTGTCAGATACATTTAGATGCAACATTTATAATTTGTCACATACATCTAGAAGAGGACATACAAGTAATTGACACAACATCCCAATCGACAAAACAATAAGCCAAATTTAAACACACATAATCGAGACAAGGATATAGGTGGTTCACCCCGGCTGGGCTACGTCCACAAAGGCAGGTCAATTCTTGTAATATTCAAAGTCAAGGGATACATTATGCAACTCAATGTTGCTATTCTTCAGCTTCTCCTCTAGAGAGAGATCGATCTCAACAATAATCAAATTATATTCTTCTCGAAAGAGATCACATCTTGCGACACAGTTGTCGCCATAATTAATTGGCACTCTCATCAAGAGCATATCCAATACATAAAATTGTCTTCTTGTGGGCCTTTTTCCAAGCCTATCATTCAAACTATAAATACTAACCAAACATTGCACTATTGCTTACCCATTCCACTATACATAAATAAAATTGATCCTTTAATACCTCTAACCATTTACGAGGTCATGCCCCTTACACACAACCAGGATTTAACTACCCGAGCTATCCTTTGTGGCAGCATAAGCATAATACAGAGATCCTACAGGGATCTATGCTTTCACGGCAGTAATGAAACATAGCAAAGATCCTACCCTTTCATGACAGTAATGAAAACAAAAGCATAGTTATTTCGCTTTTGTGGCAATAAAGAAACATAGCAAGGAAATAATTACTTAACATGATAGTTTATATCAAAGTAACCATACAACTAATTTATTCAACCAAGGGAGTTAAGACTCTATTCTCATTACCAACTTCGAGAGCATTCTACATCCTCTAAATAACATTATACAACCATGCTTTATTTTATCAACCCTTTATATTTGTTAATATATATATATATAGCCCAAGACAATCCAAGACCTACTTCCAATAAGATCTAAGGACTTCTTTCTAAAACGACCACACTTTTACCAAGCCATTAATTAATATGTCTAGGTAAATCTTTATTAAGTTAATGGGTCAAATGTTTTTACAGAGATGGACGAGCAAAGGTTATAGATTATACTTTAAGGCAACATTCAAATTATTGCTGACCTCCTCTCTCCCATAATCGCAAAATTGTCAGACAATCGATAAATTGTGTGGCTAATACAAAAATATTTAACTGTAAGACAATAATACAGGGATCACTTAACTATATTGGGTTTGCTTTAACATAATGAAGGCGTTCTACAGGATCTACGTTTTAGTCAAAGAACAAGATCTGCGTTTTAGCCAACGATTAAAGAGATCATAACACAATGAAGGATGCAGAGATAAATGCAGGGTTTCCCGGCATTTGCGCCATCACAGAGATAAAGTAGAGCTCCTAGGCGTTCACGCTGTGAGCTGCGAACTACCCGAAATGTTGATAGCATAGAGTATACAAAACCTAAAAGCAAGCAAGAGGGATCAAGCTCACTAAGTTATCCCATCCATGCGATCTACATGATTACAGTGTTGTGGATAGTATATTAGAACTATAATATACAAACAAACATGCTACAGGGTGCAAGATCTTACGAGTTGCCCCTTTCCCCCTCCGCATGTCCTCCCCAAACATAGCATTTTAAGTTCATTTATACAGGGAGAAAATATTCAACAGAGTCTGCGTGTAGAGAGTTATGCACAGATGAATGTTTTAACCATGGGATCAGGCTGATCCAGCCGTCCCATCCTCAACTGAATCACAAAAATAATAATACAGAATGCAAACCTACTGCTTCAACATAGTCTTATGCACAGATGAATGATTTAACCGTGGGATCGGGCTGATCCAGCAGTCCCATCCCCAACTGAATCACAAAAAAAATTATGGGGATTTTGATATATCAGCAGCTATCTCCAACAACCAGGGATCGATCTCACAAGCAAGCCGCTCAGATCTGCAATGGAGATCCTTCATAACAATACGACATCCTCTATAGAGAATCGAAGGAAGGAAGGTTGCAATCTCAGTCAAAAGACTGTTCGTAGGCTGGGTGCTCAGATCTTAAACGGATATCCATTACATAATAAATACTGTTTAAAAATAAACAAAAACCAGAGTACAAATAATGAAATTCACATCTAAACGACATGCAGGTGATCACCCAGATCTATAGATACTAAAGGGTCAGATATAATTGATTTCTCAATGAAAGAAAGAATGCAGGGGTCGATCCTCACTGAGAGTGATCGCCCATATCTATGCAGCCACATAACCAATATATATATATAGAAAATCACAAACGACTGCAGAGATCATAATTTAGAAAAAACTGGATAATTACGCCCTGACCAACGAAGGAAATTGACACAGAGAATTACGGTTGAATACCTCGTCACGCCTTTGATCAACAAGGAGAAGTGATGCAGAGCATAGAGATTCGATACCTCGTTCATCACGCCAAGCTTCATGCAGCATCCCCTTTCTAACTGTAAATGTGCAGGAATATATTCATGCTACCCCCCGATCTCCCCCTAGATGGCAGCGTATCCACAAAAAAATAAAGCAGTCCCTTCCTTAATGAAGACAGGGGTTAAAATAACTAGCTCCTGGTATCTATGGTGGCGTATCAAGCTATCCAGCTCTCCACCTCAACGACAAATGGCAGTTTCAACTAAAACAAATGGCGGTTTCGCTTTAACAAATGGCGATTCATAATCAGACTTAAAATCCAAGGGGTGGCTTTAACGAGCTCAATACTCCACTCGGGAGACAATTCGCAGCATAAGCTCTCAATAAAATTCAACCAACACCCCACTAACTCCATAAATAATTAATTCTCCACTATATGCATCGTTTTCTGTTTGCTATCACGACTCCATCCCAGGAGACCAATTGCATAATCTTCTCCTCAAATTCCTCCACGTGGTCTTTAATATTAGCTTTATTTTCCACTAAAATAGTTGTCATTAAGGGCTGCTCCTTTGAACAAGGATATCACCTAAAGAAAATTCGTATATACAAAGTCCATTTATATAATCGATTCCTTTATATAGTTTTGTTTGTCTATATACATCCTTTTTATAATTAAATCTTTTCACAAATATATATATACATATATTATAAAATAATTCCTTTGCATCACAATTCTTGGATGTCTCTTTACCCTAATAATTGTACGAATACTTTATATAATTTGACTTTATCATTTAATCCAAGTTGCGTCGAATATCTATTATTTTATGACGATGATACTTAAAGCTCTAAGGTCAGCTGTAAAACACTTTTAATCTTCGTTTAAGTGTTTGTGACACATAGGTTATACCTACCACCTATTCGTTAGGTTAAAGTGCCTATCCTAATTATCATCCTTTTTCTTCCTCTCATTGTTTTTTAGTTGTCATTCTTAAGTTACGTAGTTGTCATCCCTCTCTTAAGTCTAAAATGACACTTATGAGTGTAATACAAATTTTCAAGGTCCACAGGTGGGGCCTTGGCCTTGAGCTCCTCACCTGGGCCACTTACAAATTATGACATTTTTACAAAACAATAGGATACCAGAAAGAGAGGGATATCACATCCTCCTCCCCTTTAAAAATAACACCATCCTCGGTGTTGATACATTGTAGCTGTTCGTCCTCTCTTCTTGAGTCACCTGGTTGCTTGCTTCCTCCTTTCTATTTTTACCTTCTTTGGTCTTTCATGACTTTCTCGCAAGTCACTATCAATCACCCTGCATTTTTTTGTTTTTTTTAAACCGGAATTCAAGAAACCGTAAAACTTATCATCAACTTCATAATCAAACTCATATTCATAAATACTGAGTCATTTATTGTAACATAACATTTGCAGTCTATGGAATATATTTTAGTCATTGTTTGTGCTTTTATTATCACAAGTACACATAATCCCAGTGATCGAGGAATGTAGACTATGCACTTAATCACAACAAACCATTCAGTTGATCCAGGAAATTCTTGTCTAACACCCGAGTGCTCACACAACAATCCTTTCGAAATTCTTGCCTAACACCTCAGTGCTCACACAGCAATTATTTCACAGATTTCTTGCCTAACACCACAGTGCTCACGTAGCAATACTTCCTCTTATGCATACTAAGCAGCGTCCTGCCTCCCGCATATGCATTTTCTTATAGTTTTCCTAGGTCTTTACAGACGGTTGATTCATTCGAGAATCCTGGCGGTTGTCAACTCCCTGATTTCCAAGGAATGTTTCAGTGCCATTAATGCACTATTACATAATTCCCCTCAATCCTTCTCGCTTGAATCCCGGAATTTATTTCCCCTCAAGCCTCCTCGCTTGAGTCAAGGAAAATCTCTTTCAATTTATCAATTATTTCGTCATATACATTTTGTAACCATACGATTACCCTGACCCATTTGGGCCTAGATCTTTATTCAATCAATAATTATCAAACTTAAAGAATAAATAACAGTTATGATGTGGATCTTAAATCCTCACCCCCTTACTTTACCATGCATAACATTTATGCTCTTGTCTTTCCACAGGTTCCACAGAATTTCGACCATATGCCTAATTCACCTGTTAACAACAAAATAAAATATTTGTAAGGAGATCTTTTCTATGCGTAAAATAAAGGAAATATAAGAAATTCATCCTCCACAGTGTACTATCCATACTTGATCAAAACATTCTCTTCTTACTAAGCTTTTGTGAGTGAAAAACACGCTGGTATATACCTTGTTTGAACTGTCAAGTACATTTATCATCCATCTCAAAAATAATCAAACTAAAAACTCTGATTGATCAAACGATAAGAATAATTATCTTAGAAGGAGAATTTCCATGATCATATTTTCTACTTCGAAGTAATGCATTCCTCTTCATACTAACCTCGGTAATAACCTGTACCTGGAATATGCCACCAAGACACATTGCGCCACATCATCATAAATTAGCATAATCAAATTACAAAATGATTCATAGCGAATATTAAGAACCGGTGAGAGTTATTTCATTTGGTGACTTCCTTCCTCCTTACGAAATCCGGAGACTAGGGTTAAACCCTAGATTGTCAAGTCTCACAATTTATTTGGAAGGATGGTATGTCTCCCTAATTCTCATTCGAATCCTATTTAGATATACCACTTTTGTATGCACTAACATCAATACATTGTTTTACATATATATGTATGTACTTGCACACGTTATAACAATAACTTCCTACCTTTCATTTACACCTACATGCAAGGTTACAAGCATGCTTCAATGTCACACAACAATATTATGATTTCTTCATAATTAGAGAATATTCATGCTTCAGTTATATGCTTTATTCCCGTTCGCTCTTCCTGCAACATGTACTTTACAGCATTCATCATTTAAGGATCAGTAGCATTTCACAAATTTACAAACTTGCTTGCGAAAGCAACTTGTTCACGACCATCCCAATTTTCTCAAATCTTAAGGACCTTTAAACTTGTCTTAAATCCTACTTAATGGATCTTTTACAAATATAGGATGCTTAGATTGTTCATCTAAATTATAAAAGTTATTCCTTGTAGCAACATAAGGACGTCGGAAATTACTGCATTCTACTAACTTGTAAGAGTATTTTATGTTGGTTCTAGGTTTCCAATACTCGTATTCGTATCACACAGCATACTTTTGTTTTTCGTCTATACATTTAATACGTGAACCACTATAATTTTATTCCTTAACAAAATAATCATTTTGACAAATATATATAATTGTGTACGGATCGCAAGTCATCATAAATCTTGGAAAGAAACATGTACTCATGCATTTTTATCATATGCATCATAACACCTAATCAGAATGCACCTGAATATATATTTATCTTCTTAGTGATAAATGATAACCTAGACTTCCTAGTTGATGCTTTAAGAACAAAATCTTAATGTCAACATAATGATGCTTCCTTCATTACAAAAAGTATTAACTATCTCAGTTACAGTTTCCTATATTACCACTATGTTAATGTTCATACATCACAATGCTTTAAAATCCCTTTTTCACATCTGAATATATTTTCTCCTATACATGCAATAATAAAACATCCTCATTTGTGTAGTATTGATTTACTTAAATGCCAGGGTAGGAAGACCATTGCTCAATAATATTTTGCAATTTGGTATAATTTAGTTAATTACTCAAGCAGACTTTCGGTCACATCCGTATCCTATTCTTCATCCATATAACTACACATATATTTAGTTTTGAGAACCAAGGGTTAAGGTTATTTACGCACCCTTTCCACTAACAATATTTAGCTAATTATGCAACATAATAAACATTCTTTGGGGCATCCCTATCAAGGAAATATTCATAAGTAGCACATGAAGAGTAAGTATATGCACAACCCTAGTTTATCAAGGTACATAAGTAGTGGAAAAATATACTTTATACCTAGATCTCTTCTAAAACATAATGCTTCGGCAAGAGAACTTACTTTCAATCAACCCATGGACGCCTTATCGGTTACTTGAAGGTGGATTCGTTTAGTTGCATCTCATAGGTAGAATATCTTCCTTGGTTCAACCAACTTATATTTCTCTTCCTTGCGCTGAGCCCAACTAAGCCCGAGTGTTTGCAACCTATGCTTTGATACCATATGTAACATCTCCCAAATATTGATGTCAAGATTTAGTGAATTTTTAAAAGAAACAATTTCTTTTCACAGCACATAATAAAGATAAATAAACCCCATGGAGTGCTTTGTATCATTCCACTAAGTAACATTTTCTATTGATTTCTTATTCTTTCACTACATACATTAAACTGGACAAGATTGTCCTACCGAAAAATTCATGACATTTATAATTTATCACATACATCTAAATACAACATTTATAATTTGTCAGATAAATTTAGATGCAACATTTATAATTTATCACATACATCTAGAAGAGGACATACAAGTAATTGACACAACATCCCAATCGACAAAACAATAAGCCAAATTTAAACACACATGATCGAGACAAGGATATAGGTGGTTCACCCCAGCTGGGCTACGTCCACAAAGGCAGGTCAATTCTTGTAATATTCAAAGTCAACGGATACATTATGCAACTCAATGTTGCTATTCTTCAGCTTCTCCTCTAGAGAGAGATCGATCTCAACAATAATCAAATTATATTCTTCTCGAAAGAGATCACATCTTGCGACACAGTTGTCGCCATAATTAATTGGCACTCTCATCAAGAGCATATCCAATACATAAAATTGTCTTCTTGTGGGCCTTTTTCCAAGCCTATCATTCAAACTATAAATACTAACCAAACATTGCACTATTGCTTACCCATTCCACTATACATAAATAAAATTGCTCCTTTAATACCTCTAACCATTTACGAGGTCATGCCCCTTACACAAAACCAGGATTTAACTACCCGAGCTATCCTTTGTGGCAGCATAAGCATAATACAGAGATCCTACAGGGATCTATGCTTTCGCGGCAGTAATGAAACATAGCAAAGATCCTACGCTTTCATGACAGTAATGAAAACAAAAGCATAGTTATTTCGCTTTCGTGGCAATAAAGAAACATAGCAAGGAAATAATTACTTAACATGATAGTTTATATCAAAGTAACCATACAACTAATTTATTCAACTAAGCGAGTTAAGACTCTATTCTCATTACCAACTTCGGGAGGATTCTACATCCTCTAAATAACATTATACAACCATGCTTTATTTTATCAACCCTTTATATTTGTTAATATATATATATATATATAGCCCAAGACAATCCAAGACCTACTTCCAATAAGATCTAAGGACTTCTTTCTAAAACGACGACACTTTTACCAAGCCATTAATTAATATGTCTAGGTAAATCTTTATTAAGTTAATGGGTCGAATGTTTTTACAGAGATGGATGAGCAAAGGTTATAGATTATACTTTAAGGAAGCATTCAAATTATCGCTGACCTCCTCTCTCCCATAATCGCAAAAGTGTCAGACAATCGATAAATTGTGTGGCTAATACAAAAATATTTAACTGTAAGACAATAATATAGGGATCACTTAACTATATTGGGTTTGCTTTAACATAATGAAGGCGTTCTACAGGATCTACGTTTTAGTCAAAGAACAAGATCTGCGTTTTAGCCAACGATTAAAGAGATCATAACACAATGAAGGATGCAGAGATAAATGCAGGGTTTCCCGGCATTTGCGCCATCATAGAGATAAAGTAGAGCTCCTAGGCGTTCACGCTGTGAGCTGCGAACTACCCGAAATGTTGATAGCATAGAGTATACAAAACCTAAAAGCAAGCAAGAGTGATCAATCTCTCTAAGTTATCCCATCCATGCGATCTACATGATTACAGTGTTGTGGATAGTATATTAGAACTATAATATACAAACAAACATGCTACAAGGTGCAAGATCTTACGAGTTGCCCCTTTCCCCCTCCGCGTGTCCTCCGCAAACATAGCATTTTAAGTTTCTTTATACAGGCAGAAAATATTCAACAGAGTCTGCATGTAGAGAGTTATGCACAGATGAATGCTTTAACCATGGGATCAGGCTGATCCAGCCGTCCCATCCTCAACTGAATCACAAAAATAATAATACAGAATGCAAACCTACCGCTTCAACAGAGTCTTATGCACAGATGAATGATTTAACCATGGGATCGGGATGATCCAGCCGTCCCATCCCCAACTGAATCACAAAAAAAATTATGGGGATTTTGATATATCAGCAGCTATCTCCAACAACCAGGGATCGATCTCACAAGCAAGCCGCTCAGATCTGCAATGGAGATCAATCATAACAATACGGCATCCTCTATAGAGAATCGAAGGAAGGAAGGTTGCAATCTCAGTCAAAAGACTGTTCGTAGGCTGGGTGCTCAGATTTTAAACGGATATCCATTACATAATAAATAGTGTTTAAAAATAAACAAAAACCAGAGTACAAATAATGAAATTCGCATCTAAACAACATGCAGGTGATCGCCCAGATCTATAGATACTAAAGGGTCAGATATAATTGATTTCTCAATGAAAGAAAGAATGCAGGGGTCGATCCTCACTGAGAGTGATCACCCATATCTATGCAGCCACATAACCAATATATATATATAGAAAATCACAAAGGACTGCAGAGATCATAATTTAGAAAAAACTGGATAATTACGCCCTGACCAACGAAGGAAATTGACGCAGAGAATTACGGTTGAATACCTCGTCACGCCTTTGATCAACAAGGAGAAGTGATGCAGAGCATAGAGATTCGATACCTCGTTTATCACGCCAAGCTTCATGCAGCATCCCCTTTCTAACTGTAAATGTGCAGGAATATATTCATGCTACCCTCGGGAATATATTCATGCTACCCCCCGATCTCCCCCTAGATGGCAGTGTATCCACAAAAAAATAAAGCGGTCCCTTCCTTAATCAAGACAGGGGTTAAAATAACTAGCTCCTGGTATCTATGGTGGCGTATCAAGCTATCCAGCTCTCCACCTCAACGACAAATGGCAGTTTCAACTAAAACAAATGGTGGTTTCGCTTTGACAAATGGTGATTTATAATCAGACTTAAAATCCAAGGGGTGGCTTTAACAAGCTCAATACTCCACTCGGGAGACAATTCGCAGCATAAGCTCTCAATAAAATTCAACCAACACCCCACTAACTCCATAAATAATTAATTCTCCACTATATGCACCGTTTTTTGTTTGCTATCACGACTCCATCCCAGGAGACCAAATGCATAATCTTCTCCTCAAATTCCTCCGCGTGGTCTTTAATATTAGCTTTATTTTCCACTAAAATAGTTGTCATTAAGGGCTGCTCCTTTGAACAAGGATATCACCTAAAGAAAATTTGTATATACAAAGTCCATTTATATAATCGATTCCTTTATATAGTTTTGTTTGTCTATATACATCCTTTTTATAATTAAATCTTTTCACAAATATATATATACATATATTATAAAATAATTCCTTTGCATCACAATTCTTGGATGTCTCTTTACCCTAATAATTGTACGAATACTTTATATAATTTGACTTTATCATTTAATCCAACTTGCGTCGAATATCTATTCTTTTATGACGATGATACTTAAAGCTCTAAGGTCAGTTGTAAAACACTTTTAATCTTCGTTTAAGTGTTTGTGACACATAGGTTATACCTACCACCTATTCGTTAGGTTAAAGTGCCTATCCTAATTATCATCCTTTTTCTTCCTCTCATTGTTTTTTAGTTGTCATTCTTAAGTTACGTAGTTGTCATCCCTCTCTTAAGTCTAAAATGACACTTATGAGTGTAATACAAATTTTCAAGGTCCATAGGTGGGGCCTTGGCCTTGAGCTCTTCACCTGGGCCACTTACAAATTATGACATTTTTACAAAACAATAGGATACCAAAAAGAGAGGGATATCACAGACGAACCGTCGACTACGTTGGTCTCCGAGCATGCGATTACCTCTAGGTATCCATCTCCCTTGTGTTTTCATGGCCTAGTGACTTCATTGTGCATTCATTTCATAAACTAGGGTTTTTCTCAGTTTCCATCAATGCAATCTCGCATTGTTGGGTCAACTCCACAAAACATGTTGCAACATTATGAAAACACTATGTGTCTAGAGATCACAGGCTATATTATTCTTGTACTAAAGTATAATCCAACAAGCATATTCCTCATCTACACTTAAAAATCACAAACCAACTAGGGTTTCATGAACTAGACACCCCATAATAAAACCAGGGTTCACAAATTGAGACATGGAACTACAAACTAGGGTTTTAGAACTCTCTAGGTTTAGATCATGTACCTAGGCTATGCACATACATGAAACAAAATGAATAGGCTATGCACATACATGAAACAAAATGCCATATACCTAGGCTATGCACATACATGAAACAAAAAGGCCATATACCTAGGCTATGCACATACATGAAACAAAATTAATAGGGTTGAACATGGATCACAAGTGGAATTTCACATGCATGCATGACTTAGAAGTAGAAAAACATGTACATGAATTATATGCACATACATGAAATAAAATGCCATATACCTAGGATATGCACATACATGAAACAAAAAGCCCATATACCTAGGCTATGCACATACATGAAACAAAATGAATAGGGTTGAACATGGACACAAGTGGAATTTCACATGTATGCATCACTAAGAAGTAGAAACACATGTACCTGAATTATATGCACATACATGATACAAAATTCCATATACCGAGGCTATGCACATACATGAAACAAAAAGGCCATATACCTAGGTTATGCACATACATGAAACAAAATGAATAGGGTTGAACATGGATCACAAGTGGAATTTCACATGCATGCATGACTAAGAAGTAGAAACACATGTACATGAATTATATGCACATACTTGAAACAAAATGCCATATACCTAGGCTATGCACATACATGAAACAAAAAGTCCATATACCTAGGCTATGCACATACATGAAACAAATTAATAGGGTTGAACATGGACACAAGTGGAATTTCACATGTATGCATGACTAAGAAGTAGAAACACATGTACATGAATTATATGCACATACATGAAACAAAATGCCATATACCAAGGCTATGCACATACATGAAACAAAAAGGTCATATACCTAGGCTATGCACATACATGAAACAAAATGAATAGGGTTGAACATGGATCACAAGTAGAATTTCACATGCATGCATGACTTAGAAGTAGAAACACATGTACATGAATTATATGCACATACATGAAAAAAAAATGCCATATACCTAGGCTATGCAGATACATGAAACAAAAAGGCCATATCCAAAGGCTATGCACATACATGAAACAAAATGAATAGGGTTGAACATGGATCGCAAGTGGAATTTCACATGCATGCATGACTAAGAAGTAGAAACACATGTACATTAATTATATGCACATACATGAAACAAAATGCCATATACCTAGGCTATGCACATACATGAAAAAAAAAGGCCATATACCTAGGCTATGAACATACATTAAACAAAATGAATTATTAGGGTTGAACATGCATCACAAGTGGAATTTCACATGCATGCATGACTTAGAAGTAGAAAATGCCATATACCTAGGCTATGCACATACATGAAACAAAAAGGCCATATACCTAGGCTATGCACATACATGAAACAAAATCAATAGGGTTGAACATGGATCACAAGTGGAATTTGGCATGCATGCATGACTAAGAAGTAGAAACACATGTACATGAATTATATGCTCATACATGAAACAAAATGCCATATACCTAGGCTATGCACATACATGAAACAAAAAGGCCATATGCCTAGGCAATGCACATACATGAAATAGAATGACTAGGGTTGAACATGGATCACAAGTTGAATTTTGTAATGTCTCTTGTTAGGAATTTTATTAAAATTACAATTTTCCACTTTTTTTCCCTAGTTCGACCTTTGACTAGTTTTGATCTCTAGGTCCCAAATTTGCCCCAAATGATACCAAATATTCTGAGAAGATGTATGAATGATATTAGAACATAAATATGTGTTTCAAGGATGCCTTTGAACCTTTAAAATACTTCTGCAAATCCTCTTTCAATTCTGATCAATGTAGGTAACTTTACTAGTGATTTTCCTTTGACTAGTATTGGTCTCTAGGTCTCAAATTGACTCCAAATGCCTTCAAATCTTCAAGTAAGGTATGTGAATGATATTATAACTTGAATATGATGTTTATGGATGAAATATGGCCACCAAAAGACCTCTGCAAACTCTTTTAATATTCTGGACCAATTATGCAATTTTACTAGTAATTTGGGGTTCAAATCCCCCTGGGGTAAGTACTGAAAATGGCTTACGAATGCCTCCAAACCCACTCAAATTTATGAAAGGAGGTATGTAATGTGTTAATTATGTTATTAAATTCTCATATTCACCATTAATGGATTATTACAACTGTTCTCACCCTCTCCCATTCAACTGCAAAAATCCCCAATTCGACCCTTGGGGAAATGGCACTATTTCACCTCCCAATACAACTAAACTGAGTGAAAATGCTTCAAATGCTCAAGTACAGTACATGAAACTTGTAGAATACATCCATGGTAGTATATTTATCACAAATATATCATAGAATCATCCATTCATTCGAAATCATCATCAATACATTGGCTCACAACAAGGTAGTGGGGAAATGGCATTGTTCTTCCATTAAAAATGAGATTTATACATTTATACTTGGAATTTCAACCTGAAACTTTTTGGAAATGAATAACAGGGTATTTAATTCATATTACAAAATAAATGGGGCATTAAAATCTTCTCCAAAAAGTACAATAGCTCACCAAAAACGCCCTCCCTCAAGGATCAAGAATATGCCATCAAAACTGGAAATGGTTGAAGGAGTGATCTGGAATAGAAGAAACCATGAGCTTCCCTGTAGCTTACACCTACAAATAAAGACTCCATTAAAGCTCCAAATGAAAGGTCTGAATGGCCTTTCCAATTACCAACTTGGATGGGAATCTTTCACCCTCGAAATTGGCTAAGGCAAGAAACTAGTCATCCACTAGCTCTCTCTCTTCACAAATGCAATTGCAAATTCTACAAATGATCAAAATCCATTCTCATACTTCATTTCTACATTTTATAACCAACATTATCCTTCTAAGGGTCGAAATCCTCTCAATAGATTCAATAGATTTCCATTTAGGAAATATTCCACATTTGCCACTTGTCTCCTAGTTCCAACCTTCCATCTTCTCCCAAATTCGATTTTGAGTCTCTTCAGCTTCTCCAACTCCCAAATTCTCCTTCTTTGAGCCTATTTTTGGGGCTGACATGTCATAGTGGTCAGATGTCAGAGGTCAGGTCTGAAATTTGTCATAGTTGTCATAGATGCTCCATCATTGCTGTCATAGGGGCTAGGGAATCTAGCCCAAGTGTCCACAAACTTCCACTTTCAATATTTATCTTCCATGGAGGTTACCAATCCTTCCCAATTCGACCTAAGATGCTCAATGACATGTGTTATGACTTACCAACTCACCCAAGAGTGTTCACATTCCCATTATTTTGAATTTGCAAAAGAGAGATACCATGTATTATGAAAAATCAAGCTAGTGTGGGTCCCACATCCTCCATATGTCTCCAAAACCATTTGTCACCTAGGATTTCTATTGAATTTCTTTATTCACTCTATTTATTAAATACTTGAACCCTTCTAATGTCTAAACATCATTTATTATCCCCCTTATTCCAAATCCCAAAGCTTCCACCCCAAACCTAGGAAACTAGTAATTTTCCTCCTTGGCAATTATTTGACCCTTAACACCAATTTTACAAACTCTAATGAATATGGCTAATCTGATTAGGCCATTGTGACCCAATTCCAAATTTGGGACATGACAAATCCTCCTTTCCCAATATTGCTTGTTCTCAAGCAATTTCAAACAAGGGTGTTGAAGAACCTGCTTTCTGTATAATTCTTTGAAGTTGCCATTGAATTGCCAAACCTTCAGTCTTTGAGTTTCCATGAAGATTTTAGAGAGGAACCACCATGCTTGCTGCTGCACTACTCTGATAAAAATAACTTTATTAAGTGGTAAATCCATCTCCCATACTTCTTGTTTCCCCCAAAAAATTGAAACCAATGAGATAAAAATTATTCCAGGGTCCCATTGCTTATATTGCACCCCAACAATGAAGAGTGCTCTCCAACCCATACCATCAGATAAGATGATTCCTGGATCCCATTTTCTTGTATGCATTCTTCCAAGCATCATGAGTACAAAATATATATCATCAAAGTACATAACTATATAATGAAAATGTACATCAAGGAGGTGCTTCATCAAAGAATCATGGAAGTGCTTATACCTCCAAGCAAGTAGACCATGATTTTCGAAGTGCATACAAGCTTCAAGTGACTAATCAAATATACTCCAATGACATAGGTGAGGATCCCATGTCCTATAATGCTGCTCCAAAAGGATGTGATATGCATCAAAATATTCAACCATGTATTCTTTCATCCAAGAAGTGAATGAAGAATTTCCACTAAAATCTGAACCAAATAATGAGCAAAAAAAACAAGGAGACTTCAAATGACTCAAAGAAGTCTCACCCATACATCCATGAATGTGAGAATAATAAAGATGTAACAAAGTATGTAGCTGCCAGCAAAAATGTTCTCCCATCATAAATCTATTCACCCAAGTGTTGGATGAAGTTCCTCTAACATCAAATGAACCCAGTGTTGAGCAAGAAAAACCATGAGTCTTCTAGTTACTCAAATCCATATCATAGGTGCATCCATGTAGATGTGAGTCATCATAAAGTGACAAATGATGCTGCTGCAAATGTGAATAAGAATGTGCTCCAACCATGTCATCATAAAAGTTAAATCTAGGAGTTCCATACTCCTCATGTGGCACCATCAAAAAGAACCCTTTCACCCATACTTCATTGAGACTAATGTTGCAAAACATGGAATTGTAGGATGTAGGAGAATGAACCAACTCACCCAAATGATAAAAAAGTGCAGAAGTTTCATCATGGGAAGGATCCATAGGTGTAGTATCATGCAGCTCCTTCAAAAGTATGAACTCTTTGTGATAGTTTGGTTCCAATGTAGAGGAATCATGCTCTTCTTTAAAAATTGCATAACCTTCATCAAGAGACAATTCAAGTTCCTCTTCCACCACATCAAGTGTTTGGATCTCTTCAAGTTCATCTTCAAACACATCAAGAACATTCAAATTTTCACATTTCTCATGATCCACCATGTCATGAGAATCCTCCAAACAATCTACCATTTGACCATCTGAAACATAGGAGGAAAAACAAGTATCTTGCAACTTTTCAAGAAGTTGCTCATTTTGAATTGTGAGCTTATGATTATCCTCATTATTCTTCAAGTATGCATCATGTAACAATTCATTAAGCTCAAACAAATGGTTTCTATCAAAAAGAAAAGACATGAAATTACCTTTGATGTGGCACATTGCTCTTTGAATCTTCTCCATGTCTTCAAGGAAGGATGTTTCCTCCAATGAAGTAGCTCTCCAACAAGAATTTGACACCAATGCTTGAGTGTCATGGAGAATGCTGAGGGACTCTTGGATCTTATTTTCATTCATCTTTAAGGACCCTTCAAGAAAATGAAGCTCTTGCAAATGAACCTCCTCATCTTCTTCAATTTTGCTTGGACCAACTTCATGAAGCTCAAGTGGTGATGGGGAAGTTGATCTTGGTTCTTCTTCAACTGCTACAAGGTCTTCATTATCATGCTTAATGAAACTTGTACTTGTAGAAAAACTTTCAAAAGTGATCTCTATGTCACCAACATAGAGGTGTGAGCACCCATCAGTAGGTACTCCTTCATAGTTTAAGCATCAATCAGTAGATGCTCTTTGATTCATGTCTAAACTAGAAGGTGCCTCGAAATGATATTCCATATTTTCAATAGAATCTTCTTCATGCTCTTGTTATGTCTCTTCCTTTTGCTCCTTAAAGCAAGCTGATGCATTTTTCCCCTTGTTTTCCTTAGGATCAATATATTTGGAATCTCTTCTTGACTAAATCTCAAAATCTCTCCTCAAGGAGGACATCATTTCATGCACACATATATGATACTCGCTCCAAGGGTTTTTAAAAGAAGGGCATAAACCTTTCTTCACTAACTCCACATCTTCATTTTTGGGCCTATTTTCAAAAACATGTTCAGCATAGTACTCAAAAGACATGGCATTTTGTGTATTTTTGCTAAAAGCAAGATATTCTTGATATTTTTGATATTGTTGGGGCAAGGTTTTATATTTTGCTCTCCATCTTTGGAACTCACTCATAGAATTATCCTTGGTTGGTGTGACACACTCATATTCATCAGATTTAAAGTCATAAGAATAATCTTCATTTCTCTTGAAATTGTAAGAAGTGTTGCATGATTGCACCTCTTCCTCATACCATTCACATTCTGCTTCATATTGCTCATAAGCATCTACATATTCCTCATAAGAATTGTGCTCATAGGATTCATCATAATAGTAAGACATGGCTGCCAATTATTGTTGAATGTATGTACCTAATACATAGGTGCAAGGACCATGCTCTGATACCACTGTAATGTCCCTTGTTAGGAATTTTATTAAAATTACAATTTTCCACTTTTTTTCCCTAGTTCGACCTTTGACTAGTTTTGATCTCTAGGTCCCAAATTTGCCCCAAATGATCCCAAATATTCTGAGAAGGTATATGAATGATATTAGAACATAAATATGTGTTTCAGGGATTCCTTTGAATCTTTAAAATACTTCTGCAAATCCTCTTTCAATTCTGATCAATGTAGGTAACTTTACTAGTGATTTTCCTTTGACTAGTATTGGTCTCTAGGTCTCAAATTGACTCCAAATGCATTCAAATATTCAAGGAAGGTGTGTGAATGATATTATAACTTGAATATGGTGTTTATGGATGAAATATGGCCACCAAAAGACCTCTGCAAACTCTCTTAATATTCTGGACCAATTATGCAATTTTACTAGTAATTTGGGGTTCAAATCCCCCTGGGGTAAGTACTGAAAATGGCTTCCCAAATGCCTCCAAACCAACTCAAATTTATGAAAAAAGGTATGTAATGTGTTAAGTATGTTATTAAAGTCTCATAGGAACCATTAATGGATTATTACAACTGTTCTCACCCTCTCCCATTCAAATGCAAAAATCCCCAATTCGACCCTTGGGGAAATGACACTATTTCACTTCCCAATACAACTAAACTGAGTAAAAATGCTTCAAATGCTCAAGTACAGTACATGAAACTTGTAGAATACATCCATGGCAGTATATTGATCACAAATATATCAAATAATCATCCATTCATTCGAAATCATCATCAATACATTGGCTCACAACAAGGTAGTGGGGAAATGGCATTGTTCTTCCATTAAAAATGAGATTTATACATTTCTACTTGGAATTTCAACCTGAAACTTTTTGGAGATGAAGAACAGAGTATTTACTTCATATTACAAAATAAATGGGGCATTAAAAGCTTCCCCAAAGAGTACAATAGCTCACCAAAAACGCCCTCCCTCAAGGATCAAGAATATGCCATCAAAACTGGAAATGGTTGAAGGAGTGAGCTGCAATAGAAAAAACCATGAGCTTCCCTGTAGCTTACACCTGCAAATAAAGACTCCATTAAATCTCCAAATGAAAGATCTGAATGGCCTTTCCAATTACCAACTTGGATGGGAATCTTTCACCCTCAAAATTGGCTAAGGCAAGAAACTAGTCATCCACTAGCTCTCCCTCTTCACAAATGCAATTGCAAATTCTACAAATGATAAAAATCCATTCTAATACTTCATTTATACATTTTATAACCAACATTATCCTTCTAAGGGTCGAAATCCTCTCAATAGATTCAATATATTTCCATTTAGGAAATATTCCACATTTGCCACTTGTCTCCTAATTCCAACCTTCCATTTTCTCCCAAATTCGATTTTGAGTCTCTTTGGCTTCTCCCACTCCCAAATTCGCCTTATTTGAGCCTATTTTTGGGGTTGACATGTCATAGTGGTCAGATGTCTGAGGTCAGGTCTGAAATTTGTCATAGTTGTCATAGATGCTCCATCATTGGTGTCATAGGGTCTAGGGAATCTAGCCCAAGTGTCCACAAACTTCCACTTTGAATCTTTATCTTCCATGGAGGTTACCAATCCTTCCCAATTCGACCTAAGATGCTCAATGACATGTGTTATGAATTACCAACTCACCCAAGAGTGTTCACATTCCCATTATTTCGAATTTGCAAAAGAGAGATACCATGTATTATGAAAAATCAAGCTAGTGTGGGTCCCACATCCTCCATATGTCCCCAAAACCATTTGTCACCTAGGATTTATCTTGAATTTCTTTATTCACTCTATTTATTAAATACTTGAACTCTTCTAATTTCTAAAAATCATTTATTATCCCCCTTATTCCAAATCCCAAAGCTTCCACCCCAATCCTAGGAAACTAGTAATTTTCCTCGGCAATTATTTGACCCTTAACACCAATTTTACAAACTCTAATGAATATGGCTAATGTGATTAGGCCATTGTGACCCAATTCCAAATTTGGGACATGAAAAATTTCACATGCATGCATGACTTAGAAGTAGAAACACATGTACATGAATTATATGCACATACATGAAAAAAAATGCCATATACCTAGGCTATGCACATACATGAAACAAAAAGGCCATATTCCTAGGCTATGCACATACATGAAACAAAACGAATAGGTTTGAACATGGATCGCAAGTGGAATTTCACATCCATGCATGACTTAGAAGTAGAGACACATGTACATGAATTATATGCACATACACGAAACAAAATTCCATATACCTAGGCTATGCAGATACATGAAACAAAAAGGCCATATACCTAGGCTATGCACATACATGGAACGCAATGAGGTATTGAAAGAAGTTAGAAGAGAACTTTCATAATTGTTGATAATTGTTAGTTTTAAGGTTTATTGGTCATATGTAAAAATTGGCATAAATATTCATAAAATTGACATACAAGAGAACTTTTGGCATATGAAGATAATGATGATAAACTTGAATTGAGAGCATGTTATTTTTTAATTTCTATTTGGTGGTGTCTAAAGACACCGGTTGTTCTTGGCGCCTCCAATGAGACATGGAACTACAAAATAGGGTTCACAAATTGAGACATGGAACTACAAACTAGGATTTTATGAACTCTCTAGGTTTAGATGATGTACCTAGGCTATGCATGTACATGAAACAAAATTAATAGGTTATGCACATACATGAAAAAAAATGCCATATACCTAGGCTATGCACATACATGAAACAAAATTAATAGGGTTGAACATGGATCACAAGTGGAATTTCACATCCATGCATGACTTAGAAGTAGAAACACATGTACATGAATTATATGCACATACATGAAACAAAATGACATATACCTAGGCTATGCATATACATGAAACAAAAAGGCCATATACCTAGGCTATGCACATACATGAAACAAAATGAATAGGGTTGAACATAAATCACAAGTGGAACTTCACATGCATGTATGACTTAGAAGTAGAAACACATGTACATGAATTATATGGACATACATGAGACAAAATGCCATATACCTAGGCTATGCACATACATGAAACAAAAGGCTATATACCTAGGCTATGCACATACATGAAACAAAATGAGGTATTGAAAGAAGTTAGAAGAGAACTATCATAATTGTTGATAATTGTTAGTTTTAAGGTTTATTGGTCATATGTAAAATTTGGCAAAAATATTCATAAACTTGACATACAAGAGAACTTTTGGCATATGAAGATGATGATGATAAAATTGACTCGAGAGCATGTTATTTTCCAATTTCTATTTGGTGGTGTCTAAAGACACTGGTTGTTCTTGACACCTCCAATGTGCCATACATAGTGTTTGTATCCTAGGCACTTGAAATGGGTTCCTTCTGTCACTCGATCCCATGTATCAACTGTATCTGTATACTCGCAATCATCCCATTCATCTATGCTACAGGAACTGCAAATACAAGCCTTCAATCTTGTCCAAATTTGTAGGGTCAAGTTTTCTGAGCTTCTAATTGAATGAAAACCTCGAGTTCCATGCACTGTGTTCAGTCGATGTGTTTGGGATTGGTCCACATCTGTCACCTCCCAGAATATTCTCTGCACTAGGTGTTTCCTTGTTTCTTGTTCTCCCATCACTGATGCACACCATTTGACTATAGATGAAGCGTCTCGAAGGCAAGCACCTGTAAACTTCATCTCTTCCCTTCGAAGGGAATTTTTTATGCATGCACCAGCACCATCGTGCTGTCCTTTTCCATGACCTGTTTCAAAGTAGTTCCATGTATGTTGCACCTTGTATTTTATGTGCAACAAACACAGCTATTGAAATACACGTGCATTCTTGAACTATCCAGCACAACCATCTGACCAAATCAAATGACGATAAAATGGTATATCCATAGCTATCACATGATCATAGAACAACTGAAAGCAATGTTGCACGTAATGGATGTCATGGGTCCAGCCGTCACCCATGTAAAAGTGACTCTCTTTCAATATCACACGTTTCTCTTCATTGCTATCTGGCCCATGTCGATAAGTTATATGGACCATTATGCTCACTTGCTCTGAGTGATATTATTGACTTTGTATTTCAGTTTGTGGTTGTAGGGTGTAATTTTCTACAAAGTCAACCATGATAGTATTGTTCCGAGAGGGAAGGTGTCCCGGCATATTTTGAATTGCTCATCTTGCCACTGTGCCATATCGACATGTTGAATGTACTGTTTGATCTTTCCACGGAACTCTAGAATAAAATCACATAATTGCACCTGTTGAAAAAAAATAAACAATGTTATAAAACAACATAAAAATATTTACATGAATATTAATATACATCAATATTTAACAATGTTATAAAAAAACATATAAACAATGTACACTCAGTTAAATGAAGATTTTTTGTGTATATTGTCACCTGGGATGTCACCAATTTAATCTTCTTGCTTTCTTTCCCATCACGTAGCTGATATGTCTCATACTGAAAGTTCTTCTTCTCGATAATTGCATTCCCGAATTCTTGATCTTCACTCTCATCGATGCAATTGGACCATCATGATAGCCCACCACAATTGTTGCAAGAACCCTCTACACATTGTTTTAAGTAATGTGTTTTCCCATCTTGCCTCGGACACATTATGCTATGGATGAAATCTCTAGATGACATTGGCGGTACTGTACTTGAGCATTCCTGCACATGGTTACGATGCAAAAACGACATATATGTGCAAATGTATGATAATATAGATCAAACTCTATGTGGTATCTACAACAACAAGTGTTCCAGATTCTATTGATTGTAGCATACCAAGGCTTTCATTTTTCAAAAGATCTTTGCCTGAGCCTTAGCTCTATGTGGGAAACTTTAAACATCTCTAACAATCGAGTTTGTGTCATGTCAAGATAATGCTTAACATGCCATTCATTGTTCATAGAACCCGTACAACGTTTTAACACATCCTTTGTGTTAGAAGAAGGCCTAGTGTTATTGTGCCAAAAAGTGTGCACTAGTCCCTTCACTGCTTCGACCAATTTCATGTCTTTGCGGGGAAACCTACCGCTAAATGCCCATAATGTTTCCATTTGTCCCTCTACATCAAGGTTTTCTCTTCTTACTAAATATTTTTTAAGTGTCTTTGGATGTAAAGGGACAATTTCTTATGTGCATTTAAGTAAACGACATTGTCTTGTGGATCTAGATAGAATTGATTCAGCCAATACACGGTGAGCCACATTACAATCTTTTGAATGAGTTTTTTTACCAATTGTTGTGAATGCAATAGCAAGAGATTTAATAATGTGATTACTTGATTCAGTATTCTTCAATGTTCTTATGCCTAACGTTTTTCTAACAGTTTCCATACTTCTAGATTTAATCAAAACTAAAAACAATTAGCATTTACTAGCTTCAGATTTTGGTTCAAAATATTGTTTCATTATATGATAACAATGATGAAGGATTGTGCATTTAGCTACCTTACCTTCCATGGAAGTCAATTCGCCCTCATCCACTTGTATTCGTTTAGGAGTTCTCTTTCGTTTTGATGCAAGATTTCTTGTCGTTTGAAATGATGGAGAGATGTTTACATCCACTGCAGGATGACAAATTCAATTAGGATATTGAACCACCTGGCATGGTTGTTGGGGAGTCTCGTCAGGAACATAATGATTGAACTCTTTAGAGGGCTGTCCGGTTAATAATGGACCAAGATTTTCATCTTGGCTATAACTAGCTTGCATTAAAGTTGCAATATCTCCCTCAGCCTCTTCGTCATGTATTTGTTGAGCGGGAATGGGAAGTATTTTCTCATCCAATGAATGTCGACGATTTCTTGAATGTTCCCTCTTCTTTTCTTTTTTAATTTCAGCTTCTTTGGGTGTAAGCATATTCCTCGCTAACTTCTGAACTCTATTACGTGAATTCCCCATTGAAATCCACCCAAAATTGTACAAAACCTATGCATCTGTGTAATACATGATTAAATTGCAGGTTGAACAGTACGCTCTACACAGGTTTTAGAAGAATTTTTTCTTTACCTGTATAGTAAAACTGGCCCACGGCCTGCAACCCAAGATTATTTATTAAACAAATATCACATATGCGATATAACACATCTCCATTTTAACGCATATGTGTTATATCGCATATGCGATATGAACTCTATGCTTGTTATGCTTTTTTACTAATGACCAATTTGTTATAAACGTGATCACTAAATCACATATGCGATATATCGCATATGCATTATATCACATATGCGATTTAGTGCATATCAACTATTGAAACCTCATTTAACCATGAACCATAAAAACATCATTTAATCCCTAGAAGATTGGATTTATCCTTGGACCATGGTAGTGTCTTCAGAACTATGTTTTGTCTGGAAATATTCGTAATGGTTCCTATATGACCATGGTCAACGCCTTGAGAACAATCTTCAATGCATAAAATAGTCTAATGGAACATATATATATCCCATATTAAGGCTAAATATCCCCTTTAAAGGGCATGTGTAGTGGTTTAAGACTTGTTTCTGTTACACTTTTGTCCCATTACCATGGTTAAGACCCTGAGACCCATCCTTAGTGCATAAAACCTCATAATGACACCCATATCCCACTAAAGGCCAAATATTCCATATATAGTGCATGTGTGTTGATTTAGAGACTCATTGGACCATCTTTTCTTCCATGACTATGGTCAATGTCCAGAGACCCATCCCTACAATCTAAAACCCTATAATGTCACCCTTATCCCCTTATAATACAATTTAGACTCCCAAGATTCGATCTAGACGATCTATGGGGTGGCTAACGCCCTAGCATTACATTGATTAAGCTAAAAGAGGTGTAGGGGGATTCAAAGGAGGGAGAGGAAGTTGTAGGGGGAATCATGGGAGGGAGGGATGGGTAGGGGAGAGATATGGGGGGGATGAAGGGAGGAGAAATATAAGGGGAAGGGAGGGATGGGTCTTTGGACATTGATATGAGGGGGGACTGAAGGAAGGAGAAATATAAACGGAAGGGATTGGCGGGAGGGGAATAAATATAAGTGGGAGGGAGGGAGGAATGGTTGGGGGGAGAGATATGGGGGGATGGAAGAGGGTGATATATAAAAGGGAGGGATGATTGGGTGCAAGAAAGATATAGGATAATGGATGGAGGAAAGATATAGCATAATGGATGGAGGGACAAATGGGGGGCGGTCATTAAAGAGTGAGAGGGAGGAGAGGGATGGATGGAGTGGTGGTATAGATAGAGGTATAGAGTGAGTGAATGAGAGATATAAATGGGGGGTGGTTAAAGAGTGAGAGGGGGAGAGTCAGAGAGAGGGGGAGAGTCAGAGAGAGAGAGAGAGAGAGAGAGAGAGAGAGAGATGGATGGAGGGATGGTTAGAGGGTGAGAGAGTGGGATAATAAAAGTGAGAGAGTAGGTATTTAGGGAAAAGAAGGATGGTCAAGGATGGTTACACTGAGGAATAGAGATGCGGGATTGTGTGTGTGTGTGTGTGAGAGAGAGAGAGAGATAAAGGAGGGATGAAGGCTTGAAGGTGGAGAGAGGAGGTAGGGGGAGAAAGGGAGGGATGGGGTGAGTGATAGGATGGAACAAATGGAGGGAGGGAGGGAGAGAGGGGGGAAGAGAGAAAGAGTTTTGGCAGGAGGGAGGGGAAACAAAGGAATTGTTTTAGAGGGTGTGTGGATGTGTGTGAGAGAGAAGGGGGTGGAGAAAGAGAGAAGGAATTATTGGGGGAGAGAGAATGGGGTGGAGAGAGGAGGTAGGGGTAGAAAGTGAGGTATGGAGTGAGTGAGAGGATCAATCATCAAGATATCTAGTTAAATTATTTGTTGCAAAATTTCTAGTGAAATGATTTGTTGTTTTTGAATCAATAGTGTAATGTGATTAAACTATTAAAGATCATATAGAAACAAATCACATTAAAATGTCATGTGTACACCCACATTACATCCCAAATTCAAAATATTTGTTACAATACCAACCTTCCTAACATTTTAACTCATCAAAACTATGGTGATTTAAGAATGTTTTTCTTGAAATTTTTGAGCACAGAAATAAAATTCTAAAGAAAACCAAGTGACTCCTTATCTTTTTAAAGGTTTGATAGACCAAAATTGGTCTCAATGGGCGTTAATAACAACCATAATCATCATCAACTCAAGTAGACCATTATTAAGTTATATAATAAATTTTTCATTAAATGAAAACCCTACTTGAAGTCATTTAACTACACTAATATCAAAGAAAGTTTGATTAACAAAATAAGTGCAAAGATATGTTGGTTCTCATCAATAACATCAATCAATAGATGCATAGTGAACTATAGGTCGAAGCCACAAAATTCGACTATCTTAGTGTAGTAATGTGAAGTTCTATACTAGGAGACTACACAATAGTGAAGATGGAATTCTCGAGATATATTTGAATCGAATTTTCTTCGGTGCCTATTAACTCTCATACCTAGGATAGGATACAAGGAAAATTATTAAAACGATGAGGATTGAATCCCGAACCCTTGAAAATGGATTGGAAACAAAATTATACTAACCATGATATCCCAATTACTTCATCAATAACAATCCACAATCCACCATTTGGATTCTTAGATGTCCCTTTCACTTTGTTGTGAGTTTATACTTTATATCATACTCCCTAATATATCAAATATAACTTAGTTGAAAATACATAGGTATTGTTTCCAAACCCATTTGTCATGTTAAACAATGTTATATTAACCATGATGGGATGCTATCTTACCTTTCAAAAGAATAATCTTTATGCCACTCTTTTATCTAATAATCTTTATACTCTTTTTACTCTTTTTTACTATACAAAAACGCATATCCATTATATCGCATATGCATTATAACGCATATGCGATATGAACAAGCCTAAACCGCATATGCGTTAATTTAAAATTTAAAAACTCAGCGGGAAAAGGCTTGGGATGATGTTCAGAAATAGCTTCAGACTACCAAACCTATTGGCTAGAACAAAAAAACCAGGGCCATTGCCTGTATTTTAGAACTCTATCAATATGCTCAATTTCAATGGCGTGTTTTGCTATGAAAAACTCAATATTTTTTTATGAAAATATAGAATATTGTAGAGTATGATCTAACGATTTTGAATATGTAATTTTTTCATAAAAATGTATGTTTTATTTATTTATTATTAATTTTCTAAATGACACACGTCAGTTTTCGAAAATACATACATCGATTTGTTTTTATATAACTTTTGATTTCCTTCACCATTTACCAAGAAAACTATATGGTGCACTAGAGGAGACTGAGCTCTACAATATCATATATATAAATCAATGATTTCATTAAATTTTGCCCCTAAAGTGTTGCACCCCACAAAACGTTTTAATTTCAAGGTTTTTGACTTCAATAATTAATAATAATAAAAAATAATTCATGAAATTTTTTGAAAAAATAGTGTTGCACTAGGCCCATATGTCCTTTATATGTCTGCAACATTTTATCCAAAATTGACATCATTTACCTCAATAAGTGCTGCACCCGCACAAACATATATGTTATGATGTGCTGAAAATTTGAAAACGCAATTTAACGGAAACTAATTTTATAATCATTTACACAAATTTTTTATAGATAAATGTTTTATATTATGAAATCTAATTCAATTACCTATCTTTTGTCTTTTTTACTTCATCTTCAAATCCGTTACGGAAGTACCCCTAATTGTCACCTAAAGTTAGAGGTTCCAGGTTTTTTCAGTATTATGTGGCATCTAAAGTGTCTTTAAAGGTGTCCATGATTGTGCATCATCCCTGCATGCTTTTGTTCGAGAAAAACTACATCCAAATATTCCAGTCATCAATAATATTCGCATTTGTGGTGATTGACATGAACATGCCAAGTGCATTTCCAAGGTCAAACACATATAAATTATTGTGAGCGATGCCAATCACTTCCATCATTTCAAATGAGGATTGTGCTCATGCAAATATTATTGGTGATGCAACCATTAAATAAATACATGCAAGTAAAATACACACAAAACTTTCAAGACACACTTGGAACATTAAGATTTATAACCTCTATAAAATAGTTGAATAAAAAATGGCATTTGTGATAAATACATTGAATCAAGGTTCCACAAATTTTGAATCATCTAATGTAATTAGAACAAGATAATTAGAGGGATATTAACCATGATGCACTGGAAGGCTACCATTTTTACGGACACACTAACATAATTGACATAAATTACATAATGACATAACTTAGCTTAGTGATGGCCAACTTGTAAATTTGTAATCAACAATCTCTATGAACAACTCTGGGAGCTACTCTCCTCCCAACCTAACTCCTCATCAAACTCATGTGAAAATTTATAGGACAATGAAGTGAGAGGAAACCATTTATTTTTTCAACGAAAAAAAATGTACTATTGTTATTTATAGATATAAATCAAATAGTACAATGATATACGTAATTAGCAATTTGCATTGCTAAATCTCTAGACAGTGCCAAAATTACAAAATGTCTTTGAACACACAAAAAAAAGTCTGATCTGGCACATACATCAATTCATCCAAAAATGGTCAGTAAAACTGAGTGATGGAAATTATTCCAGAAAATATATAGAGCCATGCGATTCAAATTTGGAATCCGTAAATTCCTCCCAAATAAACAGACCTTCTTCAATCTCTAGAGCCTCTTTAGACAGTTTATAAGCCATAGAATTATTTCCCCTATAGATATGCTACAGTGAGAATACTGAACAATGATTGAGTTCACTCCTTACTCGATTGCACCAATGGATTAACGGGGTGACCTGTAGCTTGTAGTCTCCACTGCCCATTTGATAGTAACTTGAGAATCCCCATAAATAGTAACATCACGAATCCCAAAAATATTGGCCACTCTGACCACCATCCAAAGAGCAAGTATTTTTGCTTTCATATTGGTACCTCTGCCACATTTAAGCTGTAAAGTGAAGTAATCTTCATGGTTAAGAAAAATAACCCCTCCATTTGCACAATGTCCCATTGCAGTTGCACCATCAAAAAACATTATGCATCTATCCACTTGATAGTTTAAAATACCAACCTTCGTCATCTTTCTATGCTCCTGTTTGCCTTGATAAATGGCAAATAACTTTAAAATGGAATTATTTGCCATCAAAACATTTGGAGGATAGTCTTCAAAAATGGAACGGTTTCTTGTATGCCATATATTCCAACATACAAAAATAGAAAGAGTATCAAAGGACCTGTTCAAATAAATCCAACACTAAATGCTAGAAATGAAATCAGAATTTCCCCAACTCTCCGAAATCTGTAAAATATGATGCACCTAATCCCAAACTTGCTTGGAAAAGACACAATCCAGTAATAGATGATCCCTGCTCTCATCATTGTTTTTACACAACATACAAATATTTGGACCAATCCAACCCTTCATTTTCAGATTGCCCCAGGTTTTAAATCTGTCCTGAAATACAAACCACAAAAAACATTTTATCTTCAACGGGATCTTCCACTGCCAAATAGAACCATACCACCAATGCTTTGGAAAGATACCTTTACACATAATGATAGATCTATAGGCATATTTAGCAGACACATAGCCTTCTTTCTCATTGCCCCTCCAAAATTTTTATCTCTGTCAAGTGAAATTCTACAACCCGCATCACATAGTGACTCGATATATCTATCCCACTCGACGGCCTTACCTCCACCCATACCAAAATCCCTTGCTTTATACCGATGACCCTTATCGTGTTTATTGTAAATATTGTTCAGTGTGATGCAAACAAACCTTCTCACATGCAACAAAACTTCATTGGACAATTGATACGAGTCCTCCAGTCCCACGATGGGATCCACTACAACTGATATTTCTTTACCTCACCCCACTTTCCAACTTAAATCCTTCGCTAGCCATTTATAAACTTTAAGGAGTCTATTCCATATAGGAGAGACCCCCTGCCCATAGAAAATTGAAGATAATGCTCTCAAAGCAATAATGATAGAACTCAGAACCGACAGTAGGTAAAACCAATGTTCAGGAATTCGAGTCAGTACCACTTTCACCAATGTAAGTTTCCCACCAATGGACATAAATCTGTAAGACCAATGGGAGATACAAGCTTCCATGTTTTTAAGTAACCAATGCCAATCTCTAGTCAAATATCCATTCGGTTTCAAGAAGTAACCGAGGTATTTAAATCCATCCACTAGCTCACAGACTTTATATGGCATCAACCTTTGAATATCAATAAGCACTGTATTATCCAGCAAATTGTGATAGAAACATGATTTGGTAATACTCACCTTAATCCCAAAAGCTCTACAAAAGACCCTAATACTATTCAGACATGCATTCCATTCATCAATAGAGTCAGATCTAGGCAGCAGAACGTCATCAACGAATAGAATATGAGAAAGGAAAAGATCCTTAGCAATTTTCAGTCCTTTAATCGAGCCTTCCACCCTAGCTTGAGCAATCAACCGACACATCCCATCAATCACGAGAAGAAATAATAAAGGGGATAATGAGCACCCTTGACGAATTCCCCTAGAGCAACTGAAGAAACTTGTTGGAGCACCATTCAACAGCACATCAGTATTCATAGATGTAACGTAGGCCATAACCCAATTTATAATCAACAGAGGAAAACCAGTTTGAATAAGAACAATACGCAGAAAATCCCAATTCACTCGATCATATGCTTTCTCCAGATACATCTTAAGAAGGATAGATTTTTTCTTCTCGGACTTAATAGAGTGTAATAGCTCCTCAGTAATTCCTATAGCATCTAATATCTGTCTGCCCTCCAAAAAGCCAAACTGCTCCTTAGAAATAAACCTGGATAATATCGGCTTCAATCTCATAGCAATAATCTTAGATACAATTTTATAGGCCAAATTACGTAGAGCAATAGGCTTGTATTCCCCAAAATGCTTCAGATCATTGCACTTAGGAATGAAAGTGAGAAAAGTAGCATTAAGAGCTCCAGAAACACGGCTTAAACTCCTAGAATACTCAACCATACTCAAGATGTCACTTCCCATTATATCAAAGAAATGGATAAACAGTTCCATTGTCCACCCATCGGGCCCAGGGCTCTGCTCCTTCGCAAATAATTTCAAAATCTCCACAACCTCAACCAAAAATGTCTAGAGGAAACCATTTATCACAACATGATTATAAATTAAAATAAAAAAATTATATGTTATGCATTTGGAGCTCAAAAAAGATAACATACCATATTTTACTAACATATTCCAAAAAATTTAAAAATTAACAAACTCTTATATGGATGAAGAAACTATATATATATATATATATATATATATATATATATATATATATTTTTAATGTTCCTGGTATTTTAATGTTAATGGCTTCGCGGATGCAGAAATAAAAACTTATGCAAATTTAACATTCAAAAATTATTATTGGACAAATTAAGTATATTTATCAACTCATCTCGTGCAACTTTAAAAATTAGTATTTGACAATTTACGTGTTTGTCAAGTAATGCAAGTGAACTTTAACATATATAAAGATGATAATGGATAATTTATAGTATTGGACACTTGAGAGTTTTCCACGTAAAGTTGCTTACATAACGTAGAATGGAAACCTTAATGTATCGAACTCTTACATATAAACATTAATTCATGGGCTAGCCGTCGACCGTTTACGTGTTTATTGCAAAGTTAACTTTATCATATATAAAAATTAAATGGTGGATAATTTATCAGCAACTGCCATTTTGTTTCCCATGCTTCACGTCAGTGCTCGTTGATAGACGTGTAAAATGCCCTTTACAGGGCGGTGAAGCCTTTCAGCAGAGAGAACATTCATTAGTGGTTAAAGCACACTCGTTAGTGCTATCCAAGAGAGGATATCTAGTATTATAATGGGAAGGAAATGCTGATGCTAAAAACGTCATTGGACTATTTTAGTATTTACATAGATCTTTGACGCCATGGATAATAGATAAAGCAAATTTGAGAAGGACCGCGCGCGTACTATTTTAGTGCTATTTTGCCATTTAACTTCACTCTCAAACTTAGCTCTCTTACCCCGGCTCAGCAGAAGTGTTTGAAAATAACTCTAGATTTCAGAAGTGTTTGAAAATAAGTCTAGATTTCATGGCGAGCCAGCTTATATGCGTTGCAATCCTCACCTTGGCCCTGTTTGTTAGTGTCGCGCTCTTTCAAATTGCAGTACACCCCGGCCGTTCTGAGAGCTTTATGACCGTTTCTACAAGTAGGGTTTTTTCATCGCTACTTTGCAACAAGATTAGCATAAAATAAATTGAGATGTAACTTTCTTAGCCAATTATAGGTATTGTAAGGTTGTACTTTACAACTCAATTGAACGTGCAGAGTATTAGTAAGAAGGTAAAGCTAGATATTACTTCAATTTTACTTACTTGTATACATCTAAAATTAATGTTTAATATCTGTAGGATTGCTTTCAATAGACAGAAAATTATGAATGTTTCAGTTAGCCACAGATTTTACATGTACACTTGATCATCTTAAGATATATAAGTGCATCTCATCCAATCAACAATTTATACATTATATTTATTGAATCCATTTTGATATTGCATTCCCAATATATGTGATGTTTTTATTTGATATATCAATCTACAATTAATTGGAAACAGGAACAAGCTGGCGGCAAATGATTGCAAGAAAAGATTACCGTGAAAGAAAAGGTCAAGTTGGTGATACAGATTCGAATCTGCATAAACAAACTCCGCCTATGGTTTTGCTTGAACACAATGAACAAACTATTTGTATTCTGAATTCTTATTCTGATTCGTTGTTAATTCTTCTTTCTAACTTCAGGATATCGATTATAACCGACGTCGTATTGTGGTACAAACCGAAAGGAGAAATGGAGGATCAATAATATTATCAGCAAGAGAAAGCGTGATCGAACGCAAAATATTATATTCCAAAAGACAGATTCCCGGGAGACCAGATTCTCGGATTCACAGAAAATAAATAAGGTAAAATGTGTGTGTTCAACACGTTTGTTCTTGCGATCGTCGTATTTTGTTTGCCAAAAATATAATTGTTGAAGATCGTCGTATTATATCTGTTATTTTCCATGGAAAGTCTTCCCTAATTCATATTCAATCTAGGCAATGATTTTTATATGTAATTATTTGTTTTGCCATGAAGTTTTTTTTGGACTCTATATGTAATTATTTGTGTAAGTGGTTTGGGATCTAAAATTCAACAAACGGATCAAACATAATCTTTAAGGATTGCAATTTTCCAATGAATTCTATCATGTATGAGGGTATGGCATTAGCATGTAATCAAGCACATCAACCTCTCTATGTACCTTGATGTTGGTGGTGCTTTTTGTTAAACTCTTATATCCCAACCTTAACAAAAATGTACCCTTCACTCAAGTGAAATCAATTATTAGGTGTGGGAAGCTTCTCTACCTTATTTTAACACTTGGATTAGGAAGCTTCATAAAAAAATGTATGGTGTTGACTAATGTCCTTGGAGGAAAAACTTCAAGATTTAGGGTAGAGGCAAGGGCTAGATCCTAGAGGACGAATAGGGTGCTATCGATTAATAAAATCCCAATATATGCAAGGATTTTGATATGTAATTATTTGTTGTCCATGAAGTTTTTGCGATTTTGTAGGTCATTTAGCCTATTTGTTTATGTATTTTGGGACGTATATGTTTTTTCAATTGTATCCACCCTTCTTATATACATGAAAAACATTGCATATTTGTTTATAATGGTTTGTATTCATAAGAATGCTCATAAATATATATGTAGATACAAAAATATTTAATTTTTATAATTATTGAGATTTTTTTAGTTCATAGATTTTAGGTTTACATTTTTTACCCAAAACAAATGAATGAAATTAAATAATTTAGAAGGACGGTTTTTTATGAAATTACCTTAGGAGGATATGGATTCCTTTGGTGGAATGTGATCCCTAATCACATATGCGATTTGACTAATTGGACGGTTGAAAGTCAACTCTTCACGCTACAATGAAGGAAATGAGGAATGCAGGCCAAATTGGGCAATACAACATGCTATATAATAGGGTACCCATTTTTTAATCTATATATCCGGTAGGCATTTAGAATGAGTCCTTGTTTTCTTAACTTATTGTTTGCCTATTTTGCGTGGCTTTCGTTGCTGCACATTACTAGATATAATAAAGGGGTATATGTTTTTGTTTATAAAAACTTGAACTAGTTTTTTACATCTATGATTGCATCTAAAAGGTTCTTCAACTTTGTACAAAAGCCTTATACAAGGGTTTTATAAGAAAAATGTATCTTCTTTAAGTAACTAAGGGACCAAATGTCTCTTGTAAAAAACTAGTAATAGTCATTAAGAGAAAAGGCAAAAATATTAAAACATTGACCTTGAACTTTCGATTAAAAGATTCTTTCTATTGGGAACATTAAGAAAAAGTCCTAAATTCATTTTGAACCAAAGAAACAAACTAAAGATAATCTTAATGCAAAGAAAATATAATTTTAATGCAAAGAGTATAGTTAAGATCCCTTACATAAAGTTTGATAGACAATTTGTCCAAAACCTCAATTAACTATCAAATGATCCATATATGAACAAAAACCTCAATTAACTATCAAATGATCCATACATGGATCTATTTAAGTGGTATCCAATTTGCCAAATTATTACATTATTGTACCCTATGGGTTAAAATACTTGCATATGAAAATCTTTATGTGCTAGTGAGAGGCATGTTATGCTTGTAATTAGGAGTTGTTCATGTGTCTCTACCAAGTAAGGGATCTATTTTTCATGTATGCATCAACATTTAGAATCACTTAAGCATTTTCCTTATTACATTGACCTTTGAAATAGTACTTTAGACTCTGGGCATGTTTCGAACTTGGGTTAGTATGCAGGTTTTTATTTTATAGTCAACCTATAGAGGGGAAGTGAATATTTGAACCACATAATGGGAGCTAAATAAATCTAGGACCCATGGTTTTCATTGATTTCTACACCCAAAATCTTGATTATGGATTTCTCTCAATAGATTTGTTTCTCAACATAATTATCATGCCTAGACAGTTTGCAAAATTTTCCAAGTCAATCATATTGTGGTATGTCAAAGTTGAGATAATGAACCTCGCAAGAACTCCAACGATGGTCGGATATGTGGCTTATATCCGAGTTTCATGCACCACTGTCAATAATAGGAGGTCATAGCACTCGCTCTTTATGGGAAACAACAAATCTATAAGGATATGCACCTTCTAATTCAAATAGAATACATAGGATTCTTATGGGGAAGTAACAAGAATAATTGGGTATCTAAGCATTATGATATTCAAAATCCACTAAAGACTTGTGAATAGATGAGGTGAGCTTCAAACAAGTGGTAGAGTAGTTCTTGTACATTGATTCCACTACCTGAAATGTCTTTTAATTCTTAAGATTCCTTTTCATCATGTCATCAAATTGTGGATGGGAAGAGGTGGCTTTAAAGAATTGTTTTTGTATGTATGAGCTAACTTTTAATTAGTATGGTGTGGAAATTTTCTAGGGTTTGATTTCCAAGAGGTATTTTCTCATTTTATTGTTTTAAACATGTGGGATACCTCTTTCTCAAATTATTCAAGTGCATGTATACTATTGTAAAACCCCATGAGTGTTATAATCATGATTGCTAACAATGATGGCATGGAACTTATGTATGGTTCTTGATATGAAAATAAAGATATCATGAATTTATTAAATGAGATTGTTATAAGCAAATGATCCATAGACTAAATTTTTCTTGGATTCTTCTTTTTGGGTCAATTCACATATAGTAGAGTAGCTAACCATACAAGACCAAATTCTATCTTCCTTTCCTAGCATATCAATTACTTAAGAAAGTACTAGAAATTTTTTTTGAGTTCTATTGGCAGTGGCTATGGAACCTAAGGAATCCACACCTTGACATCTAACCAATAAAGTTAACCATCAGAGGATCCTTCCAGTGAGGGTCAGGTCTTGGGTAAGATTTCTAACTTGTCAAATTTCAACATAGCATCGAGGCTACTTGTTGAGGTGCCCTGCTATTGAACTAGTAATGATGCCCCTCATGAAAGGAACAAGTAGCTCAACCTTAATTGTCAAATTCCCAACAAAGTTCACCTACTATCCTAAGACCTCATGAGCACTAGAATATAAATCCATTTTTTCCAACAACTATTTCCATGACTAAACTTGCGAGGAACAAGAAAAAGTGTTGTTTTATGGATTTATGTACTTAAAATTGATTCATTTGGTGAGGGTCCTTAAGCACTTAGATAGTTGGCTAGTGACTAGGCAAGTCAATCTAGTTGTTATGCCTCTATACATTGACTAGGGATTACTACCTACTATATGTTCGAGTATATGTTGCACCTTTGGGAATATAATGTTGATTAATTGCTACTCATAATCAAACCTTGTGCTTGGGTTCAAATATTTAACAACATCTAAAGGTTTTGGTGTAAAAGAAAATCTTTTAACTCACCTAAAAACTTACTTTTTTGGGGGATTTCACTTCCACCTTTAATCAATTACCTCAAACATTACATGAGATAAATACCTCCCAAAAAATATTCTAATAAATAAAGAATATACCTAAAGATTGAATTAGCTAATAATACTTGCTTAAAAGAAATATGGAATTGATTTGTTCTTTTCCACCTTTGTCCTCGTATAGGTAGACTCTTGAGCCGCAAGGTACCTATGCATGGGCCTTGGAGTAAGGATGTTGTAGGAATGGGGGTTAGTATACACACATGCCTTCTATCTATACCCATACATAGGTAAATCCTTTCTCAAGCCTTGTAGTGAATAAATCCAACCATACAAGGCCTCAACGCAAATTTAAAAATTACTCACATACTTAAAAACATCCCCATAACTCATTTTAAGCACAACCTAACAATGAACATTGAAAGACTAAGGAAATTATTCATACTTACATACACATTGAGATGCCTCACAAACAACTAACAATGAAGATGGGAACACTAGAGGAAATTATTCATACTTACATACTCATTGCGCTGCCTCACAAACTTGGAGAAATTGTTGTGCTGGAAGTACTTGGGAGTAAGTCTCGTGTGAATTTGGATACTCTCTCAATATATTATTCCGAGGGATCCATGTAGTCATTATCGATTCAATGGAGCTATCGCCCACCATTGTCATGAATCTTGGTGAAAAATAAAGGCACAACATTTCTGCAGATATTTTGAGATCCATCCATACAGTAAAACCTGAAAGCTAAAACCCAAATGGGTACATGGACTAAGCTTTGATGTGTTCCATACTCTTTCTCATGGATTCTGTTCGAGGAATCCCAATCCCCACCATATGAGTCCTTTCCCATCTTGCTGGGTTGACATGTTCAAGTATCGAGCAATTCTCTTGCAGAGACCAACAACCCGAGCTATTTTAGGTCACGGACCTACAACCAAGTCATTTCAATCCAATGTATGCTATAGACTGTAATCTATAAAGGGATTGCATTAATTCACATGCTGAACTTGGATATTATGTGCCCATCATTTGGAACACAAATGGCTCCCATCTAGTGTAGCGATTAATGTGAGCAAGTGAAAACCCTGAAAACTCTCGATATTATGCACTCATCCTTTGGAACACAAATAGCTCCCATCTAGTGTATGTGTTGACATAGCGTCTTTAGACAGAGTTCAATTTGCATTGTTTCCAACAAACTATCAACCCAAACTCCCTTATACACCGGCCCGGAAAGGTGTAACCCTTCCCACCAACACTTGCCGAGCAAGTGCAGTCTCACCCGAGGTGGATAAGAGGGCTAGTGAAACCAAGTTTCCATAGTTATGTAGAGGATATGTGGACATTACTTTCACATTAACAAGATATTAGAACATTCAGAGCATTTAACTCATCATTCGCATTATCCACAGTTTCTAACACATAATCAACACACTTAACAACATATTCACATTAATCAATAGAAAACATTCACATAACCCATTACTCATCATCATATCATTGCACAAAAGACAGAATTAGTATCGTAACCAAACATATTCATTCATTCATCAAACCTGCGGAATTAACCTCGTAGAAACTGTCAGTACATCATACTTATGGATACAAAACCAAAACCTGAAAGATAGGATCAATCTCCAAAAATCCGATGCCCTTAGGCTTACAATCCTATTCTACTTATATGCTTTTATTTTATTACAAAATGGTCCACATGACCGACTTGACTAATCTAACAAATCCTATATTTCCACAAAAGTCGTGAAAGGTCCTTTTTTTCGCGGAATGACCCTTTCGCACCTATCAGCTTCCACACTTCTTGCGCATCTATCCCATGCCAGTAGGCCCCCAACACAATCTTATGGCTCGTCACGAGACACCTTAGCGAGACTCTGTTGTTTTGTGTCCATCCTTTGTCGTACGCTGTTTCTGAATTATTCTTGTTGTCTGGAACTTGTTGTTGTGTACTTCTCATCGACGTTTGTCGATTGCTGATTCGTTGTCATGTACTTCTTCTACTCATCCTCCAGTCTTTGGAAACCTTTATCATCTATACCTGCAGAGACTGTTGAGCTGTGTCATATTTGTTCCATATTGAAGAACAAGCCATCGACATCACCAAGGTAGGAAACGGGCCCACTACTTTGGCACATCTATTTCACGCCTTGGGTTTCTTCTTTCTGGGGCGAGGGGGCTGTCCCCCCTGCCATTCTGGTGGCCACCAATACCACGATACTTCAAACTACTTCTTCATACCTAGACATCTCGGGTGAAACTTCCTCTTTGTGACATTTGAGTGTCCACTCCTCTTCCTAATCGAGGCGCTCATGTACACTTGCCGTCCGGGACCTCAATGCACCTGGTGTGCTACCGCGCAAAACAAAATGGATCACTTCCATACCCTCCTTGGAATTCCTAGCTTATGCAATCATATGACCTACTCACATTATATATCTCTCTCGTCTGGTAACTATCTCTTTGCTCCATTGATCCTCCGGTGTCTGCATTTATGCACTTCCATCTGCCTCGAATCTTATATGCAAATCCACACACCCAATGCATCAATTCTGTCATGATTGGTTTCCTGCGTGTGTGGACCGAACTCACCATGTTGGTGATTGGGGACCATGCTTCTCTCGTGTCCCCACCGTGCGAACTATCCTCGGTGGTGCTACCGGCCATGCTACCATAGTGTAGTGCCATGCGCCAAATGTGCCTCGTGCCGGCGCTGTTCCTGCCCAACTAATGATCAGACCCATCATCGTAAAAAATAAAGGCACAACATTTCTGCAGCTATTTTGAGATCCATCCATACAGTAAAACCTGAAAGCTAAAACCCAAATGGGTACATGGACTGAGCTTTGATGTGTTCCATACTCTTTCTCATGGATTCTGTTCAAGGAATCCCAATCCCCACCATATGAGTCCTTTCCCATCTTGCTGGGTTGACATGTTCAAGTATCGAACAATTCTCTTGCAGAGACCAACAAGGGGTTGACATGTTCAAGTATCTTATAGCCTACGGACATATCAACTATCACTGAAGGGGTTAGCGATTCTTGGTGAAAGAAGTGAAGAGTGAAAGATGTCTTTCTTGGCATTGTATTTTACTTCACAACAAGAAAATACATCTTTTAGCACTATAAGTTAGCACCACTTATATTTTGTGGTGTTAAAGTGGTGGTATTAGCACCAGTTACAATTTTGTGGTGTTAAGGTGTTGGTATTAGCACCACTTACATTTTGTGGTGTTAAGGTGGTGGTATTAGATCCACTTATATTTTGTGGTGCTAAGATGGTGTTATTGTTTATTAATATTATTGGAAATTGGGTTTTTTGCTCATCTATGTTAAGAGAAATGCATTGTTGGCAAGTACCATAAAGTGATGCTAAGTTATTATTTGCCACATGGACATGTAGAAGTAGGATTTGATTATGAGGATTTGCATCATGAACACCACAAATTCACAAATAATTATTTTATATATAACTCAATTCAATTTTTTTTATTTTCAAGATTAATTTATGATTTTTTGCACCACAATTACATAAATTCAATTTTTTTTATACTATTTAAACAAATAAATTCACATTATTAATTTATGAGACTTTGCACCACAATCACAACAAGTTTACAAATAATTATTTTGTAAATAACTAAATTCAAATATTCATTTTTACTACTATTTAAACAAATAGATACCTAAGATTCTTAATATTTACAAATAATAAAAAACAATCTTTTTTAGTTTATTAATCTTACAAAGTAGTAATAAAAATGATTTGAATTCAAATTTGATTATTCAATTGAGAATATTTTTATGGATCTTATTAAATTTTATGATGGACGTTAGTATCATTATTAGGTTTTTAGCATAAGGGATCCACGGACACGGTCAAGAGAGAAAAACTCTACCCAGGACTTTAAAGTTTTTAGGAATCTAGGACTGAGAAAAACACCTCAAAAGTCATCACACTCCTTCACCTCAAAAGTCATCCTAAGAGTATTATTAACCTCTACTTGTGGGAATTGACACTATTATAGTGTTTTGATCACCCATTATTTAATTATGATGATTCACACCTAAACATAACAACTTCACAAATAACTATTTTGTAAATAACTTGATTCAATTTTTTCATTCAAATAAATGCTCAAGAGTAATTTATGGGGTTTTACACTAAAGTCATAACAAATTCAATTATTTATCAGTATATGCTTAAGAGTAATTTATGAGGTTTTACACTAAAGTCATAACAAATTCAATTATTTATCAGTATACTATTTAAACAAATAAATTCACATGATTAATTTATGAGGCTTCCCACCACAAGAACAACAAGTTCACAAATAATTATTTTGTAAATAACTAGATTCAATTATTCATTATTAATATTATTAAATAAATACCAAGGATTCATTCTTAATATTGACAAATAATTAAAGACAACCATTTTTAATTTATTAATATTATAAAATAGTAATAAAATTAATTTGAATTGAAATTTGATTATTCGATTGGGTATATTTTTATTGATCTTATTAAATTTCTTTATGGATATTAATATGATTATTAGGTTTTGAGTAGAAGGCATGTGTCTCACATCCTTAGACATGATTGAGGGAGGAGACCTTTACCTTTGGCTCTGAAAGAAGGTTTTAGGAATCTAGGACCAAGAAATATGGTCATCACATATGTACTCCTAAGAGTATTCTTAGACTCTATGTGTACGAATTGACGTCATTATAAGGTTTTGATCAATAATGAGAGACCTCCTGGCCCTTAACCTAATTAAGAGAAGAAATCTAGGCGTTGGGATAAATGAAGCTTCTAGGCATATAGGGATAATAATAATGTGTCAAGCCAATACAAATGATTTTTTGAGAGGATCTATGGCCTTATAATAGGGATATAGGGGAGAACCAGAGTAAATACAACTAGTATATGTCTTTTGGGAATATACATGATTATAGGAGGAAACCCAAACCTTCAACATTAGAGGAAACCTATAGGAATAGTAGATTGACAAGTATACCTTGAAACACCACATAATACCTCTTAAGGGTATTCATGTGCTAATATTAGCGGTATCATTGTTACTAAGAGGTTTTAACCACTATATATGGGTTTCAAGGCCCTTGACATGTTTAAGGGGGGGAACCTAAGAGTTATCCCCTAATAAAATATTTTTGGCATCCAAGGCCAAAATAAACACCTAGAACCACTACACATGACTTGTTGGGGGTATTATTTTCCCTAAAGTGAGGACATCAACTCCATTATGAGGTTTATCCTAGTATATATGGGTCTCATGGTTTTGTATCATTCCATAGGAGGAAACATGGGTCTTATTCCCTAAGGGAAGCTTTGAGACACACCCATGAACTCCCAACATCACCATTGGAATTTGAGTCTTGATATAAGTTACACTAGGTATGGGTCGTAGAACCTTGGACATAGTTATGGGAGGAACCACGGGACTTAGGCCCTAAAAATGTTTTAGGCATCTTGGGATAAGAGCAATGACTCAAATTGTAACATAGGATATCATCCACTGTGTAGGAGATCATTATCCTTAAAGTGGGATATGGGTGGCAATATGCATTTTTGTGCACCAAGGATGGACATTGGACCATGGTTGGGAAAGAAATTGAGGGAATTATACCCTAACATAGTATTATTGAGGTAATGGGAAATGATTGATTCCATGAACCATAAAATAAAACCTTTAAAATGGATATATGTGATAAAAGTTAGATATGGGCACAATCAAGGGTTTTTTCATAGTGTGATGGATATTTAGGCCTTGACTAGAGTCACAAGAAGAAAGAAATAGCCTTATGTAGGTATCCTAGGGAATTGGGGCTGGAAATCTAGGGATGGAGACCATGTCTTTAACCCTAAAGAATACATTGAGGAATATGTATCCATGAACAATGCCTCAAAGCACAATGGTGCATGACTTCACAAGAGTCCATGGAGCTATGTGTGTAGGTCTTATATCCTTAGGGCATTGGACATGATCAATGCAATATATCTAAATCTTGGGACCTAAAGGAATCTTCTAGGATCCAAAGCTAAGAAGGTTTCCTCCACCAAACACACATGGCCTCCTGATACTATCATTAGCCTATGATTGAGGATGTTGGTGCCATTAAGTGGTTTTGAGCAATATGTGCATGTATCAAGACCTTGGGAATGATGTTTTAGGGAAGAAGATTGTTCCTTTGAACCTAAGGAAATCATTGAGGAATCCAAATCCATGAACAATGCCTCAAAGCACAACGCATGACTTCATAGGGGTGTCCATGGTGCTATGTATCTACGTATTGAGGCCTTAGGGCCTTCAAATGGTTAGTGGAGGAGACCTGGAAGTTGGGCCTTAAAGGAATCTTCTAGCCATTGAGGGATAAGAATGTTCCCTACACCAACCATAAATTGCCTCATAAGGGTATCATTGGCCTATGATTGAGGATTCCAGTAACTTTAGGTGTTTTTGAGTAGTATGTATGTGTCTCAAGGCCTTGAGAATGATGTTAGATGGAATAATATTGTGCCTTTGGACCTAAATAAACCATTGAAGCATCCAAAGCCATGAACAATGCCTCAAAGCACCACATATGAATTCATAGGAGTATCCATGGTACTATGTATCCAAGTCTTGGGGACTTGGTGCCATGGACATGAACAGAGGAGGAGACCTAAACCTACATCCATAAAGGAATCTTTTGTCTATATAGGGATGAGCCAGTAGCCTCAAACAATCACACATGGCCTCCCAAGGATATCATTTTCGTATGATTGAGAATGTTAATTCCATCAAGTGTTTTTTAGTAGCATTTAAGTGTCTCAATGACTTTGGAATGATCTAGGGAATAATTCCATTCCTTTGTCCCTAAAGAAACCATTAAGGCATCTAGAGGCATGATAAATTCCTCTAAGCATTATGCATGACCTCCTAGAGATATTTGTGGCACAATGTACATCCATGCCTTGGGTCCTCGTAGAGATATTTGTGATAGAATACCATGGATTAGGCCCTAAAAAAACCATTTAGGCATCCAAAACCATTAATAATTCCATAAAGCACCACACATGACTTCAAAGGGTATCATGTCACTATGCATTTAAGCTTGGTGAATTGGGGCATTGGACATGGTAAAGTGAAGAGACCTGAAACTCGAGCCCTAAAGGAATATTCTATCCATCTAGGCCTCAAAATGTTTCCTCCACCAACCACACATGGCCTCTTAAGGGTATAATTGGCTTAAGATTGAGGATTCCAATTCCATTAGCTGGTGTTGAGTAGTATATATGTGTCTTGGGGCCTTGGGAATGATCTTCTAGGGAAGAAGACCATGTGTTTGTACGTAAATAAATTATTGAGACATTCATAGACATGCACAATGACTCAAGGCACCACGCATGACTTTGTAGGGTTATCCATGGCACTATATATCTAGGTTTCTGACCTTGGGGTGTTTGACATGGTCAATAGAGAACACCTAAACCTTCATCGCTAAAGGAATCTTCTAGCCATCCAAGGATAAGGAAGTTGCTTCCACTAACCACACATGGAATTATGAGTGTATCATTGGCCTATGATTGAGGATGTCAAGGACATTATGTGCTTTTGAGAAGTATGTAGGTGTCTCAAAGCCTTGGGAATGGAATTCCAAGGAAGAAGACCATGCCTTTGGCCCTAAAGAAATTGTTGATGCATCCAGAGCCATGAACACTTCCTTGAAGCACTATGCATGACTTTGCAGTAGTATCTATGACACTATGTATCTAGGTCTTGTGGCCCTTGGGCCTTGGACATGGTCATTGGAGGAGACTTGAACCTCCATCTCTAAAAGAATCTTATAGCCATATAGGGTTAAGTAGGTTTCCTCCATCAACCACACATGGAATCAGGGTATCATTTTCCAATCATTGAGAATATTGGAACCATTAGGTGGTTTTTAGAATTATGTAGGTGTCTTGGGACCTTGGGAATGACATTATATGAGAGAATACCATGCCTTTGGCCCTAGAGAAACCATTGAGGCATCCATATCTTTGAATGATGCCTCAAAGAACCATGCATGATATCCATGGTTATATATATCTAGGTCTTATGGTCTTGAGGCCTTGTCCATGGTCAATCGAGGAGACCTAAACCTAAATCCCTAAAGGAATCTTCCAATCAACCATTCAAGGCTAAGAAAGTATCCACCAATAGCACATGGGATCCTAAGGGTATCATTGGCCTATGATTGATGATATATGTGCCATTAGGTGGCTTTGAGCATTATTTACCTATCTTAGGGCCTTGGGAATGTCTTCCTAGGGAAGAAGACCATGCCTTTGGCCCTAAACAAATCATTGAGGCATATAAATCCATGAAAAATGCTTCAAAGTCCTACACATGACTTCAAAAGGGTATCCAAATAGTCTAAAAATGAGAAATGTCTAATATTTTTACTACCTAAGCCTTCTGAACCCAATTGTTTCTCTAGGTAGCATTTAGCGCCAACTTGGCTATGCCAATCAAGCCCACCTCTTCCCACTTGTGAGTAAAGTAGTCCGATAATGGGATCCACCTATTCTCTTTTGACAAGATATACTAACAAGGGTTTTATCACCCATCTGTAATAATTTGTTTAATTTAACGTCAACCCCAATGGCCAAATTCATGCAAGGTTTATGCGTTTTCAATGCATTCCATTTTTTTAGCCTTGTCACACTAATAGATTTCCACCACTTGTACACATGTGGATGCAGATAAGGTTTGAGTGAGAAGAGGAGTATGATAAGGGTATCAGGGGTCTATATACAAGAGGAATGAATGCATGAATATCAATGTCACATGCCACCCTATATTAGTTTCTTGGAAAAAATAACTGCTAGAAATAATAGTACTAGACTCTGTTAATTGCTTTGGAAATAACTCTGATCAATGTGTATATCTGGATCAACATACAATATAACCATCCTGATGGAATCTTATTGGACATTAACCCTCTAGTAGTGCAACCACAACTAGGTGTTAACAAGCCTTAACATGGTTGAGAGAGGAAACCAAATCCTTAGTCCCTAAGGAAATATTATGGGCATCTAGGTCCAAGCATGATACCTAAAACTATCGCGCATGATTTATTGGGGTTATTCTTCACCTACAAGTAGTGATATTGGTGCCATTATTATGGTTTTGAACTAGGTATGGGTCTCAAGGCTCTAGATATGGTTGGGGTAGGAAAATTGGCCCTTAGTCCCTAATAGAATGTTTTAGGAATTCACTGGCCATGATTAACACCTAAAAGCACCGTATATGACCTCCCAATGATATGTGTAACTTAGAGTGATAATATGTGCATCATTAGGGATTTCTTAGGGTCTCAAGGTCCTATACATGGTTAGAGAAGAGTACTCAAGGTGCAAGCTATAAAATAATATTCTAAGAATCTAAGGCTGTGAATGATGCCTCAAAGCATTATACATGATATATTAATAGTATCCCTGATCTCTGAGTGGGGATATCGATGCCAATTAAACGATTGTCAAAAGTAGTTATGGGTCTCAAGACTATGCACATGGTTCAAGGAGGAATCAAACTATATGAATTTCATAGGATCATAACACAAGGAAAATCCTAAAATCATCCAATTTAAGTAGAGATTGTTTAAATTTTTCTCACAAGTAAAACTGTAGGGAATGTAACAAGGAAAAAGTGAAAATTTTGAATCTTTAATATTGCTAAATTTTTAGTTCAAATATGCATCTACATTCTAAAAAATTTGGGATGAGAGAGTTTGTTGGATAACGCAGTGATAGAGTAAGTGTAAGACTAACATTCAAAATGGAAATAAGAAGCATTTTTAGGTAAGGATATCATAAAGTCTATAATGAATTGGAGATAATGTTTTTGTTAGTCATTATGGTGGTAAAGGAGGAGTAAACATCAACCATTGGATTCACCACTCTTTCAAGGTGAGTTATCTTATCTACATACTCCATGCAACTCATTTGACAAACTAAAAAACAAGGGATTCTCTTTATTTGATTTTAATGGAACCTCATTATTAATTCTAGGGTGAATTTCATGGGGGTCTTCCATTTTTCTATAATTACAAACACAGAATCAATCAATTCTTAGTGATGATATATGTATGTCAGGCTCATGAGAATATATAGACACATATTTAGGCTGCACATTTCACCCCATGGCATTATCTTACTTAAGCATGTTAGGATTACACACTTGAATTGATTAATGACTCATTTGCATGGTGGTAGAACTCTATTATAAGAGTAACCAACCACTATTTTTGGGTACAATACATGGTTACATAGACACTCATATGTGAATCCATTTTCCTCCTCGACACTATATTTTGGTCAGAACTTGTTCTCATGAATGGTTGCACAAAAAATCTATGACATCTAATATTATTATCATACAACGATGGGACCACCAAATAACTACCACATATACACCATGTATGCACACATAGATTTTGTTTGAAGATCCACTTCCCTCATTTCTAGTTATGTTCCTAGCATTGAATCATGAGTGCATCTAGGTTTATCGAGAATAATAATAAAATAAAATCAAATATATCCCTCTCAGTCTTCATATTTTAAGCGTTGATAGATTTGTACTTTACCCTTGTTTTGATCCCTCTTGGTCCTTAATAGATCTAGATTTTTGAAAAGCGAACATAGTTCCATCTGAACGGTAGATCTATCATTCCTCGAGAGGGATCAAATCACCTAAGGTCCAACCATTTTTGACATTGTAAAAACTTGAGGACACAATGCACCTAAGAGATTTGATCCCTCACTAAGTATGATGAATCCACGATTAAGTTTTTTTTCTTTGCACAAATCTCTGTAACTTGCATGAGTGGCTTGTGGTCTAATAAACCGCAACCTAGGGGCATCTAAGCCATCAAAATCACTCAAGGATCTCACTCGGCCTAAGCCACACCAACTCTTAGTATGGATGGATCTTTTTGGTATCTCCTCCCATTACTACTAAGTTTCAAACCCTGGGCTTCCTAACAAACAAAACCCCTCGAATACCAACCACACTAGTGGGACTTGACGAATCCACAATTAAGTTGTTATAATTAGAATAACTTAATTAATTTCTAAAATTTAAAAACCAAATAGATCAATCTTTGAGATCATATCTTACCTTTTTGGGGATAAAAGATATCTCGGATCATATTTATTTCCATTCTCTCATAACTACTTCCAATTATACAAAAAAAAAACAAAAATACTTCCAATTATACAAAACAAACAAAAATAGAAGAAATTTTAAATTAGTTTGATTACTCATTATTTTAATCATTGTTTAAAACATATTTTCAATTATATATTTTTTTAATATATTAATATAAAAATAAATATTAATGATAGATATGTTAATCTATAGTCAAAACTAAAATACTTCATGATATTGTCTACTTACTTCAAGATATAAAAATAATGTCATTATTGAACATGAGTATGGTCAAGTATACATTCAATAAATTGTTTACAGGGTATATTTGTTATCATTTTTTAATTAAAATGTTAAAGTTTTAGTATTAAATAATTTAATGATTTTTAATTTCTTAAACTATAGTTATTCATTTTTTTATATCTTGGAATTTTGGTTTTTCTAAGATTAGAAAAATTATACAACTTTTTAAAATAATTAATAAATCTTTTGGAAAATTAAAAAAAAATGTTTATTAACATGGAATGGAAAAGAAAATAGAAATTTTATTTTTCATATATCTAAAAAATTTCATTAGAATAATTGCTAAAATAGTTTATTAATATAATAGTTATTAAAATTTCATTTTTCATCCATTTAAAAAATTAGAATAGTTACTAAAATTGTTTTTTAATAAAATAGTTATTAAAATTATTTATTAATACTATGAATAATTAATAAAAATTTAATCCAACACAAAATATGTGAAATAAAATACATTTTATGTAGATCATTCTTCGTTATTTTTTCCCAAACTTATTCATTTGAAACTAAAATAATTTGTAGAGATGAATGTCAGTTGTTATTGGTTTAAGAAATTCATAGTAGACATCCAATTAGATTAAAATACAACACTTGAGATGATATTAAGATAATTAGAAAAAATAACATTATTAGGCTAAGTAAATTACCTACAAATTAGGTTTTTAGTACATAACAAAATTTTCAATCGTATATGAGTATTAATGTCTTGGGTTTAAAATATGTAAAATTTGAAATATCCGTCACAAAAAATTGAAGAAAAAAAAAACACCTCCTTTTCCCGCTCAAACCTCGTTTTCGCTCTATTTCCCAAAGAATAAGCTTATTGTAATCCGCCGAAGAAAAATGCTATGGAGGTGGCTCTTCTCCAGCCGCGGATCTATGGTCCAGGCGAGGGTGGCTCTTCCCCAGCAGTGAATCTACAGTCCATATGAGGCTGGCTCTTCTCCGGTGACGGATCTGCAGTCCGGGCGAGGCAGATCATCCCCTGATTCTTTTTTTCGGCGTCCATTTGGGGTTTTGTTAGGCCCTTTGGTTCCGGCAGTCTTTTTGGGTCATTGAGGGATTATGGGCATGGGATTAAGTCTATACGTAATCTATTTTCTTTTAATACAATGAGTTACAGAGATGGGTCATGGTCGATAGACGGTTTCGCTGGTAGATAAGGGAAATCTTAGCGAGGAGGATAAAACCCAATAGCCAGGAAGGAGGTGCTCATTGCAATTCTCATTAAAAATGACATTGGCATTTTATAAGTTTATTTAGCTATGATTTTTTTTATCGAATAGGGATGATCAATTATAGAAGGAATGTAAAAAAACAAGAAGTATTTATAGTTTTTGAAAAGAGCCATTTTTTAAAAGAGCAATGTATGACTTTAGCTTGGTTTGTTTGTTTCCATCCTAGGAGGGAACAAACCAATACTATAGGGCACCGACCGATTCTATAGAGACAGGAACAAGCCCCGAACAACGAGGAGAATGAATAGAAGGGAGGCGAGCTTCCCACCACCACCGAAGATAGTCTCCCTTCCAATGAGGTTTTCATTGACTAGAGCCCCTTCCATCCGCCAGAGCCCCTTCCATCAATCACAGCCACACCTGTTTCTTTTTTCAGGCGTCCATTCGAGGGTTTGTTGGGCTCTTCGAGAAACAGTGTGTTTGGTTCCGACAGTCTTTTTGGGTCGTTGAGGTGTATTTTGGGTATGGGCATAGGCTTGCTGCTCAATGAGTCATTCTGTCACTCTTCCAATGAGGTTTTCATTGACCAGAGGCCCTTCCGTCTGCCATACCGCATGTCCGACGGTGACCTCTGATTGAGGAGCTTCCTGATGACTATGAAGCTTCAACATTTGTATGAGGTGGTGGCATGTTCTCTGTTCTGGTGGCGACACAGGTACCTTTCATCCGGTGGTGGCAGAGAGGTAGCGAGCTTCTAGCTTTTGATCCTTCTGATACGGCGGTGGAGGCTCCAGATTCTGTGACCTTCTCCTCCGAAGGCAGGGGGTTTCTTCCTTTGAGTTTTAATTGGTGGTGACTTTCTTGCAGATCCGCATCTCTTTCTGGTTGGAGGCATTCAGAAGGGTCCTTTGTGGCTGAGCCGTGCAGCGTTTTTTGTGTTTTTTTTTCTTCTGAAATGTTATATAGGGGTGAGAAATCATCTGATCCAGTTCCTTTTTGGGACTATGTTTGCTTTGGTCCATTTATGGTTTGGAATTTCTATGTATTGGCATGAATCAATCCACTTATGCTCCAGGTGGTAAGACCATAGTGTCACAAACCCAATGTTCTCCAAAAAAATTGTTTTTATTTTGTTTTCTTGGAGTCGCTGTGATAGCCTTGGCATTTTCTTTGTTTTGTTTCTCTGTAAGGAAGTGCCAGTGCCAGTGCGATCCTGTGCACCATCTTTTTGCCTATGAAATCTGAAAAATACCTTAGTTTTGTGGCCGTTCGTTCCAGAATCTTTGATAATTTTCTTCACTTAGTCGGATCTCATGTTTTCCTAGTCGTTCAGAATTAAAGCAACCTATTTTTTGTTGTTTTTCTCTCTATTGTGACATTGGCGTCACCTCCTGTGAACAGAAACAGAGTATCCTCAGTTTAGTTCTTTAAGAACGTTGTTAAATTATTTATTATTATTTGCAATTGTCAGATTATGCATGGTTCGATTGTAGAGCTCTTATCCCATGCTCTTTCCTTTTTCTTCCTTTGGTCAGTGACAATGAATGAATGCTCACTTCACTTGCAATGTAGTTAATTTTTTTTTATATTTAACACTACATTTATTCCTCCAGGTTCGACCTTTAGACCTGGGCGTAAGCTCTTCAAACAAATTAAAACCGATTACAAAGAAGAAAAAAATACAAAAAATAGGTTGCTTTAATTGTGAAGCTGGAAATGGGTCAAAGAAGTAATATAAATCACTGTGTAGTTAATTTCTTTTATATTTAACACTACATTTATTCCTCCAGGTTCGACCTTTAGACCTGGGGTAAGCTCTTCAAACAAATTTTACTTGAGATAAAAACCAATTACAAAGAAAAAAAATACAAAAAATAGGTTGCTTTAATTGTGAAGCTGGAAATGGGTTAAAGAATTAATATAAATCACTGTGTAGTTTTTTTTTTTATATTTAACACTACATTTATTCCTCCAGGTTCGACCTTTAGACCTCGGCGTAAGCTCTTCAAACAAATTTTACTTTAGGTAAAAACCGATTACAAAGAAAAAAAAATACAAAAAATAGGTTGCTTTAATTGTGAAGCTGGAAATAGGTTAAAGAATTAATATAAATCACTGTTTTAATAATTATATTTAGATTTTGTTATGAAGGGGGAAAAAATAAATGTATTTTTTTTTTATCATAAGTGAAATGAAATTCTTAATAATAAAAAAGTTAATATAATTGTTTTATATGTATTTATTTTTATGGATGACAATTGGTATTCACATTAAATTATTAAATTAGATATGACATTAATAAATTTTCTATAAAAGCACAACTTTGTTAAATATAGCATGCATGTACTTTTTTTCCCTATTTATTACTTTACGATAATTTACACTTAATACACTTGTAAAATAATAATAATAATACTAAATAACCAACTTATAATCAATCTTGCTATATATATAATGTGAGTTATATTTTTTTCACCATTTATTATTTTATGGTGCTTTGCACCATACATCATATATATATATTGATTATGTGATTTATATATTTTTGCATCATTTATTAGTATGGTGCTTTGTGCCATAAACAAGTTTGCGTATATTAAATAATAATAATAGTTTTGGTGTTTTGCACCAGAAAGGATCAATCCATGTTGGATTTGTTTTGGTGTTTTACAACACAAAATCTAAATCCACCTAGGATTGGTTTTGGTGATTTGCACCATACACCATGGAATGCTACATATTCATTTAACACCAAAATCAACTTTTTTACAAACACCGCTTTTGCACCATAAATCTTAGCACCACTTGCGTATCCCCACATTATCACCACTTTTGCACCACAATTTGAAAATCGGAGATTTCTCAAATCCTTTACAAATAGTGGTGCTAATGTGAGGCTAAAATCCCCCTTTTCTTGTAGTGCTTAGTTCATATATATGGGATTAATAAGGAGCACAAACATGGTGATTATTCACGCTTGGGTACACTTGTAGCATTGACTTGGGTATTTGTAACAACATAATAAAAATTGTCCCAGGATTGATTTCATAGTTGAGCCAAGCATTCTTCTCCATCTAAATAATGGAATTGTTATATGAGCAAGGAAATTCTAGACGAAATGACACTTTGGAAAATCATAATATTAAAGTTGGCTTGTCATATTTCAGTTGCTGGAGTCATATTCTTCATATCCCCCAATTGGTGCTCATTGCTCAGCCTACATGAATACAGTGATCTTCGGGTTGGTAGCTGCCATAAATTTAATCAAACTTTAATGACTTGTATAAAGCAATATGATTCTTTTCTTTATTTTTTGGCCATGAATCGACATTAGAACCTTGTGTATTTTATTGACCAGATTAGTGGAAAGTGTGATCACCTTAAAGCATGCATAAAATTCCACCTAAGTAGGCAGAAAATTCTAGAAATTACTTTGCTTGAATCAAAATCTCATTGCTTACTTTGCTTTGTGTGGTGCAATCCGTTTGTTTCTTTGGCAATCCTAGTGTGTCATAGATTCCTACTATTGTTTGAGCCACACTCAAGCTGCTACAACCTCAATCCCCTGCTTTTTCAGAGATCTAAACCATTTTTCATTTTTTTGCATGCTACAAGACTTACATGGATGTTCACTTCATAACTGGGTAATTACACAGAAATAATTTTAACTGGGCTGTAGTGGTCTGGGGAAGTACCTTTTCTCTTATATATATATAGATGACACTACAGTTACAGCCAGTTTCAAAAGGTCCCATTGAAGATTTTTAGAAGTTCAAGCTGTGTTCTTTTTATCTGGACAGTGCATGTGTGGTGGAGATTAATGATATTTTGCTGTTCAAGCCATGTGTTTATTTATCAGGTTTGTGCTGATGTAGGATGGTAGAGAAAATATAAGTCAGCGGGATACAGTTTGCCTTTGTATGATCTCCTGTAACCATCATTTCGAACGAAAGAGAACAGATGTTTCATCGTTTTGCCATTTGAATTACTTCAAAAAACTTCATTCATAAATTGAATTTCAAAATTTGGGTAAAGGGAGGTTTCATCGTTTCGTCTGCTCTACATTTACTTGCTTTTCTTGTTTTACGTCCGTGCCATCCATCTGGGCTTGAGTTTCTTAGTCCTCACTGCCAAATATTCATGTTAATACGTGAATCTAGTCTTCAATCTTTGTTGCTGCCAACGAATTAAAAGTATGAAAGGAGAATTAAATGTATGCAACTCAATAATAATTAAAAGATTTTAAATCTATAAATATTTACTGAATTTTAAGTTAATATGCATGTACGTTGATGTAGTAAAATGCAACTTAATAATGCAGTTCACCATCAATATTGTGACTTGCTTAAAAACCATCCTGAAATAATGATAATAAACAAAACCATGCTTTTCAAATCATATTTCTCTTACTTCAGTTATTAAATTTATTTAAAGATTTATTAAATTTAAGAATTATTTATATTAAAAACAAAACCATTAACCTGTGTATTTTCAATGTGAGAAAATATGAATCAAGAAAAAGTTGCTATCTAAAACACAGATATAATCTGAGGATCTTCAACAAATATACTTTTGGCAAACAAAACACCGGTGTAAAGAAAAATGCATACTGTCTGCATTTATTATATATAGTTTAAGCTATAGTATATTGGCAAGAGCAAACGCGTTGAACCCAGGAATCGAGATCTCTTCTCAGTATTGGTACCCACATTTTATCTTATTTATTTTCTGTGATGCCGAGAATCTGGTCCCCCAGGAATCTCTCTTTTGGAATATAACATTTCGCGTTCGATCACGCTTTGGGAATTTAAAATTTTGCGTTGGATCACGCTTTCTCGTGATGATAATATTATTGATCTTCCATTTCCCCTTTCAGTTTGGACCACAGCCCTACGTCGGTTATAACCGCTATCCTGAAATTAGAAAGAAAAATTAAGAACGAATCAGAATAAGAGTTCAGAATACAAATCGTTTGTTCATTGTGTTGAAGAAAAACCTTAACTGGAAATTGTTTCGAGTATTTATCAGCAACTTGATCTCTTCTTTCACCGTAATGTTTTTTTGTTCCTGTATATTAAACAATAACATAGTTAATTACCTTGTGGCTAGTGAATATCAATAAATCATAAACTAAGAGTTACGAATAAATTATTTATTCTTGACTGAACTAACGGTTAACAATAAAAACTACCCATTATCCATGCAACGGATAATTATTTTAGATGTACACAGGTAAACTTAAAGTAATAGCTAGCTTTACCTTCTTACCAATACTCTAAAAATACTTATAATTGGTTAAGAAAGTTACATCTCAGTTTATTTTAGGCTACTCTTGTTACAAAGTAGCCATAAAAAAACCTACTTGTAGAAACGGTCATAAAGCTCTCGGAATGGCCAGGGTGCAATGCAATTTGAAAGAACGCGACAATAACAAGCAACGCCAAGGTGAGGATTGCAACGCATATAAGCTGGCTGGCCATGAAATCCAGAGTTATTTCCAAACACTTCTGAAATCTAGAGTTATTTTCAAACAATTCTGCTGAGCCGGGGGAAGAGAGCTAAGTTGGAAAGTTAATTTAAATGGCAAAATAGCACTGTAGTGCGGACGTCCTTCTCAAATTTGCGTTCTCTATAAAAATAGCACGTTAGTACGGACGTCCTTCTCAAATTTGCTTTATCTATTAGCCATGGCGTCAGAGATCTATGTAAATACCAAAGTAATCCAATGGCGTTTTTAGCGTCAGTATTTCCTTCCCATTATAATATGAGATTATGTCCTCTCTTGGATAGCACTAACGAGTGTGCTTTAACCACTAATGAATGTTCCCTCACCTGAAAGGCTTTACCGCCCTGTAAAGGCCATTTTACACGTCATCAAAGAGCACTGACGTGAATCATGGGAAACAAAATGCGGTTGCTGATAAATTATCCACCGTTTAATTTTTATATATCATAAAGTTAACTTGCAATAAACGCGTAAACCGTCCATGACTAGCCCATGAAGTAATGTTTCTATGTCAGTGTTGGATATATATTATGTTACATGGAAAACTCTAAACCGTTCAATACTATAAATTATCCATTATAATTTTTTTATGTAGGTTAAATTTCACTTACATGCGTTGACAAACACCTAAATTGTTAAATACTAATTTTTAAAGGTTAAAGTTATATTTTTTATATATCTTAAATTTCACTTACATGCGTTGACAAACACCTAAATTGTCAAATACTATTTTTTAAAGCTTAATGTTGCAGCATCCATGCAGCCAATAACATTAAAAAAGCTATAGATTTTCCAATATAGTTTCTCTTAAATGTCAAATTTGCATAAGATTTTCTTTCTGCATTTTTTTCTGCATCCATGCAGCCATTAACATTAAAAAAATATAGGTTATCCAATATAGTTTCTTCATCCATATAAGAGTTTCTTAATTTTTATTTTTTTATAACAGTTACAATATATTAATAAATTAAGCTTTCTTATCTTTCTTGAGCTCCACATACATAACATATAACCTTTTTATTTTAATTTTTAGTCATGCTATGATAAATTGTTTGCACTCACTTCACTATCTTATAAATTTCCATGTGAGTTTGCTAAGGAGTTAGGTTGGGTTGGGAGGAGACTAAACCTCCAAAAAATGTAACAATGTTGCACTTGCAGGTTTTTGATAGAAATTGTTAGTTACAAGTTTACAAGTTGGACATCAATTATGTAAGTTATGTCATTTATGCTTCTTCATTAGATGTTAACCTTATTAGAACAAATTTTGTTTCTCCAAAGTAAAAATGGTAACCTTACATTGCATCATGGTTAATCTCCCTCTAAATATCTTGTTAGACAATCACACCTTATATTTTCTATTACATGATTCAAAATTTATGAAACCTTAGATTCAATGCATTTTTCGTAAATGCCATTTTTTATTGAACTATTTTATACATGTTGTAAACCTTAATGGTGCAAGAGTGTTTTGAATGTTTTGTGTGTATTTTACTTGCATGTATTTGTCTATGTCTCCAATAATCATTACATTACCAATAATCTTGCATGAGTACAATCCTCATTTGAAATGATGGAAGTCATTGGCATCTCTCACAATAATTTTTGTATGACTGACCTTGGAAATGGACTTTGCATGTTCATGTCAATTACCACCAATGCGAAGATTATTGATGACTAGAGTATTTGGATTCAATTTGTCTCCAACAAAAGCATGTACCACTACTACATAGAGGGGGGTTTTGAGACAATATTTGTGTAAATTGTCTTTAAGTATTGTCTTAAATATTGTCTTTAAGCGAGTGTCTTAAATTATTGTCTCTATTTGAGACAAAAAAATTGTGTATTGTCTCAAATATTGTCTTTAAGAGTGTCAAATATTGGCTTAAAGAGTGTCTTAAATTATTGTCTTAAAATATTGAATAAGTTAATTATAAACCATATTGTCTCTAAAAAATCTATATTGTCTCAAAAAAAATTCTCCATATCATTCCTTTCTCTAAATATTTATGACAGGGCACGGTGGAATCGAACCACCAACCTTCTGCATTCTACAATGCAGATGCTCTACCATTGAGCTAGCACCCTGTAACTTCATATTATAATTAAAAAAATTGTATTATTTAGAGCTCTTCTTGGACAGTGAACACAAGAAGCACACATGAGTTCTGATGGAGATTGCTGCCAAACTTGAGCCACAATGCAGTTCTCATGGAGATTTTTGTTTGCAAGCCACAAAGCTCCATGCTTGTACATTATTTTTTGTTTTAAACATTGCAGCTGAAGAAACCGTGGCATGGTAGAGTGGACTTCATCAAATAAAATTTTGTTATCATGTGGGATATGATGGAAACTCAGTTAAAAAATGATCCGTCTTTTACTATAGTGTGTAGAAGGGGCACCCAAGCTTCTTTGAAGTTTTGTGTGTCCTTCTCCCCATGGAATCTACAGATCAATGCAAAAACATACATGTACAGTTCCCTTAGATTAGTGGGTGAAAAAGCCCCCTTTTATAGGATTTGAATGGTTTCCCCTAAGCCCACCACTTGGTCAAAACCTTATGGTAGTTCTTTTCCCTGCCAAATTTCTCTACCCATGCAAGTGTCATTGACACTTCCACTCTTGCAATTTGATAGTGAGTTTCCAAGCTACTAACTATGTGACAAGGTAAACAAGTCGTTTTCCATTCTTGACCACATACTCCATAGAAAGCAACCTGAAAAAATTTAAAATCATATTGTAAGTTCTTAACCCTTAAATTGCATTAGCCATTAGTAAGGGCATATTCAAATGAAAACGAATCATATTGTTACTAGACCCTTAATCTACATTACGGATTCGTAAGGGTGTGTTCAAATGAAAACAATATTTAGAGGAGATATGTTTATTATAATGATAGCATTCACATCCAAGGTATTTGAAAATAACATAAAAATAGTCCCACTTGTTAGAAGACACAGAAACTCAATTCCCTTTGATATTATGCTACAAACTAAACATCATGCACTTAGAGGATCCCCTGAAATAGCATCGAAAAGGAAAATTTTCCAGTCCTCTTTGCAATAATTTGAAAAGAGTCACAACAGTATAAAAGAAAAGAAAATACATTCCATCGAAGTAGAATCCCTAACTTCCCTTCAAGTCGAGGGTTTTCCTATATTGAAAATTAAGTTGGAATGATGAGCCTATTGATGCATCTATATCGTTGAATGAAAATATGTTGCAAAAAACTTTAGAATCTTAGAAAGTGGGAGGACGAATTATATTGGTATGGTTTGTATTTCTCATAGTAGTGGTTTATTTCAACAGCCACTCCCATTGAATGGAAAGTATGAATTAAAAAAATTCCTTCATGTTTTCGATGCAAATTTCTCTTCTTACTATTTCAAAATAAATAAGTACAATTTGAAGATACACAGGTGAAGAATTGGATATAGAAATGCTATGGTAAAATTTCAATGAAAAGTAGAAATCTCTCTTTCTAAATCCCCACATTAGGTGGCAAAACATTATAGACCAAACAAGGTTTATCCAAACTGATGTTAATCTCCATAAAAAAATACAAAATTGCTTCAAAGCATCTACTTTGACTAGCACATTTGTCAAATGTATTCATTGGCAATTGGGATAGAGGATCATTTCCTTTTAAGTTATCATTAAAAGCTATGAAAGAAGGCTAAATTAATCAAGCATGGCTTACTTTTGTATAAATCAAAGACTCAAACACCGTTTAAAGATACAAATATATATGGAATGTCATACCTTGAAAGATTGCTTAAAAGTCACACAAGCATATTGAAAAAAAAATTAAAAAATTAATTCTCAAAAGAATCAGGACACAAACATATACATCCATAGGATGAGGATGTGAGATGGGTTTATCCTCAATATTTAAGCCAGTAATATCACACAGGTCTTCGATAGATGTAAATAAACAAATATTTGGAGGTTGTAGATAAGCAAGTAATATCCTTATATTTGAAAATTGACATGTATGAAGCATTCAATTATTCAATAGAATCCTTGTTATGCAAGATATGGAGGAAAGGAAATAAAAGCTATGAATGTACATTTCTTTTCCATGCCCCTTAAGAAACTGAAGACAAGAGTTTACATCTTCCATTGGAGCTTTCTCCATGTTTGAAGGCCCATAATTTCTAGTATAAAACACTAGAATATTTTGATCATCTTCAGCCATGAATTGGTGCATATAACTTGTTCAGTGTAATTCAATAATTCCTCTCTGCACATTAATGTACTAATCATGTTGCTTTTAGTAGGGAAGGCTAGGATAATTCCCACAATATTCATTATAGCATATGTGATCGGTGATGACCAATTCATTTGCATTGTGGGAATATAATCATAAGGCCTGCAATGGATAGTAAAAGTTGAGAAAGAGGGAACATTACCACTATAAGGGAAAACACCCTTAGGATTAAAATAGGGACTTTTAGTATGAGTTAGAATGATCAAATCCATTTTAGCATCAAAATCTATAAATGGAAGGAGCAGTAAAATGGACCTCCATTCCACCCATTCATTCATAACAGCTAACATGCTCTCCCCCATTTGTAGAGCATAGATACAGACTCAAAACACTCCTTAGGTTCTATGGGATAACCTATGTATCATTTGACAAACCGATATTCCCAATGATGAAAATAACAAAGACTGGTGCGGGCTCATCTATTGACCAAAAAAATCCTGTCCACCAACATAGGATTTTTCCATAGCTTCTTCCCCACCTCAAATACAAAATCACAATAACACCGTTTCCCTCCTAATTAAATTCCATTTTCTTAAAACACAATAACGTGAGATGGTTTTCCCAAGGAAAAATAAACATTGTGGAATTGTACATTCCATCTCAAAGTTGGATTCCCTTCCAATCCATGTCTGCTCAAATAATTGTGGGTGAACTCAATACCGTGTGGTTCCAATTACAAATATCAATATACATTTGTTGGATTTTGGATGAATGTGAAGTATCCTCAGAATATGATTCACCTTAGTATACGGTTTTTGAATTTTGTATGCATGTGAAGTATCCTCAACATAAATATGATTAATAAATATGGATTCACAACCATGTGTTTCCAACCAATTAAACTAGGAATTAGGTAGATTCAAAGGTTAAATAATTTAATAAATATACATTCAACCAAGTTGTTGCATAAAACCAAAGCAACAACAACTTCTGCATTCAACTAAGCTGCTGCAGTCAACCAAGCTGCTGCATACAGTAAACCGTCATCCAAGTTGTTGCATACATTAGAAGTCCATGGCATAGTCAAAGAAAGCCACCACGAGCTGCGACCTCATCAAACAGGGCTCAAGGAAACCCCATCATGTCACAGTAAGGAATATCAAACCTTAATTAGGAAATGACTCAGCAGACCAAACCTTAAACAGGACCTGGATAGAAGATTAGACCTCAAGCAAGCTCATGGGGTAGCAGATCAAACCTCAAACAAACCATGGCTAGCAGATCATACCTCAAACAAACTCACATGATAGCAAATCAAGCACACGGGATAACGGTTATGCAGGAATCCTCAACAAGCTCTCAACAGGGTCATGACTCAGTCACAATGGCAATATCAGACTTTCAACAGACCCTAGAAGCATAAAACCCTTGACATCAACCTATATCAGTCAATCAGATCAAATCTGAGATGTTTTATGAATGATAATCTAAAAATGAGGAAGTAGACTTTATTATATAGGTTTTAATTGGAATCTAGAAGGGTCACTCTCATAAATTAGGGTTTCATTAGTTAAGGAGGGTACCAACAAATTAGAATATAATATATATAATAAATTTAGGGGTGGGTACTATCTTATGTTAAGAAAATTCACCACACATAAGAATTAAATCAATATTGTAATGTTCTTAGGTGAGGGTACCAAGGTCATGACTCATGGATAAGGGTCTTAGTAACCATCTTAAAAGAAGGGTGTTAGTACGAGGACCAATCAAGTGGTACAAGTAAAACCATGAATCAAGAAATGGTACATGACCCACAACCCATAGGACCAAAGGTGTAACAACAAGCTAGGTCAACAACCCCTTTACCCATAACACAAAAAACATCAAGGCAACTCAAGGTGGGTAGAAAACCCTTCTAAACAAAAGTATGGGTGGTGAACAAGACAAGGTGTTAAATATTCTAACCACAATACCAAGAAAAAAAAAGTGGGAAGACCAAGGATGAACAACCAAGGTGGGGGTTACAACCATTTATCTATCTCTCAAATGTACAAGTGTTCCATACACTAATGGAAATTTCATCATTGTTGTATAATGATGTGATCATGTGGTCCTCCTGATTGCTCCTGAGGTCAACTTCTAGTGACTCCATCAAGGGGTGGGCAGTACCTTGAGAAGAAAACCTAGCTCAATCATCTCGAAGACCTAGGAGAGGAGGGAATCACACATCATCATATTGGTTAACTGACCAAGATCCACCTAGTTAACTGACCACATATGTACCTGCAAAAATTGCTTGATCCTCATGACCAAGAATCTGCCTAGTCCCAGACCATGAGGTATTTGTCTCAACGTGCACGATCCTCTTGGTCCTTATGACCAAGAAACTATCTATTCCCATACCAAAATACCCTAGAGACAAATAGAAGCCCTAGACACATGCTAGGGACTTTGCCATGGCATCAACCTGCTTGGTCCCCGACCAAGAACCCCAAGAGACTATTGGGGGCCCTGGGGTAACTTCTAGGGACTTACTTTTCCTAGTTAACTGACCAGGAATCCTATTTTTATCGATTAGGGTACCATCCTCCCTGAGAATGGGTGTCGTAGCTGCATTAACTTTAATATTCCAGCGGGCCATGTCGTATTCCTTTAACTATATTAAAATCTTTTTGGACCCCTACCTCGATGATTTTCCCACTCATTTAAATCGTTGTGAGTTTCACATTGATCATATAACGGTTGTGTTCCTCATATGTCGATGGTATAAAATCCGATAAAATTCCTAGAAGTGCATATTTTGTGTCGATTCTCGGCGTCTCCTTAGATTCATCATTTCCAAAGATGGGATCCGCATCGATCAACTCAAGGTAGAGGACATCATATACTACCCCCACCTACGAGCATTCCAAAACTTCAAATTTTGTAGGGGAAGGAAAATTAATTGCACCATTTCATGTGTAATTTTGCAGAAAAGACACAGGGTTATATGCGATTTTTAAGGAAGGATGTCCCATATATTTGGGGAGACTACGTTCGATCTTCCTTCGAATTCTCGAGCACAGTATTACCGATGCACCTATGTTACAACAACTGGATAACACCAAGGATTATATCCTCTATATTGTTGTCTCCACCTCCACTATTGGTATGGTTGTAGTGTAGGAGGATAACCACGCATAGGAACATGTGATTTACTACCTTAGTAAGAGTCTCATAGACTCTGAAACCCGTTGTTCACATTTTGAAAATTTATCTATGGAATACATCATCGTTGTCTAGAAGTTTTGTCACTATATCTTGCTCCTGACTACTACTATCATTGTCAATTCTAACCCTATGTACCACGTCCTAACATGTCAGGTACTGGGGAGAAAATATTCACGCTAGATCGTGATTCTCCAATAATTTGATCTCTAGTTTGAAAAGGATAAATCCAAGAAGTCATTAGTATTCTTTGAGATAATTTGCGATCTTCCCCATATTGATCAATAATTTGATCCCTTTTACTCTCTCCCAGATGACTCATTGTTCCTGATCAGTACTTCTCATCATTGGTACAGAGATATCACCTTGTATCTCCAAACACAATGCTTTAGACCTCACTTATCCCATGATGAATGCATCATATACATCACCATGCGAAATATTACGTGATCATTGATGATACCCTATATCTCTGTGGCATTGATTCTATCATGCAATGATGTTTAACTCACGAAGAGGCCGAGTGTGTCTTGATTGATTTCCACTCGGGGGCATGTGGTAGTCATGTCTCTGGGATGGCGACGACCGAGAATATTTTACAAGCTGGATACTACTGTCCATCCATCTTCAAATATTGCATGGAAGCGGTCAAGAAGTGTCCTCCTTGCCATCTTTTTCATCATAAAAAGTGCCCACACCCCGCCCCGGTCCATCTAGTTATCGCTGCCGTCCCCTTTGCATAATGGGGAATTGACTTCATGCACTGTAATCCTACCTTGGCTAGCGGGCATGGTTATATTATTTTCCTTGTGGAATAATTCACCAAATGGGCTGAGGCTATGCCTACATACAAGGAAGACAGGGAAACTACCGCACTCTTTATGTCCAAAAATATCATTGCTAGATTTAGAGTCTTGCAAGCCATAGTCACTGGCCATGGTTCACATTTCCAAAATCAGATGGTAATTAAATTAATCACAGAGTTGGGATTTTGTCATAAAAAATCAACCCCCTACTATCCTCAATAAAATGGATAAGTAGAGGCCATTAACAAGGTCTTGAAAACCATGATTCAATGTATGGTGGGCACTCACAAGTCAAATTGGCATGTGATTATTTTTCAACACTTTGCGCATATAGGACTTCCGTCAAAACCACCAGTGGTTTCACACCTTTCCAGTTGGTGTATGGACTAGAGGTAGTATTTCCTATTGAGTGCCAAATTACGTCTTTAAAACTAGTCATTGAACTTTTAAAAAACAATACCACTAAGGAAGAAAGATTCTTATACTTAGATAGACTCGATGAGACTCGCCGTGATGCAGCTCTGGCCAATGAAGTGCATAAGAAACACATAAAATCCCAATAAGATAAATATGTAAAACCCGATACCAAAAACATGATAATATGGGGGTAGGTAAACATGAGTCCATGTGGCATGGGCCATCCATCGTAAAATGTGTTTTGGAAAAAGCAGCTTATGAGTTAGTTGATTATGACAGAATATCATCAGGGGAGCCTCAATTTTAGGTATCCAAACCATTTTGTCATGTAATTAAATAAGGGTCACTATAATGTAATTGTTGTACTATGCACCATGTAATTAACATAATTTTCTTATTTAATTTATTCTTATATACTTCTATCTGATCTCTTGTGCCCATGATTTTTTAACATGGTATCAAATCCTAGAAATCCCCGAATCTCTCACGAGAGTGGCTAGAACATGAGATTATTGTAATCACGCTGGTTATACGATACATAGGTTAGATTAAACTAAATTTCCTAGATGTGTACATTTTTATCAATATGATTTGCAAAAATAATTTTGTTTTGTTGTTTCTAAGTAGGCTATTATTATATCTTAGTATTTTGCTTCTAATGCTGGTGAGGAATCCTTCAGCTCATGGCTTGTCTTTTTTAGAAATGGAAGTTTGCACTATACCTAGCATGTACATGCCTACAACTTTATCTAATTTGTGTCTAATACATACCAAAAATGAATCCACTGTTGTTCTGAGTCCATGCACATTTATTGTTGTCAGTTTCTTTCTAGTGATAGAAGGTTACGATCCAATAACATGGTTTTAATCTCTTATTCAACGCGTGTAAAATTCCCATTGTCTGAGTAGAAAGTAGGAATAAAGGTGCCATAGAAGTGCATAATACAAGAAAATAAGGCCCTGAACGAAATCTCAAGACCATTGAAAGGGTCACTAACATTTCACCATTTGTGTTCTTTTTAGATATGTGGAGGACAACTTATTCTAAACAAATTCGCTGCATGAAGGACTCAAGATAGTGTAACTCAATATGGATTGTTTTCCAAATAATTTTAGATTTGTGGTCTAGGGAATGATCCCTCACATTTTGTTGAAGTTATGAGACATGTGGATTGTCCAATAATTGACATCAGAAGATCTGTAATTTGGGAGTTCGGGGAGGTGGAATCTAGGAACTCATAAATATCACTCGCAAATTCTATCTTTATGAGGATGATGAGACAACATGATGGAGTACCTACAAGAATTGGAATATGTAGAGATGAAAATATGCTTCAGAAGATGTTTTCTCTTTTATGTTGTTATTTTCAATCAATTTTTTTAATATTGTAGCATTAAGAGGGTGTGTTGAAGATTAATGCCTCAATTAGTTTAAATTTTGTTGTAAATAAAATGTTATGCTACGGTTATGCTCACTTTTAGTTATACAAGCGATTTTTTCATGTAATTAAATAAGGGCCAGTTCAATGTAGTCGTTGCATTATGCACCATGCAATCAACAAAATTTTATTTTTTAGTTTCTTCTTATATGTTTCTATCTCATCACTTGTTCCCATCATTTATTAACACAACAAAGTCATTTCAATGCATTGTATGATGTAGAATACAATCCCTAAAGGGATTGCATCAATTCACATGTTGAACTTGGATTTGATGCACCCGTCCTTTGGAACACAAATGGATCCCATCTAGTGCACAGATTACTATTAGTGAGTGAAAAACACTGAAAACCATGTTGAGTTTGACAAAATCGATCTAGATGTGACCTTGTCCCATTGTCGATCTAACTGAGGAAGGAAGTAAACAGGTCCACTTTCTCATTGTTTTTTAGCCTTATTGCATGCCATGAAACTAATATGAATTGAATCCAATTCATGCACATGATCGAATCCAAAAGATGCCCAAACTGCAAGGAGAAGTGGACCATTCACCCCCTCAAGAAATGTAGGGACTGATAGTGTCAATCCCCTACAAGTGTACAAGCAGGGATGGCAGACTGACCATCACCCCCTAGAAGCATACAAAGGGAGATGGTGGCGAAAAAGTGGGAAAAATGAGGCTAGAGAAAGGTATAAAGGTAAGTGTATCACCTAGGAAATAAAGTGGGATCTCCAATGAACCTAAGATGGAAAATAAGGGTGTAAAAATGCCCCATGACTAAATTCACCATGTGTCCCTAAAACATTTGACGTGGTGAGTTACAAATCACCAAAAATGAGAATTGGGACTCATATCCTGTCAATTTCCTTGGATTTGTGACATTGATTTACAACCCGGGTAACCCCTATCCTATGATTCCACATGCATGATATTTTTTTAATTGACAATTTGTAAAACAAGGGTTTTAATTAGTAACATGTAGTGTAATTTTTCATTAAGGAGTCAATTCTTGAAAAATCTAATCTTGGAGCAACTAGAGAACTTCATCACATTATCCTTTACCAAACATACTTTTTGGAACTCATGACACTCAATTATGTTTCTCTAGACCAACTTCAATATGTGTCCTCGAAAACCTAGACACAATAGGAAGCACAAAATGTCAATTTACAATTGAAAATATGCATAGTAATATGAAGACATATGTGTCTAAGACATGTCATGTTAATGTTTCTAGTGCATGACATACACAACAAGTTATCATCACACATGATTTGAGGGATAAATATAAGGGCATTGGTTCCTAGGGTTTGGAAAGCTAAGGGTGTGTCACTTCAACACAAGCATGCTTAGGGATTAAAAATGATGAATTATGAAGAATATCTGGTTTGAAATTAGGGACTTAGATACCTTATATTATAAAAAAATTTAAGGTTTATGGATGCATGCAAAATTCCATACACCATCCTAGAGACCTAGTAGAATTGATATTTATGAAGGCATACTTTGCTAACAAAAAAGAATGGATTGGGAGATAAATGGGAGATCTAAGGCACATGAATAATGCATCTTGTAGAACATGATAGTAAACATTTTCATTCTCCCAATAAAGTGAAAGGAGCTTGCAAAATACGTAGCAATATGGAGGGAGGAAAGTGTGCAACAAAACATGTAACTGAATTGGAATCATGTCAGTCTAGAACTTATGTACTTCTGTCACATATCTATGCTACAAATTTTAGGTGGGAGGATGCAACAAAGGAGAGGACCATGATGAAAGAGAGAGGAGCGAAAAAAGAGTCTACATAATGTTGGTTTTTGGACAAGAACATTGTGCAGGGCGCGCGCACGAAGTTGGTTCCACTTTTTAGTGCCACTTTAGAAATAAAAAACGCACATCCGAAACGGAAATCCATAACGCATATGTGTTATTGTGGCTAGGTTTGGACAAACCCGAGCCCAAAACTGAGGCTAAGCTTAGTTAGCCTATATCGCATATGCGATATATTGGACTTGTGTTTTTTAAGAGCTACAAATCACAAGTGTGATACATCGCACTTGCGTTATATCGTAAGTGCGATTTGGAACACCAAAACTTTGTTACAACATCTACAAATTGTTTCATTGCGTTTCTTAAGACACCTAACCCAACATAGAAAAGAAACCAAGGTTCCTATTGGGATAAAGCAGGTTCCCTAGACACCTAACCCAAGATAGAAAAGAAACAAATGGTTTAAATACTTTCTCCTAGATCTAGTTTATACACAAGCCAATCTAAGCAAGCATATGCATGAGAAGGGGTAGATGTCCCACCTCAGCCCTAAAGGTTGTCTTCGATGCTCCTTGTTGATCTAGCTCCTAGCTTGAGGATCCAAGTTGATGAGCCTATAAGCAAAAGGAAAATACAAGCAACTTCCAAGAACAAGTGTATCAAACCAAATATATTCACTAAGAATATAGTATCTTCTTTAGATTCCTATTGACGCATCTCTATTAGACCTTTATATTGCAAATGGGCCCAACAACCTTATATTAAAAAACTATTTAACCAACATGTGGATCATCTTAAATTTTACTTTCTTTCACGATGATCAAAATACAGTCTAAGAATCATGATCTGTAATGGTATATGTACTCCCATTTCCTCTCATTCCTCTAGAAGGATTGAATCCCTCCATATCTCTTCCATATTTCAAAGTTGTAGTCGAACTAGGGTTCAATTCATATGGTCTTCTTATTTCACCATCATTTGTGTTTTTGTTTTTGTTCTCAGTTTGTTTTTATGATTAGAGTTTCATTTATTGTACTAATTTTTTTTTCTCTATGCAAATAATTTTACTTGCAAAGGCATAGTTAGAGAGATTCAATTCATTTATGAGAGAGGGGACCATATACAAACTTTGTTTGTTCTATAGATGTGAATACTAGAGATGATTTGAAACATTAATTTTCTTGTCTTATATCCGTTCTTATTTGAGATGTTATGCTTCTGTACAAGGCACCTTGGATCTCTTCTACAACTAATGTCACATGTACAATTTGTGCACTAAATTGATTTCTTGTTTCGATATCTTCTCCTCTAATTTTTTTTCTTCCTTTGATGTCTTCTATCATACCCTTCTCCATATAACTCCCTCCTTGCTTATCCAACCACACCATGTCACCCATCCATGCACCCACAATTTCAACTAAAGTTATTAAAATGGAGGCTAATATCTCTTATTATAGATCATAAGAATAAGCAACCCACTTCCTCTCTTCTACCATTACCTTTTCTCCCTTCAAACCTATTTGCCCCTATCCTACGAAGATATAAAATTAGACATTTGAAAAAAACTATTCTCTATCTTTATCTCATTACTCACGTGATCTCTTTATGAAAATATATTTGATGACTGCAAATATGGTAATTCAATTACAAATAAACTCCATGGAGATAAAATAACACATTTTGGTAATGATGTTTTGTAATCAATACTTATAATGAACATTACTAATTTATAATACATATCCTAAGGTATTTTGAGTTCTTTTCTTCGATGAAACTTTATCTTGATTAATTATGTGTTCTACACAAGCATACGATAATTAACATGAAGGAGAAGAGCATTCCTGGAATTACTCTATCTCTAGTAAAATTTTGTATGAGGATGATTATTGTTGGGTAAACCATTGGAAGATAAAAGGGTCTCCATAAATTTATATAATATAATACCATTAATAGCAAAGGAGAAATTGTGACACAAAATCCTAGTGGGTTAGCTCAAGTGGTTGAGTGTTGTAATCGCAAGCAGAAGAAATCCAGGAGTGGCTATGCAGGGCCTCACTTGATGTCCAAGCTCAAATGGTGCAAACATGATTATCGCTCCCCTAAGGCATGACATAGAGTGAAGATGTTGTAATTATCACTCCCTAGTAGGCTTGCAAGGAGTGACAAATTTGTAATTGTCCCTCCCTAGTCAAGGAGCAAGGGGTGAAAATCCTTATACATTGGCAAAAATGAAGGTCCAAATGATGGGATTTCGACCTACTAATTAAGGATTTGTAGAATTCAATGTGCCCTTGTCTCCCTCGTCGTTGGTCCAAGGAAATCCCCAATCATTTATTCATTCATATATAAAGGATTAATAGTCCAAGGAAATCCCCAATCATTTATTCATTCATATATAAAGGGCTAATAGAGTTAAAAAACGCAAATGCGAAATATCTTACTTTCGATATATCGCTAGTGTGATTTGTAATGCAAAAAAAAAATATATTAAACAGAGGCCCGCGGCCTCATTTTCCCAATCTACACAGTGAAGGTCGTCGATATCGGGAAGGCGAAAAAATGCACAGTCGATTTGCGTTTGAGAGAAGGAGGAGGCAAGCCAATTCACAATTCGGATAAAATGGAAGGTAGGTGGCAAGATTTACTAGTTTGTTAATTCCTTTTGAAATTTTCGTTATTGTGTTTGTTAATTTACTAGTTTTTGTTTTTTTTTAAACCAATTTAATAAAATTTGTTACATGTAATAAAAATCAAACAATGAAATTTATTAATTAAATTTTGAAATTGTTGTTTTATTCTTAAAAGAGAACAAAAACCCAAACACAAACCCAAAACGAAACCAAAATTCAAACACAAACCCAAACCAAAACCAAAATCCAGACACAAACCCACACACCGAGGAGGAACGCGACCGTAATTCAGAGATTTTGGCTTGTTTGGGTTCACTGAGGCTCCTCAGCTCACTCTTTAGAGGGGGGGACCACTTAAGACAATCATTAGCCAAGGCATTATACTCCATAACAAATATAATTGCCAATGCCCAGGGAGCACTGTACAACATTAGCTTGTACAAAGATTACCAGAGGCAACACTATTCCACTGGGTTGAGCTACAAAGATGTCAAAAAACTAAAGATAACCAAAGACCAATTGTTTTGATTATTCCAAGACCGTAGCACCGGATTGGTTCCACCCATCAGTCGACCACACATTTCCATAGACTGGTGCGTGGAACCAAATATTAAAGCCAATTGGATGGATCGCTGGTACATGGTCTTCGATGAAGACCCCCACGGGAATAGAGACATCCCATTTTATTTCCTTAGGAAGCTGTATGCATAATTTATCCTGGGGAAACATGTGAATTATTTTGACATTCTAGTGTTCTAGGGTGTAGGTCATGGGATGCCCCAAGATAGGGAAGGGGCTAGGACCAATCCTAACCGTGTGCGATGCCCTCCATGCACACCAAACCCTCCTCAAGTATATCCTCCAGCAGGTCCCATTCTTGATGATACAGAGGAGGCCTTATTCGATTTGGCTATACATTGCTTCGACATGGGACTGTCGTTGAAGGAAATGTAGGCCAAGGGGTTGGAACTTCCGAGGCTATCCCATCTAGGGTTGGACTGTCTCATAATGAGGATCCACCTTTTAGGTCCCCAAACCAAACCAAATCTACACATTGCACCGGTGGCGCAGAGTCTTCAGAGCATCGGGTTATTCCACACCCTTGCACATCGTGTCGAAGCATATGCTATGGCCTTGCTTCAGAGTTTCAGGGCGATGGATTACTCCAATATGTAACTGAAATTCATTCTTTACATAGTATATATATTTTGTTTTATATCACAGTTTTCAATTGTTTCGTAATTTATTTCTATTTAAATAATTATCTGACAATTTACGTGAAGAAATATATAGCTGGTGTCCAATGACACCCCATATTTACATAATTCGACCGTTGATGTTGATGTCATTGATGCAGCGGTAAATGCTACATATGATTTTGGTGCTTCACCATTAGCTGTAAGAACTTTACTTTTTAATTTGTCATCGAGTGATTTACATATTTATAATCTAGAGATTGCAACATTCAATACGTCTCAAACTCAATACAATATGTTTTATGCAGGGTGGGCATGATGATTTTGTGGAATCCTAGGTCGGTCTCTCCCATGTAGAGGAAGATTCCCAAACTCAGGTATTCTTTTAATTATGCTTTTAATGATTTGAAACATGTATGTGTTTAATTATTAGAAATTTTCTAATTAAATCTTTATGTTTTGTTATGTAGCATGGTTACCAGGCTATGTTTCACCATCTAATTAGACAAACGTCTTTTAGTCAACCCACTGGTGACCCTCTTCCCCCCCCAGGTACGTGTACATGTCTCGCTTTCTTTGAAAAAGTCATTGTCCGTCCATGTAGTATATATATATAGCCTTGTTCTCTTTGTATTTGCTGACATTGTGTATATATGTTACTTTATTCAGGCATCTAGTGATGGAGTGGTTCTTGAAGAGCACAAAATCGACGTTGTTGGTGACCCACCTCTCCCCTCCCCCTGCAGGTTCATGTATGTCTCTCTTTCTTTGAAAATGTCATTGTACGTCCATACATAGTATATATACAGTCTCATTTTCTTTGTATTTGCTGAAATTGGTCCATATGTTACTTTATGCAGGCATCTAGTGATGCAGTGGTGCTTGAAGAGCACCAAATCGACATTGTTGCTAACCCACCTCTCCCCCCCCAAGGTACATGTGTACATGTCTCTCTTTCTTTGAAAAGGTCATTGTACATCCATACATACTATATACACTCTCATTTTCTTTGTATTTGCTGACATTGGTCCATATGTTACTTTATGTGCAGGTATCTAGTGATGCAATGGTGCCTGAAGAGCACCCAACCAAGGTTGTTGGTGACCCACCTTTGCCCCCCCCTAGGTACATTTATGTCTCACTTTCTTTGAAAAAGTCATTGTCCGTCCATGTAGTATATATGTCTTGTTTTCTTTGTATTTTCCAACATTGACATGTATGTTACTTTATGCAGGCATCTACTGAGCTAGTGGTGCCTAAAGAGCACCCAACTGAGGTTCTTTGCGACCCACCTCTGCCCCCCCAAGGTACGTGTATGTTTCGCTTTCTTTGAAAGAGTCATTGTCCGTCCATGTAGTATATATGTCTTGTTTTCTTTGTATTTGTTGACATTGACATGTATGTTACTTTATGCAGGCATATATTGAGCTAGTGGTGCCTGAAGAGCACCTAACTGAGGTTGTTGGTGACCCACCTCTTCCCCCCTAGGTACGTGTATGTCTCGCTTTCTTTGAAAGACTCATTCTCCATCCATGTAGTATATATATGTCTTGTTTTCTTTGTATTTGCTAACATTGACATGTATGTTATTTTATGCAGGCATCTACTGAGCTAGTGGTGCCCGAAGAGCACCCAATTGGGGCCATTGATGACCCTGCACACCCCCCCACCCAAGTACATGTAGTTTCAGTGCCAAGGACTTACACATGTATGGTAAGTAAAAATGTTATATTTTCTTGGAATTTGAACAAATGTACATAGAGTTGTATCTATTTTTATAGCTTGGTAAACTAACTTACAAATTTTAGTTGGTGTGCAGTCTCTGATATTGAGAATGCATCCTCCGGTGGATTGTTGGGGAATGCCATCGAGTAGCTGCAAAAGAAAGATAGACTTCTCATTACCCACTAACATTGGCAGTGAAAATGGGGATAAATAGAATTCATGTATACGGGGGGTACATATAGAATCCATGTATAGGGGGAATACATACATGTACCGTTTTGTTTGTATGTACACACAGATGTACAGTATGATCCACAATTATGTATTATGGCCATGGCATGCCATTTTTTAAAACATTATACATGTACATATAATATAAAGCAATGCTCAGATTTACCTATATGGTTGACTTGATATGGGATGGAGATGTGTATTATATGCCTTGCATATATATGCTTGAATATGTTTTTAGTTTTATGGCTTTGTGTTTGTTTGATGTTGTTGTTTCCTTAAATGTTTAAAAATTTGAAAAAAACTCGTCCCAAGAAAGCCTTGAAAATTAAAAGAGAGAAATTATGAAATGGTTAGTTACAAGGAAATAGTGTAACCAATAAATTATTAAAATAAACTCATGAGGGTACATTTCAGTTGCAAATGGACAAGTTTCCATCCAATTAAATGGCTTCTTATGGAATATTATGTGTTGATTTTCAAGCAAAATTCTTCCTGTGAGGGTCGTTTGCTTCCCAACTTAATCAAGACTCTTGTAAATAGTAATAACTAATTCCATTCACCACTTAGCTTTCATTTAATGAAGAAGAAACTTGGAGAGGGATCAAGCACCTTGGGGGAAGAGTTGGCATTGCAAATAATGAATGTATAGTGTTTGGTGTAGAAAGGAAGGCTCTAGATGCCTTAGTGTATGGAGAAATCCTCTTTGTAAAACTATGTAATTTCATTTTTGGTAATTCTTCAACATTGTGCTATGATTACCAATGCTTTCATGAATAAGTATAAATGTGCTAAATGAGACAAGGAATTCTTAGTTGTAAAGAATCATGTTTGATAAATGTATTTGTATACTTCAAGTTGACAATGCAGTTTTGAATGTAAATTTGGGCATATCATCATAAGACCTAAAAAAGGCATGCATACCCCCATTTATTTATTGATAATTTATTTTTTGTAAATATTTGTTATTTAAAGCTAGGTATGTACCTCAATTCCTATTAATTATTGATTTTTAGGCATGTTATTAACTTATTAGCTATGTAAACATGCTAAGTGTTTGTTCCATAAGGGATGTAGTGATATAGTTGGAATAAGAGTTGTAGTACTTCTAGAGCCATGAAACGAATTGTTTGGAATAATGCAATGTTGCAAGTGTACCTGTACTAGAATTCAATAGGGACACGATATTTTCCAAGAGTTGTGGAATGTGATGGGTCATTAGATTGTAGGATTTCACGGCCCATTTAATAATATAAGAGATTTTTTAACTCCTTAGAAAACTAGGGTTTTGCTCGGTTTCCATCAATGCAATCTTGCATTGTTGGGTCAACTCCGCAAAAAACTCCACTGAGCCAGTGTTGGTAGCAGTCCCACGTCGGCATTGCCCATACACACTTGGAGGAGCCAAGAACATGCAATCTTGCTACTCCATTTGTTTTTTTGCTCCCGGACCGAAAGTCACCAAGTGTCCATGAACGACATTTTCGTGCGACTTGCAACTCAACATAACTTGGAAACCGGAGGTTGGATCGACTAACCGTCGACTCCATTGCTCTCCTGGCATGTGATTACCTCTAGGTATCCCTCTCCCCCATTTTTTCATGGCCCAGTGACTTCATTGTGCATTCATTTCATAAACTAGGGTTTTGCTAAGTTTCCATCAATGCAATCTCGCATTGTTGGGTCAACTCCGCAAAACACTCCACCAAGGCATTGTTGGTAGGGGTCCCACTTTGGCATTGCCCATACACACTTGTAGGAGCCAACAACATGCAATCTTGCTGCTCCATTTTTTTTTTTGCTCTCGGACTGAAAGTCACCAAGTGTCCCTGAACGACATTTTCATGTGACTTGCAACTCGACATAACTCGAAAACCAAAGGTCGGATGGATGAAACGTTGACTATGTTGGTCTCCTGGCATGCGATTACCTCTAGGTATCCATATCCCTTGTGTTTTCATGGCCCAGTGACTTCATTGTGCATTCATTTCATAAACTAGGGTTTTTCTCAGTTTCCATCAATGCAATCTCGCATTGTTGGGTCAACTCTGCAAAACATGTTGCAACATTAAGAAAACACTATGTGTCTAGAGATCACAGGCTATATTATTCTTGTACTAAAGTATAATCCAACAAGCATATTCCTAAGCTACACTTACAAATTACAAACCAACTAGGGTTTCATGAACTAGACACCCCATAATAAAACTACGGTTCACAAATTGAGACATGGAACTACAAAGTAGGATTTTATGAAGTCTCTAGGTTTAGATAATGTACCTAGGCTATGCACATCCATGAAACAAATAGAATAGGCTATGCACATACATGAAACAAAATACCATATACCTAGGCTCTGCACATACATGAAACAAAAAGGCCATATACCTAGGCTATGCACATACATGAAACAAAATTAATAGGGTTGAACAAGGATCACAAGTGAAATTTCACATGCATGCATGACATAGAAGTAGAAACACATGTACATGAATTATATGCACATACATGAAATAAAATGCCATATACCTAGGATATGCACATACATAAAACAAAAAGGCCATATACCTAGGCTATGCACATATATGAAACAAAATGAATAGTTTTGAACATGGATCACAAGTGGAATTTCACATGTATGCATGACTAAGAAGTACAAACACATGTACATGAATTATATGCACATACATGATACAAAATTCCATATACCTAGGCTATGCACATACATGAAACAAAATGAATAGGGTTGAACATGGATCACAAGTGGAATTTCACATGCATGCATGACTTAGAAGTAGAAACAGATGTACATGAATTATATGCACATACATGAAACAAAATGCCATATACCTAGGCTATGCACGTACATGAAACAAAAAGGCCATATACCTAGGATATGCACATACATGAAACAAAATGAATAGGGTTGAACATGGATCAGAAGTGGAATTTCGCATGCATGCATGACTTAGAAGTAGAAACACATGTACATGAATTATATGGACATACATGAAAAAAAATGCCATATACCAAGGCTATGCACATACATGAAACAAAAAGGCCATATACCTAAGCTATGCACATACATGAAACAAAATGAATAGGGTTGAACATGGATCACAAGTGGAATTTCACATGCATGCATGACTTAGAAGTAGAAACACATGTACATGAATTATATGCACATACATGAAAAAAAAATGCCATATACCTAGGCTATGCACATACATGAAACAAAAAGGCCATATACATAGGCTATGCACACACATGAAACAAAATGAATAGGGTTGAACATGGATCACAAGTGGAATTTCACATGCATGCATGACTAAGAAGTAGAAACACGTACATGAATTATATGCACATACATGAAAAAAATTCCATATACCTAGGCTATCCACATACATGAAACAAAAAGGCCATATACATAGGCTATGCATATACATGAAACAAAATGAATTATTAGGGTTGAACATGGATCAGAAGTGGAATTTCACATGCATGCATGACTTAGAAGTAGAAACACATGTACATGAATTATATGCACATACATGAAAAAAATGCCATATACCTAGGCTATGCACATACATGAAACAAAAAGGCCATATACCTAGGCTATTCACATACATGAAACAAAATGAATAGGGTTGAACATGGATCAGAAGTGGAATTTCACATGCATGCATGACTAAGAAGTAGAAACACATGTACATGAATTATATGCACATACATGAAACAAAATGCCATATGCCTAGGCTATGCACATACATGAAACAAAAAGGCCATATGCCTAGGCTATGCACATACATGAAACAAAATGAAGAGGGTTGAACATGGATCACAAGTGGAATTTCACATGCTTGCATGACTTAGAAGTAGAAACACATGTACATGAATTATATGCATATACATGAAAAAAAATGCCATATACCTAGGCTATGCACATACATGAAACAAAAAGGCCATATACCTAGGCTATGCACATACATGAAACAAAATGAATAGGGTTGAACATGGATCACAAGTGGAATTTCACATCCATGCATGACTTAGAAGTAGAAACACATGCACATGAATTATATGCACATACATGAAACAAAAGGCCATATACCTAGGCTATGCATATACATGAAACAAAAAGGCCATATACCTAGGCTATGCACATACATGAAACGAAATGAGGTATTGAAAGAAGTTAGAAGAGAACTTTCATAATTGTTGATAATTGTTAGTTTTAAGGTTTATTGGTCGTATGTAAAAATTGGCATAAATATTCATAAACTTGACATACAAGAGAACTTTTGGCATATGAAGATGATGATAATAAACTTGACTTGAGAGCATGTTATTTTCCGATTTCTATTTGGTGGTGTCTAAAGACACCGGTTGTTCTTGGCACCTCCAATGAGACATGGAACTACAAAGTAGGGTTCAAAAATTGACACATGGAACTAGAAACTAGGGTTTTATGAACTCTCTAGGTTTAGATGATGTACCTACGCTATGCACATACATGAAAAAAAATGAATAGGCTATGCACATACATGAAAAAAAATGCCATATACCTAGGCTATGCACATACATGAAACAAAATTAATAGGGTTGAACATGGATCACAAGTGGAATTTTACATGCATGCATGAATTAGAAGTAGAAACACATGTAGATGAATTATATGCACATACATGAAACAAAATGCCATATACCTAGCCTATGCACATACATGAAACAAAAAGGCCATATACCTAGGCTATGCACATACATGAAACAAAATAAATAAGGTTGAATATGGATCACAAGTGGAATTTCACATGCATGCATGACTTAAAAGTAGAAACACGTGTACATGAATTATATGGACATACATGAGACAAAATGCCAAATACATAGGCTATGCACATACATGAAACAAAAAGGCTATATACCTAGGCTATGCACATACATGAAACAAAATGAGGTATTGAAAGAAGTTAGGAGAGAACTATCATAATTGTTGATAATTGTTAGTTTTAAGGTTTATTGGTCATATGTAAAAATTGGCATAAATATTCATAAACTTGGCATGCAAGAGAAATTTTGGCATATGAAGATGATGATGATAAAATTGACTCAAGAGCATGTTAGTTTCCAATTTTTATTCGGTGGTGTCTAAAGACACCGGTTGTTCTTGGCCAAGGATACAAGCCATTGTCTTTAGACTTCATTGTGCATTCATTTCATAAACTAGGGTTTTGCTAAGTTTCCATCAATGCAATCTCGTATTGTTGGGTCAACTTTGAAAAACACTCCACCAAGCCATCGTTGGTCGGGGTCCCACATTGGAATTTCCCATACACACTTGCAGGAGCCAACAACATGCAATCTTGCTGCTCCATTTGTTTTTTCGCTCCCAGACCGAAAGTCACCAAGCGTCCCTGAATGACATTTTCATGTGACTTGCAACTCGCCATAACTCGGCAACCAGAGGTCGGATGGACGAACTGTCGACAACGTTGGTCTCCTGGCATGCGATTACCTCTAGGTATCCCTCTCCCTTGTGTTTTCATGGCCCAATGACTTCATTGTGCATTCATTTCGTAAACTAGGGTTTTTCTCAGTTTCCATCAATGCAATCTCGCATTGTTGGGTCAACTCCGCAAAACATGTTGCAACATTAAGAAAACACTATGTGTCTAGAGATCACGGGCTATATTATTCTTATACTAAAGTATAATCCAACAAGCATATTTCTAAGCTACACTTAAAAATCACAAACCAACTAGGGTTTCATGAACTAGACACCCCATAACAAAACTAGGGTTCACAAATTGAGACATGGAACTACAAACTAGGGTTTTAGAACTCTCTAGGTTTAGATAATATACCTAGGCTATGCACATACATGAAACAAAATGCCATATCCCTAGGCTATGCACATACATGAAACAAAAAGGCCATATACCTAGGCTATGCACATACATGAAACAAAATTAATAGGGTTGAACATGGATCACAAGTGGAATTTCACATGCATGCATGACTTAGAAGTAGAAACACATGTACATGAATTATATGCACATACATGAAATAAAATTCCATCTACCTAGGATATGCACATACATGGAACAAAAAGTCCATATACCTAGGCT